>CM031243.1:227109763-227479763 GCA_018340775.1 Taxus wallichiana var. yunnanensis | reverse complement strand
AAGGTTGGTATGTATTTCCTTTATTAATGAAATTTAAATGTTTTACTATTTAGATTTTTGGATTTGTGTTTACCCCTTTTATTATTCATGGGTTGTAGTGTCTTAATTAAGATAATTTAAATTTGTCCTAAACTAATTAAAGATGTGACCAAAAAGGATTTCATTTATTAAACTTGATTTACTCTTAGATTTTGTGTTAAGTGAAGTGTGTTTGAGTTTTGAGTGTAGCACACTCTACCCTTCATGGGAAACTCTAATTTGGCCTTAAAGGCCAAATTTGGAAGCTTGTGGGACAAGTCAAACTTGTCCCACACCTCTTAAATTCCCATGCCAACCCTACCTATGGGTTGGGGGGTCAAATTTAGGATATTTTAGGTGTTTTGGGGGGATAAAAAGGTAAAATGTTAATTGCACTTTCTTTCAAATATTTAATTTTGTCCTTTGGGGAGTGGGCTTAGATGGAGTGTGTAAGGTTCTTGTCATTCCTCCAACCACTTATTAATTGTGCATTGGAATATGAGGTTGACCAAGTGATGTGGAGTGGAGAGGAAATGAGGTGGCATCCTACTTAGAGCCACATCATCCGTCCCTCTCTTTTCTCTATTTATTGAATTCTTGTTGCTTGTTTTGGGGTTGGATGATCATTTTTAGTCTCTTGAATTTTGGAGAGTAAGAGGATTTGGAGAGAGTTTGTGGATTTTTGGAGCTTTGTGGATGCTTTCTTGATCTTTGGGAAAGGCTTGGAACTTCATACTTGGAACAAGCTCTACCATGGAGAGGTAGGAGCTTCACCTTAGTTTAAAATTATGTTATTTGTTTTATTATATGTGTTTATATGTTGTGTTTCATGTTGTTGTCTCTTTGAAATGCTTGTTGGGTGTGGGTAGAATTCCTAAGTTGGGAGTGGGAGGAGACTATGGGGAGTTTTTCTTGTAGGGAGGCATAAGAGATCACTTTCTTATGGAGGGAGTTTGGGTTGGGTGCCCCATCTAGTATGAGGAATGCTTGCATTTCTTCTTATTCTTACTTATGAGGGAGGCATAAGAAATTGAGGTAGGGATAAGAGCATATGGAGGCATAAGGGGTACTTGAGGGAGGCATAAGAGTTTGTAGGGAATTGTGTTTTGCATTGGAGGCTTTTAGGTGGGCACCCATTCCCATTGGGAGGCATAAGTGGCCTCCCCATAGGTCTTACTCTTTTGGCTTTCTTGATAAGCCTTGTTATATTGTTGTTTTGATTGTTTTCTTCTTGTTGAGTTGTTGTTGTGTTTGTATGTAAATGAAATGAATGTGAAATTTTATGTTAAGTATTGTGGAAGCTAGTAGTTGCCATGAGTTGAGATCTTCTCCCATTGTAATGTGGTTGGGGCTCGGGGACAATAGAGAGGATGGCTTCTCCTCTCTCTGTTGGATATCTTGGTTGGGTGGAGAGCGTTGCCTCTCCCCCTCTTTTGTTGTGAATAAAGAAATTTCTTGGAGGAGCTATCTTTTTGGAGTTGGAGCTTGGGGTCTTGTTGATGACCATGTGAAATTTCCCTTGTATTTTACCCACTTAGAGTGGAAGAAATTGTAATAATGTATTATTTATTATATTTACAGTTTTGTGTGACTTCCCACATCAAGTGGTGAACATTGTTTTAATCTTATGAAGAAACATATTGTATTTCATTTTGGCTATGGAAGTGTAATTTATATTGAAAAGAAAGAAGAAAGTTTTAAGTGAATTAGTTTGAAATGGAAAAGGAAGTCTTCTTCTTTGTGAATATTGTAGAGTTAGTTTTGCAAGTAAAATAAAGATAAATGCTTAGGATTGGGACAACAAAACACTCAAATGGTGAATCCAAAAGCATCCTTTCATTTATATAAAAGGGGGTAGGGTTTGCCCCAAATTTAAAACCCAATACACAATAACCTTGGAATAGAAACCAGATTGGAGGGAGAAATCCCTCTCAATCCTTACATGAAATAGATTACACAAATAATGATAAAACTAAGCTAAGCCTAGACTAAATCTTCTTGTAAAATCCTCCATGGTTCCTTCCCTTTGCTCCCATGGCTTTCCCCTCTCCAACCTGCAAATTTAACAAAAGGAAATGGACCAAACGAGAAGATTAGAATGAGAAAAGGTTTTAATAGACTTTCATAAGGATTTTAGGGCTAAGATTGGAACCCTAGGATTTAGTGGCTAAGATGGATTTGATCCAAGGGTGGAGAATGGACCCTACCTTTATTAAGAAGAAATATATTTTAAATGTTTATATAAAATCCTTAAGGGTATGTGTAGATGGGTGAGTGTGGCCAAATAATTGCCTAGGGGTGTGAGGTCCGTTTGAACCCTTAGTATGTGTAGAAATTTAATAAAGGATCCTTTAAGTTATTAAAGTAGTGAATTTAAGAATTTAGCACAATGTTAACCTTGTTAGGATTTAACTTAATTTTAGAAAAGAAAACATCTAATTAAGTGAATTAAACCTTGTTATCGTCCTGTGGAACTGTTGATTAATATACCCTAGAGATAATGGTGTTAACATGTAACTTTGAACCCGGCCCGATTGTTCAATCCTAAAACTCGAGCTAAGTAGTGTAAGTAAATTAATGAACCCTAAAGGTTAAGCACCCTTGTAACATCCTTGTACCTTAACCTTTTCTTTATAACTTAAAAAAATTAGTCACATTTTTGGGTTAAGTGTTAGGTTGAAGCAAGTTCCTAGAACGTCGTTTTTGTGGGCGTTACACAAAATCCCATTAAACATAAAACAAAACACATTTAGGAAGAAAACTCCAAAATTTCCTAAAATGACAATAAGCCAACTTACTTCAACTTTTAAGAAAACACACAAATCAAACATACTTACAAGATGGTGACATGAGAGGGGTCAAATGGGAGGGAAAATCTCATTTGACCTTGAAAAGAGACCCCCTACCCATAGGTAGGGTCCAAGGGGTCCATTTCAATGTAAGGGAAACCCCAATGTGAAAAGAGACCCTTACAAATGCCACATTTAGCCCAAATTCGAGATTGGGTAAAGTGGCTCAAAGAAAGAGGTGGTGGGGCCCACCCAAATGATGATTAGGTGGTCCCAAACCACTAACAACAAGATTACTAACATAATAACATCACTAATGCATGAGGGGACCATTAGGTCCTTAAACAAGTTTAGTACAAGGCTTAACAAATTAAAAATTAACATAGGTAAATTAGGAATCACCAATGGTGTCCCGTAAATGAATACGCCACATACACACAAGGTTACACAAAGATCGTGCATGGCTAAAGGACTCGGCCCAGTCATTCACTTTTGTAACTTGAGATGCAACTCTGAAACCCATGTTCTCCTATGTGACCTATAATCTGCAGACTCAATTCACACATTAAACATATTTGCTCGATAAATAATTAATTAGAGAAATAATACAATATAACGACAACCAAATCAATCATGGATATTCATTTTAACTATACAATAATCGATAATTATTTTACTTACGATTATGATCAACTACGTAAAGCAAATAACATCCAAATGAGGTAATTATCCAAAATGTCGCATATGTTTCTATAATAGATCAAAACATAGAATTTATCCAAGTCATTCCATAATAACATCCAAAGCCGAATCATCATAATTAATGGTTACAATATGAAGTATATTCTACATTCATCCATCATATATCTAGTAAAATTCATATAGTGTGGGTACAAGAAACTAGCAATATGTATCATAACAGCTTTATTGGCACAACGTGCTTCAAACGCCACATATGTCATAAGAGTAATTTACGAAGAAACCATATAGTAATTAAATAGTATTATATCAATCTCAATAATCTAGTCAATAAGATGAGTCAACAATAAAATAATACAGGAGGATGGTGGGCACTACATCCCCATCTCCTAAGATTAGACTTCCTCCTAGAAGTCACTATAAGAGATAGGGATATGACCTCACGAGATATCTTGTCGTATCATGTGGTTGTTAGTCACAATAAGCATGTCCCACTAATTCAAACTTGGCCCTCTACTAAGTGCCTATCTCATTTAGAGTGTTAATGGACATGGCAAAGAAGGTATGACACATTTCGGTTGTAGTCCATGAGTTTATTTTTCTCATCGTATGTGTATTTAATATTTTAAATTTTATTGTATCATGTTTTTAAAATGTGTAGTCTTGTTGTTTTTCTCATCCGATCAGTCTAATCACACGTAAGTTAGCAAAATGACGTCAAATAGATGTTTCTCCCAAAAATGCTCAAAAAACAGCGTGGCGCAGTGGTTGGTGGGGTCGCTGGCATAGCAGAGGTCGTGGGTTTGAGTTTTGGAATAGGTTGCGCTAACGTGCGTGATCATTAGGCTCGATTGTTCTCATCTCGCACGTGCAGCGCTTAATCTCAAAGGTCGACCATATCACGCAAAAGGTTATTAGTGATGTAACTAATGATCTGGAAAAAAATTCTTTCTTTAGCAGAGGGTTTTTCGTGGTCGTGTATGTGTTGGATCAAATTGAGTAGGTTTCTAGCAATAAGAAAGAATGCATGCAGCTTCTGGTGTATATGTGTGCCCTTGCCAAGCGCATCAAGCAACTAAATGAGCATATGCCCAAGGAGAAAGATAAGATTAATGAAGCCATTAAGATCATTTTTGAGGGATCAATTATGTGTGTTGGTCATATGAATTCCCACTACCTTTCGAGGCAAGACTTGAGGAACACTTTTTTCTTCCAATTTGAAAATTAAGGGAACACTGTTATCGAGCATGGAATTTTTATACTTAAATGTTGTTGCAGAGATAGATTAAAATGTTGAAATATATAGGATGGTATAGGTTTTTCTCTGCTTCCGTAGAAGTTTCCCATTTATAGAACATTGAATTCCAGATACGACACTTATACTTGAATCTAACTTTAGGAGCTATAATTAGTATTTTGGAAAGGATGGTTGTTGTTCTTCCTCCCTCAAAAGGAAAAAATCCATGAGCAGTCTAACACTTTAATAATTTTCACTGGTCCCCTTAATTAGATATTTGCATTTGTTTTTTTTCCTTTTCTCAAAGAAATCTTGAGAAGCCAAGAGGCAATGAATCCACCAGCGCCTGTCACACAAACTATTTCCTACTTCATTCCCATAAGATGGCCAAAAGAGTTCCGTTTGAGAAAACGTGTGATTTCTTTCTTATGTAAACACTTTGGCACTAACCGAGCCAACACATCCTTGTAACAACCGTGGCCCATGTGTAAAGCACCGAACGTCATCGAAAAGTTGTATGGACCCAAATCACCACAAACATTTCATATGTGGGCAAGCCTCGAATTTCAAATTACAGATTTATAAATTTCATAATTTTTATAGAGTTTTCTATAATCTATTCATACCTATATAAATAGGTATTATATTTTATATAAACCACTTTAAAATATATATGGTTTTTAAAAAATCACCTATCATTGTCTATAGTTTCTTAAAAAAATCATCTATATTATACGGTTAAAATCACAAAAAATGGCTTACAGCCTATCAATTTTCAGGATTTGTATCTGGGTAATGAATATTCATTGGTTTACTATGTATTTTATATGTCCACTTCAATTCCGGGGAAGTGTAACTTGATGTCCCACTCCCGAGCATATTCCCCATCATCCATGTGAAAAGTGGGAAAAAATGGCTTAGCCCTCACACTTTGGCGTCTGGAATTTTCTTGTTCAATTATTATTATCGTCCAATACGCTCGGGTGGCTTTCGCCGCCACCACCATCAGTCTTCCGACGATACTTGTGAGAAGTTTGGCAGGCGTTCATGGTTTCATTTTTGACATTAATGTGATCATGCCCATTGCAGGTACATGAAAGTATATTTTTCTCACCTTCAATTATGTTTCACACTACAAAAATATTGGAGCAATTTCCGTGTAAATTTTTTCTTGTCAAATAATTTGATGCAATTTCTAGTAAAACTCAAGCTATTTTTTTTTGCATATTTTCACGCTCCCCACAAATTCTAGTGGCAGATCCTTAATGTGTGTTACGCTTTGTAACTACAAGTGGCGTCGTAGAATAAGAATAAGAATAACATTGTCATCCCCACAACATTTTTCATCTCTATAATAGAATGATCAATGACCGATTGAATGTTTTTTTGTTTGTATGTGTGCAAAAGAATTATAGATTTTAAATGACCGATGAAATATTTTTGTCACAAAGATGAATGACTCGATTGTTTGCACTTTGTTGACATGATTGATAGAGTTTGCATCTTCCTTCATCTCTACCATTTTTTTGCATCGCATGTGGTGGTTAACTATTTTCTTGGTCAAGTTTCCAACCAAGTACATTATTATGGATACTCGTGTCCCATGCCTCGGCATCCAAATAGTCATCTCCTTCAATTATCCTCTATTAAAATTCATGCATTCAACGTATTGCATGTATTTAGATTTGTTAGCTCGTCAATAGATTATAATCTCCACATTGACCCATCGTATAATAATTTTTGACCGATCCTCTCAATAATAATATTTCAATTCCATTGTGCCCTTTTTGTAACCTTCGATGAGATCGACTACCTAACCATCACGCACGTTTGCATAGGAGTTAATAAATTTAATTTCTAACAAATTTCATTCTAGCTAAGCTAATGGTCCGACGTCGTAGTGGGGCACGTGGCTTGAATAGCGAGAGGTCCCAAGTTCCATTTTGACCAAGTGTTGTGCTTGTGCTAACTTGGGTGAACGATAGGCTTGTCTCGATGTGATAGATGATCAAAGGAGGATACGATGTGCATGATATTGGTACCTTTGCATATTGAACGATAGGATTTTCCCGATGTGATAGATGATCAAAAGAGGATATGATTGACCAAGTGTTGTGCTTGTGCTAACTTGTGTGAGAACGATAGGATTTTCCCGATGTGATAGATGATCAAAGGAGGATACGATGTGCATGATATTTGTACCTTTGTGCATTGAATGATAGGCTTTCCCTTATGTGAAATACTATCAAAGGAGGATACGATGTGTATGATATGTGTACCTTTGTGCATTGACGCACACATGTTTCATTTGTGTGTGATCCTAAGAAAGAGGATTGTATCATAGGTTTTCCGAACTCGAGTACTTGTCCCTCATGCTCCTTATTTGTTACCCTCCTCCCTTAGTTACTTCCCTCAACTTTAATTTTTTGAAGCATCCTCTTCCATGTTTCCATCACACATTTCACGTGTGATTGCTAGTTTTATGACATTGGTATCGAGTGAAATCTGCTCCTTCCTATTTTGCGTTGAAAAAATGTGGAAGCCCATCCACCACGTGTGAAACGTTTGAGTTCTTGTTTGACATGGAGGAGCGAATGCAAAATCATGTGGAAAAAAGTGGCATAGGAGAGAAACGTGGAGCAACATGAAGGTTTTTTTGGACGCAGCAAGGACGTGAGCAAGTGACCTACCAGTTAGTACAAAATGACTCGCATATGACTTTGTGGAAAAACGTTGTTAAAAGAACATGCACATGAATTTCAGCTAGTGGCCAAGTAATCTGCGTGGATACTAAACATTGTTTTTGGCTTTGGACAACAACTTCATGGCCTTCGAGCCTCCCTATGAGCACTACAAGGACCGCAAATGAACTGATAAATAATCAAATTTAGGACCTATACAGGGCGGGTATAGAAATCCTGCAGCTTCCTAATCGGAATCCCTTGCGTGGCATCAAATCATTTGTTCTTTGAACCGAGTGTCATGTGCAAAGCGTCCTACCTATGTGAAGAAATGTGGAAGAAAAAAACCTGTGGATGAAGCAAGGTTGGTGGTAGAGGAAAATTCAACATGTGGAGATGTGTGGAGGCGGAGGTGACACTCCAAAGATGTGTGACCAACGTGGGAGAAACCCTTGAAGACCATGGGAACATGTAAAGAGAGTCTTGCAATAACCTCCAAAGGAGAGACTTGATGTACAAATGTGTGAGGACAAGGTAAATCATGTGATCCCATACAACAATGAGTGCATGAAATTCTTCCCAAAGATGCTAGAAGTATTGTAAGCAACCATAGGGACATGCAACCTTTGAGAGACCAAATTCAAGCCCAAGAGAGCATCAATTTCTACTTTTTGTTACTTAAAAGTCTCCAAAACTTACAATTCAAGGACATAGTGCATAAAAGATTACATGAATGAGTCTTGTTCGACGTACGGTACCATATGGAGAAGATTCATGTCAAGCTCAAAGAAGGATATGATGCAGATGAAAAGTGAGATAGAATGCCCACATGAGTGTCTGTGTCACACTACACAAGCATACCAAGCTCACCTCTTCATCTCGCAACTCAATAAACGAAAGTGCATCCATTCATAGTGATTCTCAAAATTTATACATCGTCCTCACTACGAAAGATGAAATAACATGTTGCGACTCAATAAGATGATGCCTCAAAAAATAAGTACCAAAGATCGAAGATGATGATGATGTTTCAGGGGTAATTTTTTAAAAACAATGAAATAAGGGGGAATCTTGACGTATTTCATTAGTAAACGTGTTTATTCACCTTCTCACATGAGGTCTATTGACCTTCCACCTGTTTAGCTCTCTATTGGGCTCCTTTTAATTCAACGTATCTATATATTCATATCTATGATCATTGAATAATCATCCAATGTAATTCAAGATTCTTTATTTTATGACACTAATTGTTCCATAAGGAACACCAAAAATGATGCCAAAATTGGTTTCACAAACATTAAAATATTTCAACCCCGATGAAGTTACAAAAACATGTTCTATAAGTACATACAAAAATAAGAAATCATACAATTTCATATCGGATATTCAATATATGCTATAAAGGTTTACCTTGGAAGACATCTAATATAATTTGAACACTATTTTTGATTCATAGCCAAATTCGTTAAAAGAGATGAAAATCTTAGTGCATTGAGAAAAGCAATGAAAATTAAATATGATGCCTTGGTCAAGAATGGAACTTGGGAGATAGTTGATCCTCCACTCTATTATAATACATCGGTTGTCATTCAATTTAAAAATTAAAAATACAAAACAAATGGCTCATTTGAGAAACAAAAAGAAAGACTTGTATAGAGATATGTTAAAAGAGAAGGGATTGACTATAAGGAGACCTTTGCACTGCAAATTTAAGTGGAATCCTGGGTAAGTGCACCAAGTTGGGGGGCCAAAAGGGGGTCTTAACTAGACACATTTTTCTGAAAAAAAAAAAAAAAAAAACTTCAACTTGTACGAGTTTTTCGAAATAGTTACACTCAAAATTGGTAGATGTTGTAAAAATATGAATCGTAGCATTTTGAGTCTAGTTTCTAAGCTACTAAATTTTATTGAAAACGGATAAGTTTAAGTGGGTTAAACAACTAAAATACCAATAGATGCTCATGTTTTTGTTAAAAAAATATAATAGAGTGACTTTCGTGCCCCCATACCATTTTTTTAGTACAATTTAGTATTTTTGAAAACCCTTTAGTAGAAAGATAGCTAGGAGCATCTAGTTTGGGCTCCATTTTTTAGATTTTTTTAGCAAATATTTTTTTATTTATGATTTTTCTAGTACAAAAATTTTATGTTTTGAAAAATAATGGAGCTCCGATCGTGCCCCCCTAACTACCTCAAAAATATCAAAAATTAGATTATTTTTTTTTGAATATGTGTAGAATTATGCTTAGTTTGGGCTAGTATAATTTATTTTTAAATTTCGATCACCCAAAAAAAAGATACACCATGAAAGATATACATATTTACACTTTTAAAAATAGCTATAAAAAGGCATAGTTAGAAAATAAATAATATGGAAACCTTATATTAGTCAGAAAATTTGAAAATTATATTTTTAGAAAGAAGAAACTCTGCTCTACGTCGTGGTATAATTTTTTTAAATGGATTGATTTTTTATTTTGATTTATCATAAAGGAAGTGGTATTTTTACATTTTCTTGCGAAAACACATTGTTTGTTGTGTTTGTACGGAGTTCATGCCTCAGGCTTGGGATCCAAACCGGATCTCAAGCCTTGAGGCATGGCTTGGAAAAATACAAAATACAAAATACAAAATGGGTACGCATTTTTCTTTTTTTATATATTGTGGCCCCCAACGTCCCTTTCATCTCTTTCATGGGAATTCTGCAAACATTATGTTTTGTCTGTAATTTTCTCTACATTCTTGCACGATTTTTAGTAGTTCATTTTGTCCCCTACCCCACTAGTTGATTTTTTCTAATCATGGGTGATAAACGTCGAGCTAAGGACAAGAGGAAAGTCAAGAACAAGACAGAGCAATTGAAAGAGAAGAGAATAAATAAACTAAAGAGAATGTAAAAACTTCAAGCAGGGCAAGGTACATCCGCTATATCAAATGTAGCTAATGTATTAGAAAATGGGGATGAAATACATAATGAAAATGTAGAGAATAATGATTTTTCAATGAATAATTATATTGAATTGAATGATAATGTTGGTATGGATGAATAAATTGATATGAATCCAATTGTTGAACCCTTACCTGAGAATCCAAATGTTAACCCCAAAATTTGTATGAAAACACTGAATGAAGAAAGTAACCTTGTAAATGAATCTTCACCTCTAAGAACACCTCCTTCCATTTTGCAAAGAAAACCAATTCACTTAATTGAAATTGATGAAAACATTATAAAACCAATGCCTAACAAAATGTCTAAAAGAAATGCGAGAAGAAAAGCTAGTGGAATTTGGGATAATTACTTTGAAAATTTAAATGACACACAAAGATGTCAATTATTTGTTACATTGATGAAATTAATTAAGATGAGACCTATAATGAAGACCCTAGGGTTAAGAACATCTAATGTTGTTGATCAAAATGCATCAATTGTTGAAAACATACATAAAGCATACCAAATTGTAGGTGTTTTATGTGAACTTGATGAGAGGAACATTAGTTTCAATCAACATTACATTTGGTCAAACAACTGCACATCACAATTCAAGAATGCATGGATGTTTTATTGGCTAAGCAGGATGCACAAAGAAACAAATGTACAACATACCGAGAGTTTTAATGAGGAAAAGGAGAGCATGATGGTGCAAAAGCATGTGTGAAAAGAGAACTTGCAAGAGAAGAGTTAAAGTTCAAGGATGGTGCTAAATTTACAGATGTAAAAAATATTGTTGATTGGTGTGTCAAGAATATGGGCCATGAATCTCAAGAGAGATCAATGGTTCGTAAATATTTTTAGTTGATAGAGAAACAACATCTGGAAAACTTTGAAGATTGTATGACAGTTCTAGGATCAAGTGATATGCACTCATTTCGTAGTTCAGATGAAAATGCTTGGACTATTTATACTAGGTGCATGACATGTTTTTGTATATCATGCATTGATTTTGCATGGAATGAATGTGAGTCACAACAGTGGGTGGATGAATGGACTTTTAGACCTCTAATTCCACTTGACACACATCAATTTTCTCGAGCATTACAACTTGCAGGGTCTTTAGATCAAATGAAAACATCACCTAACTTTGACCAAGTCTCTGATTTAGTGCAACAAGGTACATACATATATGTACATGCCATGTTTTAGATTTATAAATTATTAAATGGTCAACTCTTAATGTATTTTTAAATTGACTAAATAGTTTTACTTTGTGATACATAGGGCACATTTTTGTAGTTATTGTGACAGAATTTAATGAAGAGGGAACAGACTACTTCTTGTCTCATTGTGTAGAGGGGAAAAAATTGACTTCCACAGTCATTAATGGTGAAGACCTTGAGTATCCCACTGTGTCAATGGTAGTCACTGGAACTTGGCTTCGACAATATCCTATCAAAAAATCAAACATTTGGTTGTTTGAAGACTATAAAGTACATCAGAAGATACTTCACTATTCATATTTGGTCCTTGCAACAAATATTAAATTGATCAAATATCGAGGTCATCCATCAAACAAGAATCTGTGGAAGGTTCGTGAATCAGATCATGAAGCAATTCTTGATAATCTCAAGAATAGAGTTGATCCTTGCGGTTCATTGGATCGAATTTGCAAAGGTATGTTATTCATGAATTTAATTTGAATATTTACTTAAATGATTTTGTTTAAATTTTGTATGATTTAAAATTCTATTTAATTGCTTACTAACATGTTTTTGTAGGTTAGTGGTGCCAAAAAAAAAGGCTTCCACCTTCATGTAGTTGGCATTGTCGTGGAGAGAATTTATTATTCTCGAATCCAAGTGAAGCTAAGAGAAATTAAATATTAAAAAGGAACAAAAAACAGAAATTATCATTTCACCACCTATATTGTAAAATATCTTATTAAAATTATCATTTCACCACCTATTTGTATGAACCACCTATATTATTCAGGTGATTAGGAAATGGAAAACCTTACACCGACTCGGTCCCGAATGAAGATGGAGAAAACCAGAGAGGCTTTCGTAGAGGGCTTCAACATGGAGGTTTTGGATCTGACGAGATGTCTCTAGGTGCCACCGAGTTCGAGAAATCACATGTCGAAGATATAGCGTGTTTTGACCTCATGGATCTTAAGGGACTACGTCCAGGGCATGAGGTAACCCGAAAGCATGGGCAAGGTAGTGAACCAAAACAAAGCCTTTACTAGCGTTCACCAAGTCATCCGGAGATGTGTTGGCCTGACGGCTTAGTCCCACAAGCTACCATTTGCAAAATACAACATCTAGTAGCCTTACACTGACTCGGACTACACTATTTCACGTGTTTGCAAACAATAGGACAACGACAATGTTGGTACCCAAATTTTTTCTCCTTTTCAAACCAAGCAGTAACACAGATTCAACAGGGAGCTTAGAGGCAGATAGATCATAAATGTATGTCATTTTGTAGCCAGGGAGAAATCTAGTTGTCCCTTTGTTACTTGGATTTGTGGAGAGATGGATAGCACCTCAAAAGGATATGATCTTATCCTAACTATTTTAGGTTGTGCCTTTCAACCATGGTAAGAGAACCTACTATGTAACCTCTGTTATTTGAAAGGAGATACAAGTACCTTTCTTTTGTATAAATTTTATAGAGAAGGCCTTGGGGAAAATATGATCAACACACCAAATCTAACTCTCATGAGTTGTCACTTCCAGATTATGGAGATATTCTCACAACAAGGCAAAGGTTACTAAAGACATTTGAGACCCTGATTGTTTCTGCATGTTTTGGTAACAGAGATTATGCATTTGTGTACACACATGACAAATAGGGGTATTATGGGTAGGATTGGTTATTGTTAAATGAATTTGGTGGTAGGGGAGACAGAAGGGACTTGACTCACCGATCCTTGAGAGCTTATGCAAAATGGAAAGATGCAATCAACAAAATGCCACAAAAAGTTAAATTGTTTCCTCAACTAGAATATGTACTTCAATGGAGGCCCAGATCAACACTCTTTCACACAACTTGTGGGATTATGTCATAAAGGCTCGAGTCATAGGACCCAATAAAGCACTATGATTTAGACCAAGTCACGCCCGAGGTACACCCAGAGAGGCTTACAGAGATAATCTCTATCAATAAAATGAAAGAAAAGTGATTTTAAACCATTTATCCCATTCCTAGATGAAGGATCTTCTTAGAAATGAAATTGCAGATGCCACTAAACTATCAAAAGGACTGAGACCTATGTGATTGGACTATATTTTGTTACAAAGTTACAATAGAAACAAGAAAAACTACCTGCATGCATTCAAAATGAAATAAATACACTTTACTCAAGATTGAAACAGAATAACTCAAATTTTGATCAAATTTATCAACAAAGGAAAGTTTCCAAAACAATCTCAAAGCTTTTCAATGGCTATACACTTGCAACCACCTTGATATGATCGAATATGATACAAATAGAGATATATAGGCTTCTCTAGATGGCTTCTCAAAACGGATGGGCTCACAAGCCTTCTCTGCTTGGAGATAATTAGTCCCGATCTTTCAAAAACTCCCAACCATTTGTATGAAAAATTTGTGCCATTTATAACATTTCCAAAAGAGCTCCTTCCTCCTAAAAGACAAAAAAATTAAATGCACCAGTGCTCACCATGATTCTTTCGTGATTCACATAATCATATCTGTAAAATTCTCCAGGTGCTCGAGGGAAAATATCTTCAATTTCTTCCCGCATTCAACTCCTTTCTCAAGAAAACACACCTCCATCCATTCACCAACCACTTCTGCCCCATATCAATCAAATCTGACCCCTTGCATGCTTAGGAGAAGAAAAATGGAAAACCAGATCGGGCTTGAGAGTCAGACCATTTTAATGGTGAAAGACGTCTCCAGATATCTCCCACCAAACTCTAGATATCAAAATTAACTCACTCCTCTGTTTGGCGTGTAGAAAATAGCAAGAAATCATGAAGACTCGCACTCCCAGGATTTTTACAAAAAAAATGGGGGAAAAATCAGATTTAGACACTCAATTTGTTGATCTTTGATTTTGAATGTGGGTCATCCACGTGGAAGATGCAAAAAAAGCTCGAGGGCTTCCTTTGACCTTTTCTGACCCTTTTGAAAAAATGGAAAATTTCCCATTTTGCTCCGCACCTCCACTTCTAAAAATGGGCTTGACACGTGTCCTGAGGTGGGCCCCAAAAGAAACGTGGAGAAATTCTACCATTTGACTCTCTTTTGGAAAAAGGAAAATTTTCCAAGTTTTCCCCATAACTCCGCCCTTGAGAAATACTTTTGACACATGTCCCAATGTGGGTCCCAGCAGAAACTACACTTCCCTTTTACTTTTAACTCTTTTTTCTCAAAAGGAAAATTTTCCAATTTTCCTCCGTGGGTCTCGCACCTCCGCCATTGACCGGGCAAAACATTGACTATTTCCCATCGGGCTCGCGGGCCATTTTCCTATTTCAACCTTTATGAAACAAAGAAACGAGAAGTTTGAATTTCCTCCATGGTCTATTTCCCTACCCCTTATGACTTTTCAAATTGCCACGTGTCACCATGGCACACCTTGAGGCGGTCCCAAAATTTGATACCTTGAATGAGCGCGGGCTCACCACGTGTCTCTGCTCTAGAAAATTTGTTTGAAGGCTTGAAGCTCAGCAGAAGGTGCCACTTGTCAAGCTCCGAGGAAGTCTCCTTTTGGCCGTTGAAAAGTCTAAGTAAAATGCAAAGTGCGGAGGCCTCCACATGTCAGCCTAGTGCTTCTTTAGAATGAAACTCAAGGGTTGATCCCCGAACATGTGTGGTTCCTCCATGTGTCTCCATGGCGCAACTTCAA
Source organism: Taxus wallichiana var. yunnanensis (assembly GCA_018340775.1). NCBI lineage: Eukaryota > Viridiplantae > Streptophyta > Pinopsida > Cupressales > Taxaceae > Taxus > Taxus wallichiana. The sequence goes on along the minus strand of CM031243.1, from coordinate 227,464,522 downwards.
GATGGTGTCCAAAGTGGAGACCCTGAATGAGCGCAATCTCACCACATGTCCCTGTTCCACCAAACTGTATCCATTTGCATGAAATTTGTCTAAGTCCGAGCAAGCGGCGGAAGCCTCCACGTGTCCTCCCGGTCTTACTCAAGGCAAAACCCAAAAGTATATTTTTAAATGAGTTCTATTCCTCCACGTGTCCTGGACTTCCCGAAAACCTTTTGAAATTTGTGTAAGTATGGGAAACCCAGTGGAAGTCTCCACGTGTCTCTTTCCTGCCAGCCCTCCACGTGTCCTCCTGGTGCTACTTCAAAGCCAAACCGAAAGTTGATTCTCAAACAAGTGTCGTTCCTCCACGTGGACACATTTTAAAGTTGAGGCTTTTTATATAATTTCTGAAGTATTAAGCTAATACGCATCCAACCAAGAGGTTCCATGTTTCCTTGTCTACTGAATGATGCAAATTTGACTTGGGAGAAATGCTCGTCAAACCGTAAAACACGAGAAATGTCCATTCGAGCTAGAAAATGAGGTTTTCTTCAAGGACAGATATTTTAGAAATGTTTCAAGACTCAAATACATTCCTCAAGGACACATCAATTAATTTCTCTTTGAGTATTTAGGGAAAAATGGCAGTGGACAAAGAAATCTTGGCTGGAAAATGGAGGAAATAGGAAAACGCAAGATCGGAAGGCAGAGCATGGGAGACTCAAAATACGAGAGATTTTCCGGAGGAACAAAAGAACCATGAGACAAATACACCCACACATGATCTTCAAGTTCCGGGGTTCATTTTAAGACACCTCTATAAAATTGTAGGTGGAAAATACCTGGCGAATATCCCCAAAACCGGTTTAATAAAGGCGAATTGTGATAAAGATTCCAAAACCAAAATTTCACCGTGCATCATCGACACGCGACAATAAGACGTCAATAATAATTCTTGACACACGTCAAGGCAACGTCAATTGCAAATATCGACACACGTCAATTGAAGTCTTTGACGCGTTAATGGCTTGAGTTGACACTCGTCAATGGCTTGATTTGACACACGTCAATGGACTAAGTTGACACACATCAATAGATTTAGTTGACGCCGCCAACCATGGACATTGACGCGCATCAATAATTGCGCATTGACACGCGTCGCTAAATCCATTGGCCATCGACGACGCCAACCATTCCATCGACGACATCAACTCAAGCCATTGACGCCGCATCAAAGCTTTCAATGACATGCGTTAATATACACAGATTCTCGCACATCGACACAAGTCATTGACGCGCATCAATTCCTTCGGTTGACACGTGATTTAGCCTATAAATACCCTCCGGCCGGTCATTTTCTCGTTTACACTTTCCGGCTCATGATTTTTTGCAGATGTCCATCGTTGTCAAAGACACAAGCACAACTATAATGTCGAGTTCACATGCTTCCCAACTGCAAGCTCATGGAAAAAATCAAGAAGAGAATCCAATCCAATCCAATCCACGGCCAAGATCATCTACAGGAATCCCTTGTGCCCTCACATCCATACTGTTTTAAAAATGTCTTCTGAATATAAGGATTTGATGGATGCGTGTGAGTTTACAGGGCTCGTTAATATGCCCCATTTCGAAACAGATCCGGATATTTTGAACTACCTTCTGTCGTCCTACAATTCAGAGGATGGCCTTTTTTATGTGACTTTGAATGATGGCCGAATGTTCCAATTCAGTATCGAAGCAAATGACATCCATCGGTTTACTGGCCTTCCTTTCAGAAATTTACCAATTGTTACAACCAAGGCAACACTAGTGGAAGAAGACAAGAAATTTCTCGAATCAACGTTCGGTTTCCATGTTGATTGTAAGTATAATTCGTTTTAATTCTGTTTTTTATTCTGATACAATTTCTTGCTATAAATTTATAGTAATTTTCACTGTTTGGCATTTGCAGCCCATGTCAATAAGTCCAGGCATGGTGTGGATACGCAATCAATTGCTCACCACTTTCTTCTGCAGTAATTTCATTTTTTCAATCCAGAATTTTTTTGCAGGGTCGCCAAACAGATATACCAAATTGGGCCATTGCATACATAGTTGCCACTATCTCAAAATAGAAATTCAATTGGTGCGTATATCTATCCAAAAAAATAAGAATCGACATAACAAATTCAAAAATTTCGAAAAACCTGTCATTTATTCCACAAACTATCTCCTTGGCCTTTATTATGAGGCACTTTTAAATTTAAAAGATAAAAATATTCCTAGTTGCACGATGAGGAGTTGATGAAGTTGTGCATTCCATTTGAAGAACAACAGTATAAACTATTTAGTTTGTATTTCAATTTTCGACATTACCTTTGCACGATTTTTACACTTAAATTTTAATGTTTTGCAGAGAAAATTTATTGAAGCCCTTCCCAAAAAAAAAGTGTTATCGAGAGGAAGAGGCCAACAATACACTGAGGCTTCGGAGACTCCCAATCTGAAATGAAACTCACTCCTCTCAAACCCTCGAGAGTTTGAACTCGTTAAACACCAAAGAAGTAATACCTTGTCATATATTGTTTACAAATTCCAAATTTGCAAATTTATTTTTCAATTTAAATTTTAACCAAATGAATTGACAACATTTAATGTTGATGACATCATAGGGACTTTGGACCATACACTTGTTTCGAAACTCAACCTTCTTCACCAACTCACTCCATACGATCGCGTGCATTCGTATCTTCTAACAAACACTGAATACAACTCCTACAAGGCCACCCTTAGCACCGCGAAAAACTACCCCTCGACAACAAGGTACAACTTTTCGATAGTACGTTTAATTTTGTATTTTTTTCCTTTTGAATTGTTTTCCTTTTTTTCATGTTTTTTCTTGTTCTTTTTAGCACATGTCAGTCCTGATCAAACTGCGGCACCGACACCCACTCAACCAATAATTTTTAAAATGCCAACTAGAGGAACAGTAAAAAATAACATTGGTAAACGCATGCCACTAGCTCCGGCCCCTAGCGGGACACTAAACATTTCCTCCTCCTTTCGAATTCCAACTCTCTCACTTGGTGGCTTGCCCAGTGCAATAGGCATATCAGTTTTGAACAATATAAATTTAGATGAAGATTATTTGGGCATTGATAGCAATGACCCAACTAGTTTTTTCAATACCCGCGAGATGATTCAAGGCCAGCAGGTATACTTCAATTTAAATATGCTTTACAATTTTGAAATACATTTCAATTTAAATTTATTTATCTAAATCTTGATTAATTTTATCACAAACAGGATCAAGCCACCCAAAGGCAAAAACAAGTAGCAGTTGATCTTGCCGAAAGCCCCCATACTTCTCCAGCAAGATCATCTTCATCAGATTCAGATAGTGAACAGTTGCTACCTTTTCCTTTGGAGAACTTAATTGGTTTTGATTGTCAATCCCATGTCAGTGAGTTTATTCTACCTCATATCAATCAGCTTATAGAATGGGAGAGAAGGGATAAGGTTCTTATCAATGAGATTATTAGTCGTTATGAAAATTATTGGCAAAGGGATAGTTTATACGTTGCAGTCCAGAATCAACCTGCGAAGATGGATTCCTTACTTACCCAAGTAAGAAGTGGGACTGTCACGTATAACAACTATAAAGATGACATTTTAGATAAGTCATTAAAAAAATTGGAAAATATTAGTGCCGAGGCCCAGGCATATTTTAACAAATGGTCCAAGGACAAGGATTTGGTAGCTATTGCAAATGCCGAAAGAGATAGAGCGGTTGTAAGTTCTAACTTCTATCACTTTCAAACAATCATTCTTGTTAATTTGAAATTTTCATTTTTTAGTAATATTTTGAATTGACATTACTCTTTTTGTGCAGTTGAAATATGAAAATTTGAAGAGTCAAGCAAAGGTATTGCAAGTTCACCTGGAAACAGTGAAGAACAGTTTATCCGCAACAAAGAATTTGAAGAAAAATATTGTTTTGGTTAACAAAAAAATACACTAAAGCGGATAATTAAAGATCACGGATTTGACCTTGACATATTATTCAAAGCTAAGGCAGCAGCTGATCCAAATTTGTTGTCACATGGAGATGCAACAAATCAAGAAGAAAGAATTTTAAAAAATCTGGACAGTGTTGCGGAAGATCTTATAAGTTCTGGGGTTATTTCTGTTGTTGGGGAAATGGGTACAGCCACAGTGGAAGAAGCCGTTGGGGAAAGGAGCAGAGGAGTAGAAATGGATAAAGAAAAAGAGGGTTGAAAACTTGAAACTTTTATTATTGTGGAAACTTTAAATATTGAGTTTGGAAACTTTTAATATTGAGTATGGTATTTGAATTTAATTATATGGATTTGATAGCCTTTTAAAATTTGAAATAATATATAATCTTTAATTTTGATTGCATTAGATGGGGATTATCATGAGTTATCATGAATTATATGTATGTTTCTTGTTTACTTGATTGTCATAAATTGTATGTGGACGTAGATGATGAATGAAGCTAATGGATAATTGTTTTACAAATATGGAAAGATGATAGATGATGATGAAAGATGATTATGAAAGATAATGAATGATGATAATGATATGATATATATGGGCATTGGACGATGATCAATTTAATGTGGACGTAGATTTATCTTCAAGCAGAATAATTCTTCTTCTCTAGACATTTGAACTTGGTTTAAGATAATTCTTCTCTATACTTGTAACGATATGATCATAATGTCATTAGAATGGATATAGATGATAAATAAATGGAATGTATTATAGAAGAAATTAGAACGGATATTACTTGTAATGATATGATTATGAATTGTTTTAAAAACATGTAAAATTCAATTGTCATTTTATCCCACAGTTAAAAAAATATATCAAAGCATTTTACACATATAAAAAATAAATAAAACATAATTTTAAGAAATCAGTAAAGAATCATCACTGGTAAGAAATTAAACATAATTGCAAATATGATAGGGTTTAACTTACCTCTTGTGTATTAGGTTGTTGTTCAATCATCAATGGTAATGTGCTAGATCTTTGTTTTAGAAAAACTCAACACGAGAAATGGATTAGTAGATAGAGGGGTGAGTTGCCTAACATTGTCAATCTGAAGAAGTACCAACTTCCTTGGATGGATGTCAACCCACATTTTCTAAAAAATAAAAGATTGTATTTGAATAAATGTAAATATATAGACCTGTAACATCTTTAATGATAACAAGAGCTGAAAAAATGTAAAGTAACGAACAATAAGATTAAGTTGAAGAAGATACCTATTCAAATTCGAAATCATCACTGGTAATGTGCTAGATCTTTGTTTTAAAAAAATTCAACACAAGAAATGGATTAGTAGATAGATGGGTGAGTTGCCTGACATTGTCAGTCCCGAGAAGTAACAGCTTCCTCGGATGGATGTCAACCCACGTTTACAATAATAAATGTAAACATATAGACCTATAACATCTTTAATGATAACAAGAGGTGAAAAAAATGAATAGTAACAAACAATGAGATTAAGGTGAAGAAGATATACCTCTTTAAAGTTGAAATCATCACTGCCACTGGTAATGTGCTAGATCTTTGTTTTAAGAAAACCCAACACGAAAAATTGATTAGTAGATAGATGGGTGAATTGCCTGACATTTTCAGTCCCGAGAAGTAACATTTTTAATGATAAAAGAGATGAAAAAAATGTAATGTGAAAAACAATAAGATTAAGATAAAGATAAAGAAGATACCTATTTAAAGTTGAAACAATCCGTTATCAATAGCTTCATCAAACTCGATGTTGTCTTCTGTAGAATGTGACGATGAGCCAATTACACTCTCAAGGTTGGGAATATTTGTACTTGTAGCTGTATTATTCACACCTCTTCTTTCGCAAAGGGAATTCCAATGCGCAATTGCTCTGTCGAACGGAAAGGTTTCGATGGAGTATCGAGAAACATAAACCCTCATGTAACTTTCCAGATTTTTATCCAACCTGTTTCTCAGTTTTGATTTTATAAATGATAATGCACTGAAAACCCTTTCATCCTCCACAGACCCCAAAATCATTGTTTGGCATAACTCGTATAATCTGAAATACTCACTGATATCTTCTTGTAAGATAGAACTTTGATAGATTCCTCACCACAGCCTTGTAATAGCACCACTCTCAGAAGGTTCGTCTAAATTCTTATATTGGTTCCTCATTGTTGTTGCAAAATTTGTTGATTGAAACTTTAATATATCGGCATTCAATATACCTTTGATTTCCATACCCTTGAGCTCTGAAGTCTTTGTAAATTGTTCCATTATTGTACCCATTGATTTATGGAAATGCTTTCGACAAAGTCTGCAGCACGGCCACCTTCGATATTCAAAAATTAGGATTCATCACACCCATGGCTTCCAGAATTTTATCTTTACAGAAACGTTCCCTAATTTCTGATGACAAGGTTTCTGAAAAAAATTTAAGCTTTATTCTTGTTTCAACTATAACAGACTCAAACAGATTGCGTGTCACGGGAACATCTTCTCGTTCCGATCCTGTAATATCTTGACATTTTTGCACAATGTGCAGTGGTATTTCCCTCCCATTAACAGTGATGCAGAGGTGATCGTGGATATTAAATTTCAAAAAGGTGTTAGGACTTTTAAGATCTAATAAAGATTTCCAATTCTCAAAAATAGGTGCATCAAAACTATCTTGGGAACAATACAATATATCAAGACTTTGACATACCATTTTTCTCATCCGTATAAAATCCACAATATAGATTAATCTACCATGTGCATGCTTCATCAGTGTATTGATCTCCTTTAACATTGGAAGAATACCAACCAATGTAAGCAATGTCTCCAAATCAGTTAAACGGAACAACAAGTCCCTCGCCCTATCAACTTCATGACGGTATTTGTGCATGAAACCAACCAATGAAGGATACTCCTCACGAAATCTGCATGCAGGTTCATACAAAGAGATCCATCTAGTTTCCACATCCTTGAGAAGTTTTTTTCCATCTGTAATTCCAATTGCAAATTTTTGGAACTCGAGAAATCTCTTTGGGCTGCTTGACATATAGGCATGAAGTTCTCTTATAAGGTCTTCTAATTTAGCAACATTTTCGTGGTTGCTTACCATTTTATACGCTAAATTCATTCTGTGAGCCATACAATGAATTGGTAGAATATATGGGGCCACTGTTGTTTGTAATCTAACACACAATCATGTTCGGTGACCCTGCATGACAGATGCACCATCTGCTCCAACGCATACCAACTTCATAGCAATTTCATAATCAATCATTCCAGCAATATCTTTCAAATGAGAAACAACTATTTTATGCAAGTTTTTTACATTACGCTTTTCAACCATTTTTATAACACCCAACATATGAGGTGTCCTTATATGATTTTCTAAAGTATAGACGTGGGTACATACCCATGCAAAGGTTGTTGTCATCGCTCATCACTTCATCAATTGAAAGAGAGATAAAGTTTTCTTTTTTACATTCTCTTTCAAATCTTCCTTCTCTATCATCGAGAGGCATTTTGCCATTTCCCATCCACTACTTTCAGACCAATGAGACTGAGGTACATTCAACATTCCGTTAAATTGATACAAAACTTTGAAATCGAGGAAATCCGAAATAGCTCTTCCTTTTTTTAGTATGTGAAAAAGAGTAGAGAATTGTATGAATTTTGCATGTAGATTTGTTTCTTTCATCTTACCAATATGCGATGTGATCGTTCCTCCCTTTTCCAAGAGATGTCTGTGTTTTTTCTACTCTGCCTCATATTCTCATTGCGTATCTAACATGCATGCATTATTTTTCAGTTTTCCACCTGTGTGTTTTGATTTTTGGCCATCCGACCCTGTTACAGTCAAATATTGTTTTCCACAATGTTTTTCTATAGTGTCCAGCTTCAGTTGCATTTTTTGTTGCTTTCCCAATTTCCACGTACATATTGTACATGTACATTCAGATGGGATATCTTCAAAATTAGATGATTGTACAGGTTCAATAAACGGAAATTTAGCTGCCCAATCAAACTTGTATGTCTTGCCAATGGTCCACATATTCTTGTTCGTTTTCAATGCTTTACTTTTTTGAGTAGAATTTTGAGCAATATCACGATCACCTTGTTTCCTCTTTCTTGGACCGGAGTTTGAATTTGATTTCTATGTTCCATTTTGCTGAGTATTTGTATGTGTGATATCTTGATGCACTTCTGGTTGCACCCCAACAGGAACAATATCTTCAAGATCTGGCATATTATCATAGGTTTCATTTGTTTGACTTTGATACTGTGTAGAATGCATGTCCACCTCAATAATACCTTCCACATAGTCAGTATTCTGATTCTTTGTGGTGGCATCTATATGGTTGGTATTTTCAATATCTGTATCCGCAGAGTTTCCAAAATACTTGAAGAGTGATTTCTGAGATTTCTTACTTACTTTCAGGTTATTCACATTCTTTGAGCTAGCACCTTCCATTATTCTGAAGAGAGTCTGCATCAGCAAAAGAACCAATTAGCGACTCTGTCCACTATCTGAGGTCTCTGTCGCGCGTCCCCTGTCTGAGGTTTCTGTCGCGCGTCAACTCTACACTTTTCGTGTGTCAACAACCTATTCCCTATCGTGCATCCACTATCTAAAGTTATTCTTGTCGCGTCAAGACGCCCTTGTCGCACGCCATTGCGATGCCCAAGTCGTGTCAACACTGCCCTTGTCGCGTGTCAACTTTGTTCTTGTCACACGTCAACACTTTCGCCCGGCACGCGTCTGCAATATCTCTTTGTCGCGCGTCTGCAATAACTCTTTGTCACATGTCAACAATATCCCTGTCACGTGTCAACAACGAACCCTCCCAGGCTAACAGGAATCTCTGGTGCTTAAGGGTATGCGAGTTCAAATTTCACAGTATTGGTAATTTGGTAAGCTACTTGAGGTATACTACTTGGCAAATCACCTAGGTTTTTATAGGAGATGTTTTCAAATGAAGGCGAAGCCGACCCCCAAAAAAATATACTATAAATTTTAGGCGAACAGGACACCGACCCGCTCCGAATAATTCACCTTTTCAAATTTTCCTAAAATGAAATTTTCACCATATTACGAATATTCACCGCTAAAATTATCCCCTGTCTTCAACCCAGAGCAGAATAAAAATAGAAATAAGATGACCAAGCACCATACGGGAAGGAGAAAATGACAAAGGCCATGAATGAATAAATCCTCAAGGGCACAAATGGGGGTGAGACAATTACGAGCACCAACATTGGCTCGACTTGGGGATGGGCACTCCCTGCAAGTGCCACAAGAACAAAAGTAGACCAAGCGCCAAAAATTATCCATTGGGTAGTGGAGTCATCTTTACAGGGTAGAGCAATAGAGCCATTTCCAAAAACAAACAAAGAAGCCAGCAAAAATAGGTCACCACACGAGACTGTGATGAGCAAAAACATAAAAAAAAGGACACAAACAACAAACTATACATTGTCAGAGAGGTGCTTACCTTGATTCGAGGAATCAATCCAAGAAATTCTTCAGATGCATGCCATTAACAGTAGTTCGAGCACTTCACCATCTAGATCCTTTAAGAAGAAGGTGTGTTCACCAATTTTGATGTCAATGGAGTAAGGTCCCATCCACAATGAATCAAACTTTCCATGCTTGCCCTTATCCTCATGCCTTTTATCCCATAATATCACTAGATCTCTAATATTGAAGGCTCTAAGAGTGACCTTCTTATCAAACAGTTTATTTAGCTTTTCTCTAGAACCTTATATGCCTCTGTGAGATGCCCTCCTCTCTTCATCAAGATCAAAAATCTGGTTGATGCGGGCATCATGAGGACTCACTTCTTGATCTTCTAGTTGTTGAATGAACTGAATGAAGATGAAGAGGCAGCAGGCTTGAGTCCCATATACCAACTCAAATGGACTCTTTCCAATGGCTCTTTTGATAGTGATCCTATCAACCTAGACAACAAACTTCAACCTGCTCACCCCGCTTTATCTTGTTCAACTCCAAGGTTCTTCTGATAATCTTTAGCAAATTCTTATTGTTAGACTCAGCTTGTCCATTTCCTTGGGATTATAATTAGAGGCATATGTCAAATTGATCCCATATCCTTTACACATTGCCACCAAAGGTCTAGCCCTGAAACTCATGGCATTATCAAATTATGATTTTGACCGGTACTCCAAACCTCGCAAATAATATTGTTTAGTAAAAATACATGATAACTTAGTGTGTAGCCTTCTTGGTGGGGATTGTTTTCACCCACTTGGTAAAGTAATCAGTGGCTACAAGAATCCAATTATGGCCAGCACTTGAAGGGTCTGAAATCTCACCAATGAATTCCATTCCCCATTGCTTAAATGGGGCTTCAATTGATACAGACTGCAAAGGTAGGGAGCTTGAAGCCTTCAGCCTTCCAGAGAAATGCTGGAAACTCTCACATCTTCTGACCAACATGGTTGCATCCTTGAAAAGAGTTAGCCACCAATAACCAGCCCTTAGGATCTTATGTGTTGTGACTCTTGCAGCAAAATCCCCCCACAAACTCCTACATGGAGATCAGCAATTATTTTGGGGTATTCATCTTCGGTAATGCATCTTAAGAGGACTCCTCTGGGTTCTTCCATGCCAACCCAAAATTAGTAATGACATATTTCTGGGAAGCCAACTTAAGAGCTCTTTTCTGGTTCTTATTCAAATGCTCAGGGCTATTTTAAGTGTCTGAGATAGAACATCACATCCTTGTACCACTCAGAACTCATCAATCTTTCAAAACAAATGCCCTTTCTTCCTCAATCTCATTTACCTCAATGGTCTACAAGTTGCTCTCATCCATGAGCTTAGCTAACCCCAAACCTCTCACCAACTTCATGGTTTGGATGTCCATATCATACTCTTGCAATTTTTTCACCCATCTACATATTTTAATTGAGACTTCCATCTCTGATAGGATGTATTTTACCATGGTATGGGGAAGAATAAGCAACAAATTTTGAACTTGAAATATAAGGCACTGAAAACCTTTGTTGCTTTGACCAAGGAAAATGTCTTCTTTTCCATAATGGTATATTTCAGTTCTCTCCTTGAAAAGCCTTACTTGAAAAGGCAATGGGCCTCTCAGCCCCTTCATCATCCTTTTAGCAGAGAGGAAGCAATAGTGTTCTCCGAAGTGAAAGAAAACAACTGGAAAGGTTTCTTGTAATCTGGGGCTGCTAAAACAAGGGCATGCTTCAATGCCTCTTTGATTCCATTGAAAGCTTGGATGGAAGCCTCTTCCCATTTGATGATCTGATCCTTCTTTAACATAGAAGTGATTGGAATAGTCAACTCAAAAAAGTTTGATATAAACCTTCTAATGAAGTTTATCTACCCAAAGAAGGACTGAATTCCTTTTTTGGTTCTTGGAATTGGAACTTTGCTAATGGCCTCCACTCTTTCTGGATTAATCATCACTCCTTCTTGTGACACAATGTGACCGAGAAATTTTGCCTTCTGCACTCCAAAATGGCATTTCTTTGGATTGAGTGAGATGCCATATTCCCTACATCTTATTAGCATCTTCTCTAAGTACAAAATGGTCACTTCTCCTTCTTGAAAACATTGTTACATCATCTTGGTAAACAACAATAAAGTCATTGATGTAACCAGAAAAAAGCAACATCCATTGCTCTTTGAAAATTGGCTCCAGCATTCATCAAACCAAAGGGCATCCTAACATATACATATGTTCCCCATGGAGTAGTGAAGGTTGTCTTGATCCTTTCTGATTCTTTCACCATGACTTGATTATAACCAGAGAAGCCATCTAAAGTAGAAAGCAACTCAAAACCAGTCACCAACTATAGCATGTGCTCCATGTTAGGTAAAGGATAGTTTTCCTTCATTGAGGCCTTGTTTAGATTCCTGAAGTCCACACACAACCTAATGTCACCATTCTTCTTTCTTACTAGCACTAGGTTGGCAACCCAAGAAGAATACCTTGTGGGCTAGATAATTCCTCCATCCCTTATCTTCTTTAGCTCCTCTTTCATTTTGAGAGATAATAGAGGATTAATTGGCCTCTGTTTCTACTTGAAGGGTTTTATACTGTGATCCAAGGGAATCTCATTCTGGAGTAGGTCTTCTCTATATGCTTTGAGCTCAGAATAGGTCCAAGCCATGCAATCTTGGTATTTCTTTAACAACTAGATGTATGATTGTTTTTCATCTTTGCTGATATTTTTGCCCAACCAAATCTTCCTTGGTTTCTCCTTCATGCCAAGGTAATGCTCCTCAACATCTCTCGAGGCTTCCATATGCCTATTAATAATGCAGTCAACATTATCAAAATTTGATTCAAGAACAACCATCCCTCTAGGAATGGTGTTGGTATTTAACTGGATGATGCCTTTACCAAATAAGGTTTCCTTCCCCTCTTGTGTATACAGACCATTGGCTCCCAATCAATGTTTTGATCAGCAAACTCTCCACCGTTTTGTAGGAACCTTCTGATCTAAGCATCATCATCAAAAACCTGCCAGTGTTTTATATTGTCAGGGATAGAGGGTCTTGTCACTACCTCCACCTCATATTCACAATAAGGGGATGTTGCAGAACTATTAAACCGAGACCCCAACACTGCAAGCTTTTCTCAAGTCATTGAACCTCCTATCATGATGCACAATGTTGAAGGAGTCAAACATCTCAATGAAGTCCCAAACTGCATGCTTGTACTATTTCAGTCGTTGATTCTTTGTGGCATACAGTTTTCTGACTTGCTTGACAACTAACTCTGAGTCTCCTTTGAAAATGATGTCCCTGACACCATACTTCCAAGCAATTCTTAAACCTAACAACAATGCCTCATACTCAACAATGTTGTTAGTACACTCAAAGTTAAGCTTAAAGGAAAAAACAAACCTTTCCTAGCTTGGAGAAATTAGGACAGCACCGACACCATTTCCAAATTTGGAGCAAGCTCCATCAAACAATAGAGTCCAAGGAGATCCTGCTTGCTCAAGACACTTACACTCCTCAATCTTGTGCTCTTTTCCCTCAACAAATCCCACAAAGTTTTCAGCATCAACATTTGTATATAATACTTCATAGGATGCATTGTTGGGATCCTCAATAAGGTGCAACATTTTCTTCTCCCCATATAACCTGACAAGGTTTCCCTCAACTGGGATGGTGGCATAAGACATGTCCATTTGGACACTACCACCAACACTTTCAGCCCACTTTCTTGATAGTAACATACCCCACTTGGCTGGGCAATCAACTATGACAACATCAAGTTTTAAATTTTTACCTAGGTAGGCTACAAGCTGCACCACCAAACCCTTCACACATCCCACTACTGGCACCTCTCTAGAGTCCATGGCAGTGCACTTCCCATATGTTGTTGTTACTTTAATATTCATCTCATTCATGACCTCCAAAGGCATGACATTGCATGATGCCCCTGAGTCAAACATACAGTTGTGGAGTAGCCTATCCTTGATGATCAAAGTGGTGAAGAATGGATCCACATTTAGCTAAGAGTCTACCAAAGATGTCCCCAAATAAACCTCAGGTGGTTCAGCTAGCTCTTCTAATGCTGATGGTGTCTCAGACTCTTCAATGGCTAGAGGATTCTCCACAATGTTCACATTTCTCCCCAAGGCGTCCTCTCTCATTCAATCCCAAGTATTCAAATGCTCTCTTTTTGTGCTTAGGAATCCTAAGAAACTCAATAATTGGGACAGAGACTTTGATTTGACTTAAAACTTGGGCAATGTCATACGGGACATTCTTGGGCAAGGCAATATTAGAAGGAAAGCTGATACATTCATTGGGTGGCACAGGATTCTTGATAGCTTGAGCATAAGGAGGGGTATGATTTTTGCTTGGAAATGCAGGGATTTTGGCAGATGGATCTTTCCTAGGAGCCTCTTTAGGAATGTTAGAAAGTAAGGGAGATTTTGGCTTGGCTTGAGGCCCCGCCCTTTGACAACCTTACTTCTTGTGTTATATTCCTTCTCTTGAGCCACAACAACATTCATTAATAATTTCCTATCCTCCTCAAATGGGATTCCTCCATCATACTTTTTTATCATTAAAGCCCTTAAATATTCAAAGTCATTATTGGGCAATTCAAAAGCTTGTACATTATCTACTTCTAAAGTATGAGAGGGAGGGAGAATATGTACTCTATGAATGCAGTCCCAAAAAGTGGCAGTAGTTCTGGCACTTATCACCTCAGTTGAGGTTTCCCTTTGTTGTGAGCTAGTGGAGCATCCCATCATGCAAACATCATCATCACTCTTATCATCAGCTACATTTTCTTCTTGTTGATCTTCTTCACAAGGAGCATGGGGCATGAAACATCTGTCACACCAATCAATGACTTTTGTCTCTTCCACCACAACAACTCTAGCAGCCAAAGGATCAGGTACCATTCTATTTTCTCTGCCTTGGGGATGCCTATTCCCAAATCCAACAGTCCTTTTCCCTCTGTCATCAACTCTTTGATGATTTGTAAATTTGTCTTGGCCTTGTTGCTTGTGTTGTTCTTGTGAAATCTGCCCAACTCCTTTCTTAACTTGGGCTAGCTTATAGGATATCTCCTTGACAACCCCTACCAAAGTCTTCACAACTTCCTCCAAATCAGCACCCTTGCTTGTTTGGGGCTTTTCTGGGTTAACCAGCTTTACACCTTCCCTCTTTGGAGGTTTTCCAATTGCCTTGATATTGTTCTCTATTTGTAGGGCCATGGTGAATGCTTGCCTTAAGTTGGTAGGGTTCTTGTCCCTCAAGTAGTAAGCAGCCTTTTTATCAAATGCATCAATATATTTGATCAAACATGACTCATCACATGGCCTTATCCTAACAGGAAATCTCCTCAAGGTCTTATTGAACCTTGTATTGAAGTCATGTACTGACTCATTGGGATTCTTCTTGATGTTTTCAAATTCTAATAGAAGAAACCTAGGGTCATTCCTATCACCATATTGCAATCTGAATGCATTGCTCATCTCAGCCCAAGAGTCAATAGAGTTATCTGGAAATGCTTTGTACCAATCCCTTGCATCCTCCTCTAGAGTGTGAACAAATAGCTTGATGTATACATCTTCATGCTCAATCTCAAAATATTCCATCATATTGAGGAAGAGCTTTAGATGCTAGTCACCAGTAATAGCATTGTTTCCCTGGAACTTTGGAAGTTTTTTCCTCACATCTTGAGGCACTGCATTTGGATAACCAGCCATCCCCACAAAATTTATAGGTCCAAAGGTGTTTACAACAAATGGAGGCTTGGGTAGAGCCATATTTATTTGAGGAGGTGATCCTGAAGGGGTGACAAACTGATGGGGGCATAAGGTTCTTGGAACACAGGAGTATAATTTTCAAAATGGAGACCCCCAAAGGCCTTGCTTCTTGAAATCCCTATCTACTTCGTAAAAAGATAGGTGTAGAATGTGAAGCAAATATTTCAAAATCAAATGAAGGCCCATCCCCAACTGGAGAATTCAATTCCACAAAGAGGCTACCTGATTTAGAGTCACTTGAATGGCAGTCTTCAATGATAGGCCATTCACTTTCTTCAATGGTGATCCCCTTCTTGTCTGCTGATCTCCCACAACTCTCCAATATTTTCTTCCTTCTGATTTTTCTTTTCCTAGCTCTAGAAACAATGTCCTAAAGAGGATCCCTAGCAAAGAAAGATCTTCTTCCTTCCATCTTTGCAAATATTAGTACAAATATTACTTGAAAGAGGTTTAAGACATTGGTCCTTATCAGGATCAAATCAACAGGGAGTCGCCACTAAGGATTTTCACCTTAGTTGTGTAAATGCACTAAAATGTTTTATCAAGTGTCTGTCAACACTAGAAACTGGAAATGAAAAAATATGACATTTCTTTACCAAAATTTATCAATAATTACCATTGGAAAACTTGTGGAAACTGAAGAAGTTGCATACAACACTTGTGACTTTGAAACATCTTACAAACCTGAACACAGATGATTTTTAAAATGGATTTCTAGCACTTTAGAGCATACAAGAAATGTTTACTGTGTCCGAGTATGAAATTAGTATATCACAATGTCCCAAATGGTCAAATCAGTCAATGGCGTCATTAGTGTTGGTACCCAAATTTGTTCTCCTTTTCAAACCAAGCAGCAAATGCACAAATTTAACAGTGGAGCTTCGAGGCGATAGATCAGATAAATGTATGTTGTTTTTTTAGCCGGGGAGAAATCTAACTGTCCCTTTATTACTTGGATTTGTGGAGAGATGGATAAAACCTCAAAAGGATGTGATCTTATCCTAACTATTTTAGGTTGTGCCTTTTAACCAAGGTAAGAGAACCTATTGTGTAACCTCTGTTATTTGAAAGGAGATACAGTACCTTTCTTTTGCATAAATTTTATAGAGAAGGCCTTGGGGAAAATATGATCAACACACCAAATCTGACTCTCACGAGTTGTCACTTCTAGATTATGGAGATATTCTCACAACAAGGCAAAGGTTACTAAAGACATTTGAGACCTTGATTGTTTCTGCATGTTTTGTAAAAGATTATGCATTTGTGTACACACATGACAAATAGGGGTACTATGGGTAGGATTGGTTGTTTTTAAATGAATTTTGGTGGGAGGGGAGACAAGATGGACTTGACTCACCAGATCCTTGAGATCTTATGTAAAATGGAAAGATTCAATCAAAAAAATGCCATAAAAAGTTAAATTGTTTCCTCAACTAGAATATGTGCTTCAATGGAGGCCCAGATCAGCACTCTTTCACATAACTTGTGGGATTCTGTCACGAAGGCTCGAGTCAGAGGACCCAATAAAGCACCAAGATTTAAACCAAGTCATGCCTGAGGTACACCTAGAGGCTTACAGATAATCTCTATCAACAAAATGAAAGAAAAGTGATTTTAAACCATTTATCCCATTCCCAGATGAAGGCTCTTCTGAGAAATGAAATTGTAGATGCCACTAAACTATCACAAGGACTAAGACCTATGTGATTGGACTATATTTTGGTACAAGGTTGCAATAGAAACAAGAAAAACTACCCGCATGCATTTAAAAATGAAATAAATACACTTTACTCAAGATTGACACAAAATAACTCAAAGTTTGATCAAATTTATCAGTAAGGGAAAGTTTCTAGAACAATCTCAAAGCTTTTCAATGGCTATACACTTGTAACCACCTTTGACACATCAAATTTGACACAAAGAGAGATATACAGCTTCTCTAGATGGCTTCTCAAAATGGATGGGCTCTATCAAGCCTTTTCTGCTGGAGAGAACCAGTCCTGATCTTTCCAAAAACTCCCACCATTTACATGAAAAATTCGTGCCATTTATAATATTTCCAAAAAATCCCCTTCCTCCCAAAAGACAAAAACTTTAAATGCACTAGTGCTCACCATGATTCTTTCGTGATTCATGAATCGATCTATTAAAGTCTCCAAGTGCTCAAGGAAAATCTCTTTGATTTCTTCCCACATTCAACCCCTTTCTCAAGAAAAACATGCCTCCATCCATTCACCAACCACTTCCACCCCATATCAATAAAATCTGGCCCCTTGTGTGCTCAGGAGAAGAAAAATAGAAAACCAGATCGGGCTTGAGAGTTAGACCGTTTTAATGGTGAAAGACGTCTCTAGATCTCTCCCACCAAAATCTAGATATCAAAATTAACTCTCTCCTATATTTGGCATGTAGAAAATAGCAAGAAATCATGAAGACTTGCACTCCCAGAGTTTTACAGAAAAAATGGGGGAAAATCATATTTAGACGCTCAAGACCATTGATCTTTGATTTTGAATGTGGGTCATCCATGTGGAAGATGTAAAAATAGGCTTGGGGCTTCCTTTGACCTTTTTTGACCCTTTTGAAAAAATGGAAAATTTTCCCATTTTTCTCCACACCTCCGCTTCTAAAAATGGGCCTAACACGTGTCCTGAGGTGGGCCCAAAAGAAATGCAAAGAAATTCTGTCATTTGACTCTCTTTTGGAAAAAGGAAAATTTTCCAAGTTTTCCCCACAACTCCACCCTTGAGAAATACTTTTGACACGTGTCCCAATGTGGGTCCCAATGCAGAACTATGCTTCCCCTTTTACTTTTAACTCTTTTTTCTCAAAAGGAAAATTTTATAATTTTCCTTCGCGGGTCCACACCTTTCTTTGTTGACTGGGGAAAACATTGACTATTTCCCATCGGGCTCATGGGCCATTTTGCTATTTTAACCTTTATGAAGCAAAGAGGTGAAAAGTTTGAATTGCCTCTGATGGTCCACTTCCCTACCCCTTATGACTTTTCAAATTGCCACATGTCACCACGACGCACCTTGAGGCGGTCCCAAAAATTTGATACCTTGAATGAGCGTGGGCTCGCCACGTGTCCTGCTCCGGTAGAAAAATTTGTTTGAAGGCTTGAAGCTCAGTGGAAGGTACCACTTGTCAAGCTCCAAGGTAGTCTCCTTTTGGCCGTTGAAAAGTCTAAGTAAAATGTAAAGTGAGCGAAGGCCTCCATGTGTCAGCCTGGCGCTTCTTTAGAATGAAACTCAAGGGCCGATCCTCGAACATGTGTGGTTCCTCCATGTGTCTCCATGGCACAACTTCAAGATGGTGTCCAAAGCAAAGACCCTGAATGAGTGCAAGCTCACCACGTGTCCCTGTTCCACCAAACTATATCCATTTGCATAAAAAATTTCTAATTTCAGGCCAAGCAATGACGAAGCCTCCACGTGTCCTCCCAGCGTTACTCCAAGGCAAAGCCCAAAAGCATATCTTCAAATGAGCACCATTCCTCCATGTGTCCTAGACTTCCTAAAAACCTTTTGAAATTTGTGTAAGTATGGGAAACCCAGTGGAAGTCTCCACGTGTCTCTTTCCTGCTAGCCCTCCACGTGTCCTCCCGGCGCTACTTCAAAGCCAAACCAAAAATTTGATTCTCAAACAAGCGTCGTTCCTCCACATGGACACATTTTAAAGTTGAGGCTTTTTATAGAATTTCTGAAGTATTAAGTTGATCCGCATCCAACCAAGAGGTGCCACATTTCCTGTCGACTGAATGATGCAAATTTGACCGGGAGAAATGCCCATCAAACCATAAAACACAAAGAAACGTCCATTCGAGCCAAAAAATGAGGTTTTCTTCAAGGACAATGATTTTAAAATGTTGTAAGACTCAAATACGTTCCTTGGGGACACATCAATTCATTTCTCTTTGAGTATTTAGGGAAAAATGGTAGGGACAAGATCTTGGTCATGGAAATGGAGGAAACTTGAGAAATTGCAAGATGGAAAATGGAGACTCAAAATATATATCTTTTCCAGGGAAAAAGGAACCATGAGACAAATACGACCCACACATGATCTTTGAAGGTAGACTAAAAATGGCATAAGGAGACTCAAAGGAGAAAATGATAGATCTTTCCTCAAGGGCACAAATGGGGTGAGACAATTCAACCAAAGGAAACCATGAGACAAATACGGACCCAACCCATGGAGATGCAAAACTAGGAGAGGCTTTTAAATCCTCAAGTAGAGGGCTTCACATGGAGGTTTTAGATTTGACGAGACATCTCTAGGTGCCATGGAGTCCAAGAAATCACATGTCGAAGATATAACGTGTTTTGGTCTCAGGGCTCTTAAGAGACTACGCCCGAATGAGGTAGCTCGAAAGCATGGGGAGCATAGGGAACCAAAAATAATCCTCCACTAGCATTCACTTGGCCACCCCAATTTTTTGGTGCAGTTGGTTCAGTCCCACAAGCTACCATTTGCAAAATACAACATCTAGCAACCTTACACTGACTCAGACTACACTATTTCATGCGTTTGCAAACAATAGGACAGCGAGAGAACCGAATGGAGATGGATAAAACCATGAGAGGATTTCATAGAGGGCTTCAACATGGAGGTTTCAGATCTGATGAGATGTCTCTAGGTGCCACGGAGTCTAAGAAATCACCCGTCGAAGATATAGCATGTTTTGGCCTTAGGGATCTTAAGGGACTACACCCGGACGAGGTAGCCCGAAAGCACGGGTAGCGTAGGGAACCACCAATGTTCAATGATTTTTCCACAGGATGCAACTATGTAGACTATGAACTTAGTTTTGTTGGGAGACCACCAATGTTCCAACTATTCATTTTGAAAGAATGAATATCTTCAATCAAACAAAGAATGAAGAGCTTGAATTTTTTTGGACATTACAAAAGGTTGTTTGTGCCCAAAAAGAAGCTGAAGGCCATATAAATTTTCATTCTTCAACTTTAGATGACAATGAACATTGTGAAGAAAAAAATTAGGTGAAGATGTCACTATGATTCAAGAAGAAATGCCTCCTGAAAGTCATAAAGAGTCAATTTGATTACCCAAAAACATATGGAAGAACTTAAAGAGAAGATACGAGCAGAAGAAAAGGAAAAATGGGAAGCGTGGAAGGATCACAACTTAATTGGAATGGAAGATATATGTGATGTTGTTGATAGAATCATGGATAATCTTAAGGACAACATTCCAAGTTGATTATTTTTATTAATCCCAGCTACTTCAACTTCACAAATCAAACCAGGTAGTTCCAAAAGTAGCATACTGGCAAGAAAAATTGCAATGAAGTATTGATAATTGAGCTTGAAACTCGTTTATAATTGTAATTTATTTTTTGATTGAGCATTCACCCAAAGTTTTTTTTTTAAAGGAAGAAATTCAAGTTATATGTGAGAAATAGAATGTTGATTTAGTCTATTACTCTAACTATTTAGGTTAGATTTATGTAGTCATTCAATGAAATTTTGAAGCTCTTCAGTACTAACATGGAAAAATTTTCAGGGCCCTACGAAATCCTCTTGCGGTTTTATCCATATCCATCTGGTTCTCTCGTTGTCCTATTGTTTGCAAACGCGCGAAATAGTGCAGTCTGAGTCAGTGTAAGGCTGTCAGACGCTATATTTTGTAAATGGTAGCTCGTGGGACCAAACCATCTGGAGCCAACACATTTGGATTGCTTGATGAACACTAGTGGAGTCTTTGTTTGGTTCCCTACGCTCCTCGTGCTTTCGGGCTACCTCGTCTAGGTGTAGTCCCTTAAGATCCCTAAGGCCCAAACACGCCATATCTTTGACAGTTATTTCTTAGACTCCATGGCACCTAGAGATGTATCATTAGATCCGAGACCTCCATGTTGGGGCCCTCTATGAAATTATCTTGCGGTTTTATCCATCTCCATTTAGTTCTCTCGTTGTTATATTGTTTACAAAGGCACAAAATATTACAGTCTAAGTCGGTGTAGGGTTGTAAGACGTTATAGTTTACAAAAAAATCCGGTGGGACCAAACCATCTGGGCCAACATGTATGAATGGCCTAGTGAATTCTAGTGGAGGCTTTGTTTTGGTTCGCTACGCTGCCCATGCTTTTGAGCTACCAGACGGGCGTAGTCCCTTAAGAGCACCGAGGCCAAACATGTTATATCTTCAACGGGTGAATTCTTGAACTCCATGGAACCTAGAGATGTCTCATTAGATCCAAAACCTCCATGTTGAATCCCTCTACAAAATCCTCTCACGAGTTTTATCCATCTCCATTCGGTTCTCTCACTGTCCTATTGTTTGCAAATGTGTGAAATAGTGTAGTCTGAGTCAGTGTAAGGTTGTTAGATGTTGTATTTTGCAAACGGTAGCTTATGGGACCAAACTGTTTGGGCCAACACATCTGGATGGCTTGGTGAATGATATTGGAGGATTTTTTTGTTCCCTACACTCCCCGTGCTTTCGGGCTACCTCGTCGAGCGTAGTCTCTTAAGAGCCATGAGACCAAAACACGTTATATCTTCGACATATGATTTCTCGGACTCCGTGGCACCTAGAGATGTCTCATTAGATCCAAAACCTCCATGTTGAATCCCTCTACAAAATCCTCTCCCGGTTTTCTCCATCTCCATTCGGTTCTCTCGTTGTCCTATTGTTTGTAAACGTGTGAAATAGTGTAGTCTGAGTCAGTGTAAGGCTGCTAGATGTTGTATTTTACAAACGGTAGCTTATAGGACCAAACCATCTAGACCAACACATATGAATGGTCTGGTGAACACTAGTGGAGGATTTTTTTGGTTCCCTACGCTCCTCGTGCTTTCGGGCTACCTCGTTCGGGCGTAGTCTCTTAAGAGCCCTGAGACCAAAACACGTTATATCTTCGACATGTGATTTCTTAGACTCCATGGAACCTAGAGACATCTCGTCAGATCCAAAACCTCCATGTTGAATCCCTCTACAAAATTCTCTCCCATTTTTCTACATCTTCATTCAGTTCTCTCGTTGTCCTATTGTTTGCAAACGCGCGAAATAGTGTAGTCTAAGTCAATGTAAGGCTGTTAGATGTTGTATTTTGCAAATGGTAGCATGTGGGACCAAATCATATGGGCCAACACATCTAGAAAACCATCTAGGCCAACACATCTAGATGGCCTGGTGAATGCTATTGGAAGCTTTGTTTTGGTTTTCTATGTTGCTCGTGCTTTCGGGTTACCTTGTCCAAGTGTAGTCCCCGAAGAGCCCTGAGGCCAAAACACACTATATCTTCAACATGTGATTTCTTAGAATCCTTGGCACTTAGAGATGTCTTGTCAGATCCAAAACCTATATTTTGAAGCCCTCTATGAAAACCTCTCCTGGTTTTCTTCATCTCCATTCGGTTCTCTCGTTGTCCTATTGTTTGTAAATGTGTGAAATAGTGTAGTATGAGTCAGTGTAAGGTTGTTAGATGTTGTATTTTGCAAACGGTATCTTGTGGGACTGAACCTTTGGGCCAACATGTCTATATTTCTTGGTGAATGCTATTGAGGCTTTATTTTGGTTCATTACGTTGCACGTGCTTTCGGCTACCTCGCCCCGTGCGTAGTCCCTTAAGAGCCCTGAGGCCAAAACACACTATATCTTCAACATGTGATTTCTCCGACTCCTTGGCACCTAGATACATCTCATTAGATCCAAAACCTCCATTTTTAATCCCTCTACGAAATCATCTCCTTGTTTTCTCCATCTCCATTCGGTTCTCTCGTTGTCCTATTGTTTATAAACATAGTGTAGTCTGAGTAAGTGTAAGGCTACTAGATGTTGTATTTTACAAACGGTAACTTGTGGGACCAAAATGTCTTAGGCAAACACGTTCGGATGGCCCGGTGAATTCTAGTGGAGGATTTGTTTTGGTTCACTACGCTTCCCGTGCTTTCGGGCTACCTTGTCCGGCATAGTCCTTAAGAGCCCTAAGACCAAAACATGTTATATCTTCAACATGTGATTTCTCAAACTCCATGGCACCTAGAGATGTCTCGTTAGATCCAAAACCTCCATGTTGAATCCCTCTATGAAATCCTCTCCCAATTTTCTCCATCTCCATTTGGTTCTCTCATTGTCCTATTGTTTGTAAACGCGCGAAATAGTGTAGTCTGAGTTAGTGTAAGGTCAGATGTTGTATTTTACAAACGGTAGCTTGTGGGACCGAACCGTCTAGGCCAACACATCTGGATTGTAACATTCCCATTTTAAGACTTTAGAAACAAGGGGAAAAAAATTATAAATAATGTTCTATGTTCTAAATTCGTAATTTAGAACACACATTCTTTATCAACCATTCATATAATAGATAACCATATGCAGATGTAATGACTCGGTGTGCTACCGATCTATTCATTTCATGACTCGGTAAACTACCAATCTATTCATGTTTAACATTAAGTATTGAATACTTTTTCATATACTTGGTTCTCTTTCCCTGTTCATGGTATTGAGTGATTTGTCTAAGGAACCTATCTAGAATATTTGTTACCAATATTCATATGCATCACGAACCTTAGACTATGTGACATAGGACAACGCAACCAACAGCTTGCGATACTTTGGCTAAATATTTCTAACATATTGTTCGTATTACTATTCCTTGATGGCATACTCGTCAATCTGGAATACTTCCTTCACCTCACTCTATTGTTATCTAATGTCCTTTACTAACTTTCATCAGTCCACTTGCCCAAGGTTTAACCCTAGTTCGAGTTAACAACATATGTTATGATAGGGGGAGGCTCACTAAGACTTAGGGTAAGTTGGCATACTGGGTCAACCTAAGTCAACCCCATGTGCCAAGGTATCTTGAGTCTTAGGGGGTACCCCATATCTTAGACATGTTACTAACCAGACCTAGAGAGAAACTAAGATCAAGTCCCAAGTGTGTAGATCTAGATGATCAATGCAGAAGGGTGTTGCCACATGTCAACTGCATCGTTGTATCCTCAAGAAGATCCTAATCTTCTCGAAGGTACAGCCCTACAGTTGGCATGTGCCAACATCCTACAGAATAGCCTCATCGAGATGTACATACCTCAAGGAGTTTATTATAAATTTAATTAATTTGGATTATTAAAAATAGATTTCAGCAACCTTGCCTAACCCTAATCCAACACTCCTTAAGTTCTTCTCTACAATAGATTCAATTGATTGTTAAAGAACTTTCTTAGCTTAAGATTTCCTTTAATGTTATTTAATGGACTTAACAAGCCGTCAACCATAATAGGATATCAACATCATAAGTTCCATTTATTGTGACTTAACCGTTTAAGGAAGTGTAACAACCATCTAGGTTGTAACTAAGTAGACTTTATTAACAAAGTCTAACAATTAGGAGTCACTTCTTCCATTTTTTTGCATTGTTAAGATAGAGGAAGAATCTTCCTTTACATGATTAAGTGTTAGGGCTTAGCACCCCTATAAATCATTTACAAATTCAATAGTTATTATTGAATGTTCATTTCACATCATATTACTATATTGAATTGTTTAGTTATGACCATCAAATTCTGTAACTTAGGAAGCTACATCCTATTTAGGGAGATTATTCCAATTCCCACTGTCAAACTTATCTAAGAATACCCCATTAAGCATATAAATAATATGGAGAATATCAACAAGATAGGATTCCATCTATGCAATGAAAGTACAAGATAATTTACACATCCAATGTAAATAATTTCTCAACATTTAATTCATCTCTAAAACTTATACATTTAGGCATGCTTCATAACAACTGCCTTCATTACAAAAGAATACTACTTTTCTTTTTCAATACAATCACAAGAATGATTTCAAAGTTCTTCACAAAATCAGACTTAAATCAGCCAATGCATCACTTAAGTTTTTGCCTTCCTTATCACTTACGAAGTCCATCTAGCAAAAATTGCTAGCACGAGTCAGTTCAATGAACTAAGCATGATAAGCACTAAGCCTTAAAAAGAAGTGAATTCCAATAATTGTTCCATTAAAACAACTATGCTTTAATGAGACAATTATTACATCATATAATCAATATATCAAAAGCAACGGAAAAGAAGTACATTTTAAACAATTGATTTCACTTCTAAGAAAAGGACAGAATATAATCCACTATATCATCCTTACAAAATAGAGTCTAATTGATTCTTTTAACTATCCTTAGGCAAAAACATATCATAACATCTCATTGTTCCCAATCTTTCATAAAAGAAAACAACATTTATCTTTACTTCAAGCTAAAGGAAGAGTTTAAAGCATGGTTTATGCCCAAACCCAACACATCCAGAAATAGAACATTCAAAACGTGATTTAACTGTTTCTTTTTAAAATACAACTATCTTAAAATTTAACATTTAAGATATTCATCAGAACAAAATTTCATTTTAATCCCACAAGGAATAGAAAATCAATCGGTCTACCTGAAAGTTTAAATCTACTTCCACATATAGAATTTAACTTTTAAATATCTGAAACAATGTTCAAAAATCAAGGTAGACTCATACAGGAGTTAATCTCTACTCGAGTTCATCCAAGGAGAATTTTTAAAAAGATAGAGTGCAAGAGACGAACTTACTCATCTCAACCCAACCAAGTAAAGTCTTGTCAAACAATAGTCTGCCAAACAAACTGGCATTCCCGGCTCAATAAAACCAAATAAATAATCTCTTCCAACATCATTTCTACAAATGATTGGGTTAAGGAAGATCAAACAACTCATAAAGAAAACTTCATTTCAAAGGAGAATCAAAATAGAAGTTCAACCAATGATCTATACAGTAAGAAGAAGCACACTACCATATTCTTTACACTTCTTTACTTTCAATGAACACGAGTTTCAAATTCCTACTCAAAATGAAATACAATTAGCAGTCCTAAAACACAATCTATTCTAAAGGAATCACATTCCTTTCTTTTATAACAGCTCAAGGTGTATTAACTATATCCAACAAGAAATAGAAAAATAACCGATCAATAAGTTAAACATGATCAGAAGTATCAACAAACTCATATTGAAATCCCATTGTTAGGTTTCATTATTGCATTACAAAAGAGTAATCAGTTCCTGATTCAATAAGTATTGTAATACAAAAATTATTCGAACAGAGACATATAATCTTTTCATAACAATTTAAGAGTACTAAATTAATTAAGCTCATCTTTTAAATGAAACCCTGATCTTATTTTAAAAGATCTGAAGATGCGAGTTTCCATGAAACAGAGGGGAAAAGAATACCCTCAATAAAATGCCAATGCCATCTTAAACAAGACGAAACAGTTCACAGAAAATAATTACCAAACCCATTCATCAAACAAAGACGATTTCAGTTGAGATCTTAAGAGTTTATCCAACAACTCAACCAACTATTTTCCCCGTTTTCCTTGATCAATGGTTCAATGAAAGAGTTATCAGTTTTAAACATTTAAAACAAATAAAACCCAACTCAAATTACCAGAACAGAGTCGACATGAAGTCTCAACAATAGTTCAGACTACACAAGTAACAAAATACAAGTGCTTTGTGTAAATCATGAATCTTCAATAACAGTTCCAAACTTCCCAAAAAGTATAAAACACGGGTACAGAGCCACTTACGGCTTCATCAACAGTCTGAAGTTACCCAATATTTCAACACTGGCTTAGAACAACTAAAGGCTCCAACATAATTCATATCAAAACGTGAAGTCCAATATTATCCCCAACGGAACTCAAGTTTCTCACCAAAGTTCAAGCCCAAAATGAGTAATAACATACAAGTACCATGTACATTATGAACTGACAGTAACAGTTCATATTATCATAAGGAACTAAGACACAAGCACTGAGCTATATATGGGCTTCAACAACAGTCTAGGGATATCCAAGATTCCAACACGATTCAGAACAACAAGAACCTCTATCAACAGTTCTTAACAAACACAAAACTAGAACCAAGTTCCAAACCAAATACGAGCTCAAAAACAAGCTCTACTTAAAACACAAGCTCACGATCAAACAAAACACAAACTCCAACAAGATCAGATGGAACCCAAG
This sequence comes from Taxus wallichiana var. yunnanensis, assembly GCA_018340775.1. Taxonomy (NCBI): domain Eukaryota; kingdom Viridiplantae; phylum Streptophyta; class Pinopsida; order Cupressales; family Taxaceae; genus Taxus; species Taxus wallichiana. The sequence continues at coordinate 227,437,195 of CM031243.1, read as the reverse complement.
GTTCCCAAAAACTCTAAACCATATCCAAATAGCAACGAAGGTTTTCTAAACAGAATACTTCCATTACCCGTTCCAGAATGAAAAATCTGAGTTACAAAGAATAAGTTTTTGCATGCATTCTCTTTTTAAGAACTACACATGGTAAGTTTCTAAATAGAACATCATTTACCAAGGATTCAAAACCAATATCACAAGATTTAATAAACCCAACAAGAAAATAACCAGATAAGATGTGCAATCCAAGAATCTCAAAAGAGCATAATTGTTTTAATGAAACATTTATAAGAAAGCATGAGATCTTAAAGATTAGAGCCTATCATGCCTGATAGCACTTCTGTCAAATCGAAGAGAACCTCCAGCCGAGCTCACAACTTCTCCTCTTCTCCACAAAAGATCAAACAACCACCTTCTTCTTCCACACTACCTCTTATATATCCCACGAACCGAAAATAGGTCAAAAATCTCAAGAATAGCCATTAAGTGCAGTTTAATCTGCTGGTTCAAAAAACCAGAGAGCATGTAGAGAAAAAATCATGAAACATGCAAGGTGAAATGACCCCATACAAACCCATTTGCATGCTTTCCAAAATGGTTCGAGCACAAAAACCAAAAACAATAAATTCCATTAATTCCTATTTTCCCGCCTATCCTTCCTTGCCACCGCCTTCCAAGTTTAGTGAATGCCAAATCAAATTTAACAAGGAATTCCATTTTAGTGAAGTTTCCACATAAGCCTCCACCAAGTCAACTAGCCCCTACCACAATTGGTGGTACCTCTATGCAATTAAAACCTTATCAACAACTTAAATGCCTTGGAACCATGTCACCTATAATACATGCGACCACCAATTCCCCTTCATGCCCATTAGTTTAGGGTAGACATAATTGCTTAGGTTAGATCTTAGGTTAGCTTAGGATAGGTAACCTTGGGATATAACCCAATCAATAAATTACCACCTTAGGTAGTTTCCACATAGGTTAGATTAATTCCAACACAATAGTTTTTAGGCATTAGGTTAGATCATCACACAACCATAAAGCATTAGGTTTTAGGATAATTTCAATAACCTAGAAACCTCTCCATAATCCTTTAGTAAAATCTTAGGTTAGGATAAAATTTAATTAATTAACATAGCTAGGTAATATATATTCTTACCTAGCTTAGGATTCCGTAGGACAGTCCCTTTAGTTTTAGGAACCAAAATGTTTCCTATGCCGTGAACAAGCTATAGTTCATTGGCATCAACATTGTCCTATCACGATCGATCTCCAAAGATCCAAGCACAACATATGACTGAATAGAAACACGTTCACACAACAATCAAATAACTTGTAATCAATCAAAGTTTATTCATACGTCTTTTAATTCATGGAATGTCGATTTACCATTCGTTCAACATAGAAGATTTAAAACATTCCTTGGATCACTGAAATTGATCCAAGGATGAGTCAGATTAATAGATAGGTTTACAATTCTTAAACCAGATTGCAACTCACCTACAAGAAATGAAAAATGGATTCAAGGAAGCCATTCCAATTCAGTCAAAGGATCTTAAGAACAAAAGATGATTTATCCATATCAAGCATGATCTCCAAAAATAAAAAGAACATATCTTTATAAGGAAAATCACATGTCAACACTCAAAATTTAAAGGAGGAAAATAACAACTGTCAAGGGTGTTACACAGATGGCCCGTGAATGCTAGTGGAGGATTTTTTTGTTCCCTATGTTCCCATGCTTTCGAGACTACCTCGCTCGCACGTAGTCTCTTAAGAGTCCTGAGACCAAAACATGTTATATCTTTGACATGTGATTTCTCGGACTCCATAGCACCTAGAGAGGTCTCGTCAGATATGAAACCTCCATGTCGAAGCCCTCTATAAAATCATCTCCCGGTTTTCTCCATCTCCATTCAGTTCTCTTGTTGTCATATTGTTTGCAAACGCACGAAATACTGCAGTCTAAGTCAATGTAGGGCTCCCAGACGCTGTATTTTGCAAACGGAAGCTCATGGGACCGAACCAACTACGCCAACATGTCGAGTGGCTAGGTGAATGCTAGTGGAGGCTTTTTTTGGTTCCCTATGCTACCCGTGCTTTCAGGCTACCTCATCTGGGCGTAGTCCCTTAAGAGCCCTGAATGACTAGATTGGCTTAAGAATGAATTTGATAGGGGTATGTCTAAGAACACACGGGAGTTATCAATCACCTAGTAAATATTTCTTGTTTAGTTCTAGATGGGAGTCAGCTGGCCTACGGCTTAGTGACCTTCTATTCATTGATAATTTATGCTATGATAAACCCATGGATGCTTTCAAAAGCACCTTCAAAAGGATAGGGGTAGTCATCAAGCCTAGTGAAGGGTGTGATGTGATTTCCAAATAACTTGAAATGCCTATAGATTTAAAGGTAATAACATGAATTGGATAGGATTAGAAAATCAAGAATCATTGAGTGTCTGAATCAGAATGTCATTGCATCTGGAGACATTCTCAAGCATTGGAGTAATGTATATGGAGAGACATTCTCAAAATATCAATAGATGAAAGGCATCAAATTGTGATGACTCTCAGGTGTTTTTAACAAGGCGAATACTAAGAAGCATAGAAGAATGTAGTAAGTGCATGATAAGATAGGAACCAAAGATAAAGAGACCATAAGCAAGAAGAAGCGCAGTAAGGTAAATACACATATACACATTGATAAATTAAATGAATAATTACTCGATTAGGTAACTCTTTATATACATACATTATATAAATATTGATTTCCAAAGTTTGATGCATATTATACATTGAAAATGCTAGTACATGTACATCACCAATAAATGAAAAAATAATCCATGATGTCTTAAATATGTCAGTGCACATCATATTAGTTTCATGCGAAAATAATCTCGAAATGTAAGGTCTCATACAAAATTATCAAGTTCCAAATAGTATTTTAATGTGCATAATAAATACAAAAATTCCCAAATAGGTCATATACTATCAAGTTCAATTGCCATATAGGTGTACATACAATTCCATGCACATAGACATACAAAAACAATGTCATGTAAGACATATATATTTCCTACTCATCAAAATCTATCCCTCTCTTGGCCTTGCTTGAAGAAAGCCCTCCCTTAGACGAAGATGGAGATCCATGAGATGACTTTGGATCATCCGAGCCCATGCTTCGAGTCCTATTTCGCTAAATAATCACCTGTAGATGAGCCTGTAAATGCAAACAATGTTTTTTTATCAAAACTTAATTTATATATGTTTTCAACATGTATTTAAGACCATGCTAGAATGAAATTATTTACATAAATACACAAACTTACCGCAAGTTGTCGATCACGCCGAATTTTCATCTCACGCTCAGATGAGTCATCGAGAGCTCATGCAAGCATTTAATGGGGGAAACGAAGATGACAAGATGGAGGATTTTGTGCCCAAAGTCAAAATGGAGGGGGTTGAAGTTCCCTACATACACATAAGATCAGAAAATCTAACATCAAAATTAGCGAAAATAGAACTAAGTACATGTATGTACATAATGACAATATTTTAACTAATTTTATCAATATAGAACTATTGTTTTTACCCTACCACGCCTATGAATCAAATGAACAGGGTTATTACCTGTCACAGGTAACTCCTGCATATACACAATGAAGGACATTATTAACATAATTTAATAATTCTACAATGAAATACATTACTAACATGTAATTTAACATAATATGAATTACACGAGAAATTTAACAAAATTTATGTGTTGTTTGAATACCTCAGTGAGTTGCTGCACAGATGAAATCGTAGCGGCAACACCTTTATCTACTTGTCATAGAGATGGTGGGGTGTCTAGTGAAGTCAACATCTTTATCAAACATGTATATCACGTGAGTTAGATGGACATACAAGAACATACATATATTTGACTTCAAAACTAATATATATATATATATATATATATATATGTATGTATGTATGTATGTATGTATGTATATGTATGTATGTATGTATGTATACACATGTATGTGAAAATTTTACATAATTAACATTCTAAATTACCTCTGTGAATGTATGTGTATGCATGGTGCTCGCCACCTATGGTCGAGATGAAGATGTGCCTCCCGCACACTATAATATCAATGCATATACATGTACAAATACAATTATTTCAAAAATTTAACATATATAAGTAAATCAAGTACTCCAAAATTTTTGTAACACACATAATAAAACATAACAAATTTACCTATAAAGGTGACGCCAATGAATGTAATCCAAATGTCTCACTCAAAAGGACATCTGACATAGTGACATTATCGTGTGCACCCCTAGCACCAAGTGCACCAAAATCAGTACACATGAAAGTATCATCCTCCTCGGCCCCAAACATATGCTACCACATGACGAGCAAAGATGTGGCCTCATGCTAGTACTCCCTAGGGAATACTTTGTGTACCTCCATGAGCATCTGGCTCAAAAATATCCCTCGTATGTCGAACAAGGGTCTCAGATAGCCCCTGAAGTACGTGGAGTGTATCAGTCTCTACTGTCTCCTTCACTACTTGACGGATAATCTCAAGGTGGGGGATTCTATGTGGGGAATCTACCCTACTAAATAGGTGCATGTTGTGCACCTAGTTGATCCTATGCAGATCCTTTTCCTCGGCCCTGAAATCTCGGAAATCAAAATAATTTGGGATCTCGTTGAGGATAAACTCGCAATAGATTTTCCTCATAAAGTATAGTGGCACCTCGTTGTTATTACAAGGTGGAAAATCAAACACCATCCACCATCAGTCCCAAAAATTATTTTTAATCAAATTATTATTGCACCAATGGATGGGAAACCATTTACATGACAATAGAACAAGAAAATTAGTGTGGGGGTCCGTGAATAAGGCGCATATGAGGTCTTTTGAAAAAAAAAAAACTTTACATCCACATATGACAATTTGTTGGAATAATAAACCCTACAACCCTCTCTGTAAGTTGTCCAACGATCAATTTTCCCCGTTGCCACGTCAACTTGAACAAGTAATGCCTCCAATGTGTTTGCAACTTGAACAAGTAATGCCTCCAATGTGTAGATTGTGAATCCCTCACTGTTTTGATTAAATCCTCAATTTCAATTTTATTTTCAATTATGTGGGCTGCTAAATCTTCTTGACTACCCGGGGGATGTTGAACAATTGTGGGAGTGTCGGGAGGGATGAGAGGAATAGTAGGGTTTGGTTGTGGTTGATTCCATCGACCTCTAACTGTAACAATAAAAAATATGTATTCAATTCAAATTTTAATCTATAATTATCATATTTCAATGCAATTTTGAGAAAATAATTATGCTTACCTCTTCTTTGTGGCGCCATCATCGATTCATATCTTCTCGATGATCCAGAAATGGTCCTTTAAGCTTGAGATCCAGTTGAATGAAAAAACATGAGGGCACGGTTAAGCTCAAAACTCATGTTTGAGGGAGATAAAATGATAGAGGCTCGGGCCTCTTTTTTATAGAAGGCATAACACGTACGTGTTATGTAACACGTACGCATTATAACATGTACATGTTATGTAACGTGTACATGTTATAATGCATACGCGTTATGCCTCGATAAATCCCAAACCTGACAATTTAAAAAGTGATCGCGTTATAATAGAACACGTCAAGTTTTGTTTTTTTCAAGTTTTTGTCCACTTTTTTTCCCCCCAACTTCATGCACTTACCCTCCTATTTATAATTTGTTGGATTTAACAACACAAAATAGATGGAAAGTTAATAGATGGATGTGAAAAACAATTTTCTAAATGGTGACATGAATAAAATAGTTTTTACATGACTCACTAGAAGGTATTACATTTGACAACCAATAACAAAAAGTACACAAGTTAGAGAAATCACTTTATGGATTGAATTAAAATCCAATACCACGATAAAAATTTCATTAAAAACCTCTTGAATATGAACTTCAAGAATTTTGAATTCAAAATCTAACTCTTTTTCTCAAGTATATGGATTATATTCTCGTAGAAAGAAATAATGAAAGATATACTACAAAAATAAAAATAGAGCCGAGGAAAGTCTTGAAATAACATATTTAGGTCACCTTCATTACTATTTTGTATTGAAGTAATTAATAAATGAAAGTATATTTTCATCACAAAACAAAATTTCATTGGGGAAATTATGAGAAAAATGGAGTAGCAAACTATAAACCACTCATAATTCCCAAGGTCAAAAATGCAAATGGAAAATTGGAAAGAGGCTCAAATGGAAGTAAAGGATATAGCTCGGTGACATGGGAATTAAAAATGATAAAGAACTCAATGAGTATTTTGAGAAAGGAGATAAAAGGATGAATCAACATGTTTAGGAATTGAAGTAGATCCAAATGAAATAGTAAATATGAGAAGGAATGTCATTTACTCAAAAACATGATCCAAATGAAATAGTAAATATGAGAAGGAATGTTATTTACTCGAAAACATGATCGATCATGTGAGGAGGAAGATCATATACGTATTGGAATTCATTAGAACCTTACGTGAAGAAAGAGCTTGAGAGGTTGAGAAACCCGTGAGATAAATGATATTTGAGTTGAACTATTGATTTCGGTAGTGAGTTCAAAAATTACATTATAAAGGGTGGGATACAAATGATATCCCTCCTTGCATGTGGACTTATTTTTATCATTTTTTCATGTTTTTAAGGTTTAAATGAGTCTTTATATATAGATGAAGATATTTAGATAAGTCTTACAATAAATGAGGATATGGAAATGACTCAACATGATAAATTTTTTGCAACAAACAATTGTTTAGTCTAAATTTTAAGGTTGCTAATGAAAATAATAATTTATTATCTTTTACAATATAAACATATTTTTATGTAACTCTACAATGTTCATATGTATGACAAGCTCAAATGCTAAATTTCTCATCTACAATAGTCACATTCCTCGGATAGAATACCATTGACTATTTTGAGAAAGGAGATAAAAGGATGAATTAACATGTTTAGGACTTGAAGTAGATCCAAATGAAATAGTAAATATGAGAAGGAATGTCATTTACTCAAAAAATGATCCAAATGAAATAGTAAATATGAGAAGGAAAGTCATTTACTCAAAAACATGATCGATCATGTGAGGAGGAAGATCATATACTTATTGGAATTCATTAGAACCTTACGTGAAAAAAGAGCTTGAGAGGTTGAGAAACCCGTGAGATAAATGATATTTGAGTTGAACTATTGATTTCAAAGAGTGAGTTCAAAAATTACATTATAAAGGGTGGGATACAAATGATATCCTTCCTTGCATGTGGACTTATTTTTATCATTTTTTCATGTTTTTAAGGTTTAAATGAGTCTTTATATATATATGAAGATATTTATATGAGTCTTACGATAAATGAGGATATGGAAATGACTCAACATGATAAGTTTTTCATAACAAACAAATTATTTAGTCTAAATTTTAAGGTTGCTAATGAAAATAATAATTTATTATCTTTCACAATATAAACATATTTTTATGTAACTCTACAATGTTCATATGTATGACAAGCTCAAATGCTAAATTTCTCATCTACAATAGTCACATTCCTCGGATAGAATACCATGACTATACATGTGTAGTTGTTTCGTGCTTTAATTTTAATTTTTATCGTTTACTTATTTTACAAGTATTGATACATTTTTGCATGTCTTGCAAGTTCATATGTATGGCATAAAGAGAGGAGAGGACACACACATTCTAGTATTGTGTATACTACATCCATTGGGATGTTTATGTTTACATTTTTTTAATTTTAATATAGCAATTTTCAATTACATCATTGAAATAAGGAAATTGTAATACCCTAAATTTTTACCATAGGAATTTAGTAATAATCATTTATAATTTTTCCTATCCCATTACCATTTGTATAGTTAGTTAACTTAATCCTACAAGCGCTCTTGCTCAATCCCATACTCCAAATCCATCAAGTCAATACTTATCACTTAGTTTAGTTCATCAGAGCCTTCGTGTTATTATATACATAACACATATTTAAACTTGTGGTCACATTTCTCCATTTTTTCATAATTCCTAATATAAGAAGGGAAAATCAACCCAACATGGGTAGAATGGACTGACACTTTTGACCCTAGCTAAATTTTTATCCTAAATGTACAAGTTACCTAGGTTATACTAGGGTCAATTAAGTGGAAAAAATATTCACTCAAGATATAAAATCATGTGTGTGTGATGTGTGTGTGTGTGTGTGTGTGTGTGTGTGTGTGTGTGTGTGTGTGTGTGTGTGTGTGTGTGTGTGTGTGTGTGTGTGTGTGTGTGTGTGTGTGTGTGTGTGTGTGTGTGTATGTGTGTGTGTGTGTGTATTACTAATTATAAGGGCCTCATCTCTCACATATTTGGATATTTGGGGATTACACATATAACATACCCAAGAGAAGGACCATTATTTATCTACTACACTTTGAAGCACCACACTAGAAAGCTACCAAGTATGAATACATCTAATGATACTACCCTAGATCACTATCACATGCTAAAAGTCACTCCAAATATCAATGTCATGTCTTTGAAGGCATTTTTAGGGTCTTTTCAAGACATTGCTTCTTGTACATTCCAGATTATGTATACCGCATCCATTAGGAGGTTTATGTTTACATTCATTTTATTTTAATATAGAAATTTTCAATTACATTATTGAAATAGGGAAATTGTTATACCCTAAATTTTTACCAAATGCATTTGGAAATAGTCATTTAGAATTTTTGTCTATCTCATTACCATTTATACAGCTTAGTTGACTAAATCCTATAGGTGTCTTTCTCAATCCCACAAATCCATCAAGTCAATACTTGTCACTTAGTTTAGCTCATCAGAGCCTTCATGTTATTATATACATAACACATTTAAACTTGTGGGGCCGCATTTCTCCAATTTCTCCATTTAAAATTGTGGTCATACTAGGGTCAATTAAGTGGAAAAATATTCACACAAGTTAGATATAAAATTACATATATCCTACTAATTATAAGGACCTCATCTCTCACATATTTGGATATTTGGGGATTACACATATAAAGTACCCAAGAGAATGACCATTATTTCTCTACTACAGTTTGAAGAACACTACAAAGCTACCAAGAATGAATACGCCTCATGATACCGCCTCCTAGATCACTATCACATGCTAAAAGTCACTCCAAATATCAATGCCATGTTTTCAAGGACTTTTTAGGGTCTTTCCAAGACATTACTTCTTATACATTCGGTTAATCAAGTGGGAGAAATATTTGCGGTTTGATCCTCTTAATAGTTTCAAGACATGGTGTAATGCTCATCACACCATTGAGGTAGGGTGAGCTCATTCCATCTTAATCAAACTAACCTCTTTTTAGGTACTCAAAGAGAGATAGGGTTTAGACAAATAAAATGGCATATCCTATCACAAAAGTGTCATCATGAATATATGATGGCATATCCATAACATAGAGACAAAAATATTTTAGTTTCCATTAATCATATCCATATCACAACATTAGAGGGAAAATTGACCACATTAGGCATAAACACTCATACATTTTTGACATGTTTAGGAAATCCTACCTTACACTCAATTTCATCACCCTATATTTTTTATGAACATATATTATACTCTACAAATCTTATTTTTCTAAATTCAAACCACGTTTACTTTATCACAACTTATTTTGGGTGAATATGCTCATGAACCCTAACCCTAGCTTCTAATTTAGCTTATCTATATTTTTATTTTTATACTTGATCAAAACATTGATGAACCCCATTTTGTGATGATTAAGCCATGTTTAGAATTATACCATTTGATGTCATATTGCACGATGAACAATGTTTAATACTTTACTATGATTTTGAAGGAATTATTGTGCATATGTTTGTTATTTTTACTTTGTTAATTCTTCTTCAGAAATGGCTTAAATAGATTTGTTGTGAAACATTAACTACACTTTTGGAAGAGTATGTGTTGAGTTATCACATGGAGCGCGGAACTTAATTCATGCACCGGCGTAGGACTCTAATTGATGTGTTGGCATAGGACTTGCCTCCATTAATAGGGAACTTAGAGTACCACATCAAGATCATCCAAGTCATCAAACCTGATTCTCTAAAGCAAGAAATTTGCACATACATGAAGATAATTCAAATTATTGGGATCACAGCTGGAAACACCAAATCTTGGACACAAATCCGTGCCATTAACTCAATAAACATTCCACCCAACTTTGAGGATGAATTACTCTAAACTAAAGATCTTTCATCACCAAAATTCTCTTCAATCAATTAATGATTTGAAGAATCTTCAGCAGTGATTGACTCCTTCAAAGGAGCCAATCACATATTTCCTCTTTAGTTGTCAAGAATGATTCCAATTCAAACACTTTAAGGACTGCCCCTTCATTAATGTATTTCCCAAAATAGATAGTTATCGCTTCAGTTAGCATTTAGTTAAGTAGACTTAGTCATTTGAAATAACTAGTTCTCTCCTAACAAAACTAGAACATCTCTTGTATAAAAGAGATCATGTACTCAGATTTAGTGGTTCAATTATTAGTCATTTGATTCATTGTAAAAAGCACATTTTCAATTTAATAAAGATAGAAGATTCAGGGGAAATTTTTGTTGTTTAAGTTCAAGTGTTAAACATGATCGAAGGGAATGTGCAAGGGCCACTCCTAACCAAAGAAAAGGGGTTTACATTTAGTTCCTTTCTGTCTTTGTGAATGCATTTATTGTTCCGCATTTATTTCATTATTTTGATGCACTTATGTTTCCATGATCAATGATTTTCCAATTATGTATTTTGTTTTAGTTTTCCTTTCAAGCATTTTATTTTATAATCATGATCAGTTCAACAATTTCTTAGTTTTTGTTACTAAAGTATGTACTACAATATTGTTTCTAATGTTCCCTTTGTTGCAAACAACCGTGGACACCGCCCTGGATTGACAAAAAAATATGATTAAAGTACAAGCATCAATAACACTCATCACACATGTTATAGGATATGTATGTTTATTGTATTTCTTATTTTATATCATGATGTACAAATAGTATTAATCTTAATTAGATTAACCCTAATTTTCATATTAAAGATCTAGTATAAATGGATAGAAAACTATGAACAAGTAAAATCATGCATTACCAATGGAAGCACTATCATGAAAATCCATTTGCAATTGTAGACATTGTGTACAAAACCCGAAAAAATTGTATTATTTTTTCATAGTCGAATGAAATCATTTTTGTCAAAAGTAGAAATGTTGGTGCTTTTCTTCGATGAAACATTAAAAATTCAAAATGAAGTTTTGGGGTATAGTTTAATAGAAATATGTTTTCCTTGATTTCTACATTGCGTGTTAACCATTAATTGCCTAAAGTCAACATAAATAACCTTCATATTTCCTTTTCTAACAAGAATTGATAAGTTAATATGGCTAAATTTACTTTGTTATGAATAGCTACAACCTAAAGTACGTTTACATCTATTAAATCACCTAATCCATATAATTATGATTTAACTTTTAGGAAATTTTTAGGCGTGGAATAATGTTATGAGTCTCATAATCAAAAACCTCATTTTTTCAAGAATTCACTGCGATTCATAAGGAAATCATTCTCCTTCTTTAAAATTGTAATTCAATCTATAGTTATGAAAAATTATTAAGGAAAATTAATATGCTTATAGGCATGTTCTAAACTAGATAAAAATGTAGTTCCTCGATATTTATTAATCCTATAATGACGATATAACAATTTGGAAATCAATATTTAAGTATAATGTAATTCGTGAGATAGTCTCGTGTAGTGCAGATGTCAAAAACCTTACCTTTTCAATAGATACAAAAATTAGTAAATGGCATATGCTTCTATAAATGCTTGAACAATTTCTTTTTTGACATGGGGAGGCTTCATAAGTAGGTAGATTCCTTACTTTAGCTTCAATAGCTAAGAATGTAGGGGACAGATATGTTGGATTAACTTAATTGTTTCACGAGTACAAAATAGATAAACGTAACTTACCAATATGTTCTATACAAACAATTTCAAAAGGACTCAACCCTCAAACCTATCATTCCCAAATATTTGCATGTAACCGACTTACCATTACACACACATACGGTAAATATCTCCCTGCACTTGTATATATTTCAACTTATGTCAAAATCGAGATCATAGTGGCAAGATATGGGCTTCCCAACTTATGATCACCTAGGTTGATTGAGGGGTTGGCTTTAGTGCCTCGCGTAGGTGGCCGCATTAAGGTACACAATATGGACAAAGGAAGATCTAGTGACCCTAAAAAAGAGTAAAATTTTCATGTTTTGTGTGATATTTTGTATGGTTTACAAAGAAATTGGCATGGGAAGTATCCTCCGCAACTAGTTTTATTTTTTTTTTTAGGTTAGTATGGTATAGGTTGCCTCTAGTCTCGATGTGCAAAGGTGTTAATCCTAAGGATTTTTCCCGAAAAACAATATGTTGTGTATTATGGAAATCTTTTTTTGAAATACATCGAAAAGGACCAAGTAACCCTATTTAATCTATAAACAAAACAATGTTGTGTAGAATTTGAATTTAAAGATGCACGAAGTTAAAACCAAAGTTGCCAAATAATTTTCCCACTTTGTCCGAAATACACGCATCGATGTGATATGGCCCAAATAACCGTTGGCATATTAGATTTGGTTATGGATATGATACAACTTGATATGTATTTGGCCTTGGCCAAATTATTTTAATTTTGATTTTGAGTTGGTGACGGTGATGCCCATTAAAAACAACCCACTTGAGACCCAAGAACAACCTAGGATTAGTTAGGAAAAATTATGGAATAATTTTTTTGTTTAAAAGAGTCTACAACCAGGTTACAAGGCAATAGTCACATTAACAAGTTCTAGAACAATTCTAATTCACTAGAACATACTTTTCCTTTATTAACAATTATTAGAGGTCATAAGGTCCAATTTAGGGTTAGAAGGTACAATAAGGTTCAGAGGGTAATTCCTCACCATACCCACTCTCTAACAGGCTTAAAGGTTCAACTTGATTTTTCTCAAACTTAACGCATTCAAAATTTCCCTAAATTATTCTCATTGGATAGGAAATTTTCTCACCTTTCCATTGATATAAAGAAGTCCTCCTAACTCCTCATATTTTCCAAGTTATGGGCCGGCGGGCCTTGGGGTGAAAATTTTCCCCAAGGCGCAGCCTACAGGGGCCAGAAGAAAATTTGCCCCAAGGGCGGGTCTCGGGGGGCGGGGACTTTTTAGAAATTTTTTGCTCGGGAAAAAAACCAACTTTGTGTCAACACCCCCACAAATCCGTCGGGACACGTGGCACCTTCTAAGCCAACGCGGTTAAAACAGAGTGGCGGGAACATTTTGGAAAAATTCCCACGATGGGTGATATTTCACTTTTGTGCCCACGCCCCTACGAGTCCGCAAGGAACACGTGGCATCTCCTAAGCCAACGCGGGAAAGCGGGGTGGCGGGGAGAAATAAGGTTTAGCACCTCGAAGGCACAAAGGAATAAATTAACTCGGGCCTCCGTCGACGCCTCATGATGCCACATGGCAGCTCCTGATTGGGCAGAAGTTCGGCGGGCAGGGGAAAATTTGGAAAAATTTCCCAAAAAAATTCCGAAGCTCAAAGGAAAAAAAGAACTCGCTCCTCCGCTAACACCTCGTTGTGCCACGTGGCGGTGTCTCGATTAGCTACAGGCTTACGAGGTAGCGAGGAAATTTTGGAAAATTTTGGAAAATTTTCCAAAGCTCCAAAGGAAAAAAATTCGGGCCCACCAGGGAAATTTTTCCCAAATTTTTTTGACGCCAAGTGAAGAAAAACTTCATAAGGCCATAACTTTTGATAGAGAGCTCGGTTTTGGGAAAATAAGGACTTTCTAGAAATCGGAAATCTCTTGACGTCTTCTTTACTCAAGGAGCATCAATTTTTTATTTTGAGAAATTTTAAGGGGTCAATTTTGAGGAAACATCCTACATGCTTTTACAATACAATCTGGTAAATTTTATCTTATAAGATTTGTTCAATTTGATCTTCTCCCTCTCTCAACATATCAAATAGACATGGAGAATTGTTCTTAGATGGATTTAAGAAGGATTTCAAGATTCAATTTGTCTGATTGATTTGCAATTTGAGCATTTACATTCCTTGACAGAAAAATGACTGTAAGAGGGTGGAGCCCGATTTTGCAAGGTTTTGAAGGATTTATCCTTAAGTGTTATAGTCCAATTGAATTCATTTAGGACACACTACTTTAATTTAATCATTTAATCTATTATTTCATTGTTGCAAGTTTGAACTGTGCATTTTAGGTAAAGTAATTGCCATTTTGAAAATACATAGCAGAGATCAAATTTAAAAGGGTTTAATTGCCATTTTCTTCTTCCAAGTATTATAATGTGTTCCAATTCAAATCTAATACATTTAGTTGATTCAATTCCAACCATTCAAAAAGAAAAACAAAATACAATTCTGATTTTCAACTTTACACATTTCAAAAGACAGAGTTCTGCATTTTCCTTCATACGCATTTACTTCTTTCAAACAAAGATTTCAATTCACATTTAGATGTTCAATCTTAAAACAACAACACAAATTGAGAAGGTAATGCAATCCTTTATTGATTCCAAAATACAACTTTACAACCTTTCTTTCATTCTTTGAGTTCATCATACGAATACAATTCTTGTTATGTTTGTGGAGGCTATTTTCATGTTAGAGTGTAGTACACCTTCTATGTGTTACACTCGGGTTTTTTCGGTCTTTTGCGCATTGTTTTGATACCCACGGTTTTTTGCCCTTGGTTTTGATACCCATGGTTTTGTATCAAACTGCTTAAGCAATTGTCTATTTATATGGTCTTATGCATATGATAGATGAACAAGCAAATGTATTACAGATGTGTTTTGAATTCGGGTGTGAATTCTGTAGAGTTTGTTGAGCATAGCTCCAAACGGATCTGGGTATTGTATTGAGAGAGTGGAGGCTTGTAATAAAATCTGAGCAAGTGATTCTTGGTGGACGTAGCCCAAATTGGGTGAACCACGTTAAATAATGTCTCTTTATGCTATGTTATTTTATTCTGCAATTTTATTTGAGATCTGTAATAATTTTTGCATATTAGTTTCTACTGTTGCGATTCTGTGAGGGATTATTCCGCATATTTTATCTCTTATTTCCTAACAATTCTTTCACATTCTTTCAAAGGATGAAAATAGAGTTTATTTCTTTTACATTGCACTTCACAACTTTCATAAACAATACCACATCTTTCTATTACAAAACATTTACAAGTTCCTCCACTGCAAGTGGGAAAGGTTACAATAAACTTTATCTCAGCAAGGGTCTATCAAACTGTCTTTTTCTCAGCTCCATAACAGCAAGTGCATATATCTCATTCTCCCACGTTGTAATCACAACAAGAGTAGGGGAAAGGAAATGCTCTCCACCCAACCAAGACATCCAATGAAAAGGATAAGCCATCCTTCTTCATTGGCCCCCGAGCCCTAACCACAATGTAATTAAAGATGTGATCCAACTCATGGCAACAACAAGCTTCCACAAACACACAAGCAGCACTTTCACAATAAAACACAGTTCCAAAATGAATGTAGTTTACAACTACATTAAAACATGACAAACAATACTAAGGCTTTTTCAAACAAGCCAAAGGAGCAAGAAACTATGGGGATGCTTCTTATGCCTCCCAAAAGGGGAAATGGGTATCACCACCTAAATTACAAACCACCAAAATATAGTATATCACAGCCCTGACATTCTTTATGCCTCCCCAAAGTACCCCTTATTCCTCACATTTCCTTATGCCTCCCCAACCTCTTATGGCACCCCATAACGAGTAAATAAATGCAAGCTATTTCTTTATAGGTGGAACCCAAATCCCAACTCCCTCCACACTTATACCTCCCTAAAACACACTTGTGCCTCCCACAAATTAAACCCCATAGTCTTCTCCTACACCATTCCTAGGCCATCTACCCAACAACCCACAAACATGCCAAAACATTCATACATTAACACTTACATTCATAAAAGAAGATCATTTCAAGAGTCAAGCTCCTACCTCTCCATGATGGAGTTGTTCCAAGTTCCAAAATAGCAAGTTTTATCCCAATGCAAGCAATCCAAAACAACCAAGCACAAGTATGCAACAATCTTCCCAAAAAAACTTCTTCAAAGCAAGAGCTCCCTAAACAACAAAGAATTTGCCCAAGTATAAAGTCTCCAAAATCAAGCAACCCAAAACAAGGAAAGGAATTTAAATTTTATAGAAGAGGGAAGGGAAGAGGAGGAGGTGGATCCATGTAGGATGCCACATCACACATCCTCAACCCCAACCCAAAGTCAACTTCATTCTCCAAAGCACAATAAATAGGTGGGTGAATAATATGACAGTTTACTTACATACTCCAAAACAAACCCACACCCCAAAGGACTGAAATTACAACATGTAAGAAAAGTGCAATTAAAACCTACAAATTGCCTTCTCAAAAAGCATTATAAAATTCAAATTTCAACTCTCCAACCATAGGTATGGTTGGTAAATAAATTTAAGAGGTATGGGACAAGTTTAACTTGTCCCACAAGCCTCCAAAATCAGCCTCCAAGGACAATTTTGAATTTCCAAGAAGGTGGAGTGTATCACACTCAAAAGTTAACTTACACATCTCTTACAACACTTTAATTCAAGGCCAACAACTCAATTAATTACTTTCTCATGATATCTTTTAATTAATTAATATTAACAACATGTTTACCCACAATATTAATACAACATTTAATAAATAAAGAAAGGGGCAAATGCATCACAAAATAAACACATGCAACATTAAACAAAAGGGTCAAATAAATAAATACACATAACCCCTTGGTCACATTTAAAGGTGGTTCCCCCCATGGGTACCCCTAACAAAACAACCACACACAAACAAAACAAGTTGCCATGGTGACCTTGTTGAATTCATCTAGAATTCCAATGTGGTTGGTCTCCAATCCCCGATGTTTGTTGTGATATTTTAACCTGCAAAACACAATACCTCCTTCGGCCTCGTGGCCATATCAGAACATCCAAAA
Source organism: Taxus wallichiana var. yunnanensis (assembly GCA_018340775.1). Taxonomy (NCBI): domain Eukaryota; kingdom Viridiplantae; phylum Streptophyta; class Pinopsida; order Cupressales; family Taxaceae; genus Taxus; species Taxus wallichiana. The sequence continues at coordinate 227,420,035 of CM031243.1, read as the reverse complement.
TAATATAAATATAATTCCCGAAATCATCTAGATATATGAATCACAACAACATCAAAGCAATCTAACAATATCATTTACAGTTTTATCAACAACTATATCATCATCCAATAATTTCCATTTCTAGGTCTACTCACAATATCCAAATATCACATGTTCGAACAACATCCATAACATAACCATGTCAAACAGTAGTATCATCATCAATATCCAAAATGCCTCTAATAATCATCATGCATCATAACTGAATCAAGTCAACAATAATCCATGATCTAACATCTATCATCATACTATAATAAGGTCCATAATCAAGTCCATAATATAATCAACAATATCATGATTAGTATCAAAATGTGTCAAAGGGAAGTGGGCACTATAGTGACGTTGAAGGACAACACATGTACCAGCTTATATCCCCTTTAAGTTTTATGTTTGACCGTTTATGAGTTACCCCAAATGTGCACTACCGCCGTGGTCACATTTCGGCTAGTCGTGATGTTGTTGTCTAGGGAATGCTCTAATGTACAAACAAACACATGAAGTATCCACCCCAATGCATGTGAAACATACACCTAGTAACACCCATAGTTTTTGCCACCTTTGTGTACCCAACAAGGGGTTTTACCTTACCCGACTATGCGTTGGCTCATTAGCGATGAGGTATCCTTAAGGCCCCTTTCCGTTCTAGACTGAGTTAGTTTGCTTTGCAACATGTGCACCTCCATTTACCACCCTTAGAAGACTTTTTGATACAAAAGGAGTGCCGCAGAGACATGAAGTTTGTCACATGCTCCAAGCTTGAAATTCCCTTCCGATGCGAGCAATCCCCTACCTAATACGATAGATGACGTTTGCTACACTCCCCACCAAGGAGTAATGTGAGGAATCCTTTCTCTTCAACATCCACAAGGGAAACACACCAATGCTCTTGCAAAGCATTTTGAAAACCAACATGTTTTCTTGCTTCACACAGCCTAATGTGTTGGCACTTAAGCATAACGTGGAGAGAGTCATGTCTAACATCCTCACTCAATGGACACCGATAACTAAGAGAGGGATCAACCAACCCAATCCTAATCGCACCACTACTAAAGAAAAAACCTCCTACTTGGGCATTGAGAAGCTAGTAGAAAGCTTCTACTGACACATTCTCATAGCATTAAGCCCACTTGATGTAGCTTTGAGTTTCCTTCAACTTGAATTGTTTAAATAACCTCAAGGAATCATGTAATTTGAACTTATTTTCCCAAGCATCCTGTGCCTCTGCACACACCAAGAGTTCTTTCCTTTTTCCTTAGGGACATTTTTCTTAAGTTATTTTGTAGTTCTATGGATCGAGGTCCATATTTTGCCCATCCTGCAAGGTGATTTGTTAACAAGATCAGCAATGAACATTTTGAGACCACCATACTTCTCCAAGTCCGAAGCCCTCTATCTTGCATTGAACACAAGGTCAGGGTAGATGTTAAGTTCACAACTTGCATAGCATAATGCCCTGTGAATTTGGAAGTAGAGGACTTCCCAAAGATCCACTTCATTCCTTCCACTACCACCCTCTCGAAGAGTATTCTACTTGGGCCACATCTAACATTCTCGATCATGTTTGCACCAAATGTGAGCACAGGATAAACTAGTGCTTTAAAGGCCAAGATCTTAGACCAAGTTGGGATTCTTCAAGAATCCAAAAAGTCTTGAACCCCATGGAGGGTCCTACTACCTAACATTCTTCTTTCCTTGATAATTCTTTCAATAGACAACTATGGGTCAATCTCTATCCCAAGATACATGTAATTGTCACACACCCCAATCTTCTTATTCCCAATAAGAAACTCGTGTTGGTCTAACTCCCCCTGATCCCCAAAAAATTCATGACCTTGCACTTGTCGATGCCACATTCCATACCCCACTTATCACTCTAGACCTGAATATTTTGTAGCATTTCCTTGAGGTCCTTCATCGACTCTACCATAGCCACCGTGTCATTTCAAGCATCAACACAATTATTACCTTGGCAAGGTCGGGGACAACCACACCCATCCCTTCAAGATCCTTCATAATATCATTTATGAAGATATTGAAGAGAGAGGGAGATGTCAAGCAACCCTACCTTACAACTCTTTTCACAAGGATGGGAGACGACAACAAGTTCTCATATCCGACACACACCAAGAACCATTATAGAGCTCTGAAAAAAGAAGAGGGCCTTCCCCCACTCCACCCACTCAAAGCTTCCTAAATAAAGTTTCATGTGGGACCGTGTCATAGGCCTTCTTGAAGTCTATGAACACCACAAATGTAGGCCTTTTGAGCTTGGCCATACGCCTCATGGGATTTCATGGAGCGCAATGACTTACTCGATACCCTCATCCTTTCGAATCTTTCCCGACTTTTTGAGAAGAACTTTATATCCTCTATTTCCTTCTCAACTCTCCCGATGATAACATTTATGAGTATTTTAAGCTTAACATTTATAAGATAAATTCCTCTATAGTTTTCATGAAGCATAGGTCCCCCTTATTGGGAATGGAGACCAAGACACCATTAACATCTTTGTGAATCACCCCATTTCCCCAAATGTAATTCATCACCTCTAGACACATTGTCACCAAAGGACTCAATGACCTTACCCATCCGCTTCCTCCTCCAAGCACATGTTTGGGTCATATCCAATGCATTTGGATGCATTTGGTCATTCAAAGTTGTATATTGTTTAGGCGTATTTTTAAAAATAAAAAAGCCGCATTAAAATGAAACATTAAAAACATTGTTCAAGAATCTAAATTAATATATATTATAGAAATAACATTAAAAAAATGTGTTATAAAATAAAATACTAAAACAACAATATATGTTTATATGCACACATTTTATACCTTTGATGCATTAAATATGCATTTTTATTCATGTCATATCCAGGCATACGTGTATTAGGTTGTGTTCCCAAGGATGTGTCCCTTGCATTTTCCAGGCATCCCCATATGTGATATTTTGGGGATGGGTAGGAAACGTCCCCTAGACATCCCTAAATATTTGTTTTAGCAAGAAATGTCCCTTAGATGTCCCCAAATATTTTTTTGCAAGAAACATCCTCAAGACATCAAAAAAATGCGGGGCATGGCCCAAAACATGATTAGCCATCCTCAAAGGGAGCCAATGGAGATATAGATAGCATTCAATTATACTCGAGGATGGCTACGTCTTAGTAGCTTTAAAACACTTTCTATTTTTTAAAATAAAAATGAATATACCTCTTGGGCTAGAGCTAATTTGAAGGTGAAAAACTAGGAATTGTGGATCGTTTCCACTTAAATGTATTCTCCATAAAGATATTATTCATCTTCAACAATCTCCATATAAGAAGCATTGTCCCATCAAAAATATTTTTGGCAATGTATTCCTAATGTGCAAGTATACATTTAGAAATGCTTCTTCCCGATCTAGAAAATATTCGCTGCTCGCAATGGGCTTCTTGAATTACTTGTTTCAAATAATAGTTGATAAAATTAAATTATCTTTAAAAATAATTATATGAATACATGGAACAGATAAGAGATCAACCATTCTTATCACTAGAGCTCATGCAGGGAATATTAAGCATTTTGAGTGCCCTAGGCAATGCTCCCTTCACATTTTTAAAAACATTTCATATAATAGAATAACAACTCCTTCAATTTTGAGAGAAGAAATAATACTCTTAATGATCTCTTTCGCAACAACGTAAATTTTATGATTAAAATTTGAACAATTGACATTCTTATAACAAATTACAAATGTCATCGTTAAACTTAACAAATCCTATGATGTCAAAAATCACAAATTATGGAGGTCCATTTATCATCTAAATGATAGGAACAAAAGGAATGCTTTTTGAAGTGATAGTTACATAAAATAGACCTATTGTACATGACAAGGAAAATCGCACCGCTATACTTCATCTTTGGATTACTTAATCTACCATTTTTATTAGGAAGCATGGTGTTATCTTGACACAATACAAAATGAGAATGAAATCCATCATACAAGAGAGATAGAGCAAACAATCAAGACTATTGTGTTACTGATTTCAAGGTTAGTATTTTTTCCAATGTTACATCTTTGGATTCAACTTCTCCTAGATCTAAATGTTGCGAGGGAATCTTATCTTTCTTAAGAAAGAGTTGAAATTTAGCTTTTCCTTTGCATGGGACTGCAGCCTAAGAGCCCGAGCCGTTTCAATTTGGTTAGAAGCAAGATTAAACATTTTTCAATTTTAATAGTTTGTTACTATGAAGACTTTTACGTTATCAAAAAGAAATTATATGAATATGATTTAGCTATTTCATGTGGGATATTTCAGCACCCTTTTTCTTCTGAAATCATATTAGACATTTTGCCATCGCTTGGAATTGTACCTAAATGTCCAATGTTTATAATTATTCACCTTGTGCTGCATTTTAAATCTAAAAAAATAAGCACTCTTTCATATAAGTGTCCCTAGAATGTTCCTTATCAATATGATGAATGCCTTATCAATGTTATCATATAAATATTTGGAATTTTTTATATTTTTAAATTTTCCCTTATTTTTAATGGTCATCCCCAAAAAGGCCTCCAAAAAATCTATCCAGAAATGCATCCCCATGGCCTGCGTCCCTTTCCTAGAATCTTGATGGAACTTAAGTATCGGGGGTCTTAAAAATGGTCAGATCCGTATTTGATCAAATACCATGTCTGCATTTACTCCGCAAACACCTAAGTTAAACCAATGAGACTCGGTGACTCGAGATATCTAAATTCTAGTATTGAGTTTCACTCCTCCATGTAAATAAAATGTAAAGGCAAAACGTTTCATGTCATATGGAAAACTAGAACTACCTTTAGAAGAAAGTATTGAGGTATGTCCTCCAAAGAGGTTTTCCCATGCAAGACAAGATTGTCTCAAGCATTCTGTTATCCAAATAACCCTCCCGACTATTTGGATGACTTTTACTTTCACTCTAGCTCTGATGCTTTACATTTCAGGTTGCACACCCGTAGGATTGCTCATTTGGCACCATTTTTATAGGTTTTAGTCCTTCTGCGCACTCCCCGTGCCATGTAATTTTTCCGCGCGCTCCTCTGCAAACACCTTCCAAATTGGCTAAGTTTTGGGTCGTCCTGTCGCGCGCCTCTTTCCTTTCTACCATCACGCGCCCTTCCTCAATTGGATATTCACGCCCCGCTTCCATACTCTCCTTTCACATTTTGCTCCCTTCCCATTTCCCCCCTTTCGCATCTTCCTCCCGCGCGCTCACTTTCTTCTCTTCCTCCCGCGTGTGCACCTTCTTTTTGTCCCCTCACACCCTATGCGCGTGCATCCTCTCTACTTTCCTCTCTCGCACTTGCATCTTGTCGCACACCCTACTTCCTTGTCACCTTCTTTCCGCGCGCCTTGTGCGCCTTCTTGTTTCTTCCTTCGCATTTTGCTCTCCTTCCATTTTCCATCTTCCATCTAGCAAGCAGTGTTCAATCGAGGCCCGAATCGGTTAAGTATGAAAAAGAGCCAACTGGAAGCTTCCACGTGTCTCATCAGCACACCTTCAAAGGTAAAGTCCAAAGCCAAGTCCCCAAATAAGCGTAGGCTCTCCACGTATCTAAGGCCCGAGAAAGTCAGATTGGCCATTGAAAGTCGAAGAAAAGAAAAGAGCCAAAGTGAAGCCTCCACATGTCTAATCGGTGCAACTTCGTGGGTAGAATCCAAAGGCATGTCCCAAATGAGCACGGATCTCCACGTATCTAGGGTCCGACGTGAGCTTGCTCCGCCAAACAGAGGGACTCATCCAAAAATGAAGAAAGTAAAACAGCTCGCAAACGATGCGATGCCAAGTGTCCAATCGGCGCAACTTCAAGAGTGAAAGGAGGGGGTGAAATCTTAAGACGCATGAGGCTGCCACGTGGATCTTGCATGGATAGACTCTTTTAAATATTGTGAGCCCACGTTAAACACCCGACTCTGACCTTCGGACACCATATCTTTCAACTGGGAACTCATATTTGAGTAAGGGAGGACTTTTTGGAAATCTCTCGACGTCTGCTACTCACCTGCCACCATTAATGAAAAATACACTCCACCATTTTCGAGGTCACAAGTTTCTCACCTACCGCCATAATGAAGTATGGGCCTCCTTTCTTGCCCAACAAGGAACAACACATGGAGGCACGGTTTTTTTGCAGTGGAACCCATCATTGAGGCAAAGAATTCAATGCTCTTTTGGGGTGGTTGAGGTAGGTTTCAATTTCTTCTCTCCTTTCCCTCTCATATTTTGGATATATATTGTAAGGAGGGGCATTTTTTAGGAGGTGGTCATTTTTTCTCTCCCCCCCCTCTCTCTCTCTCTTTAAGCCTCCTCTCATTGCTTTGTAATGGCGTTTTCTTGCCTCTTGCCCACTGATGATGTACTGTGTGAACTCATGGAGCAATAAAATATGTTTTGTGATGCATTTTGTCCATCCTTATTTTATTGTCTCTTCTTGCAATCATCATTGCATGGTACATCAGCATACTTATGATGTCTATTGTAGGTTTCGGGAGTTGTGTTTAACAAGTTTGAAATGGCATTATGTGTGAACTTTATCTTTAGTTTGTGATGCATCTTGTTCATCCTCTCCATTGCTCACCTCTCTCCATTTCATGCAGTTGGATTTGTGATCAACAACCCCCTTTTCTTGGTGCTATCACCTTTGTAGTGTAGGATTTCTTTATTTTCATGCTCTCTCTCCCTATCTCCTTGGCATTGTTAGATTAGGAGTAGATAGTCACATTTCCTTCCTTAGAAGTAGTTTAGCATTAGGATTAGGAAGAAGAAATAGCTTTCTCTGGAGGTCTATCTCAAGTAGCAAGTCCCACAACTTGGAGATAGTACTCATGTTAGGAAATCACATTGAGAGTCAACCCATCGAGTTGCAGACATTCAGGAGTGTTGTGATTCTGCACTAACAGCTTTTGCACGCCACATGTGGGACATGTTTGAAGCACCTTATCACTTCATCTTAGCAGGTTGGTGTGTTCCTGTTAAGATTCAGCCTTTAGAGGCACATGCAAGCACATTTGGTGACTCCATTTGATCCCAACAACCCACATCTCTAAAGTTGCAGACCTTCTCCCCATCCATTTTGACCCATTCATCTTTCTACATCTTTCATCTTCTTCCATCCCATGAAGTTGTGTAATCATGACTTCATTCCCATCTTGGAATTCACACTTACAGAAGAACGATGCAGTCCACCTCCAATGTATTTCTCAACTCCTCCAGATCAACATTATGATCAGATTCGAACCATTATGCTTACCCATATGAGCAAGGTGCAGATCAGTTTGGTCATCCACCAAACTATGGAGCTTATCAAGAGCAAGGGTGTGCATATGATGATAATAGTTATATGGAGAATGTTGATTTGTTGAGAAGATTCAAAGAATGGATGTTGGCATGGTTCAATCAAGGGCTATAGCACAAATGAAAGCTCTCGTAATTGGTCATAGGGCACATGCCCATGGAAAGGCCCTTTTCCAAGACACTATAGCCCGCAGGAGAAGCTTGACTTCATGGTTGAAATGTTGCCTCAACTTGCGCAATGGACCGAGGAAATAGAGGCCTACAAGTTTGGTGCCAGACAATCTTGTCAATGGGTAAGTCTACCACCTCATAGCTTTTCTTTTCCTCTTTCTCAATCAGTATCATCGCAGTAGTGTCATGAGTCTAGTTTCTCACTTGCTGCCCCAAGTGTTGAATTCCCTTCTCCATCTTCTAGTCTCCCATCCCATCTTAATTTCTCTTCCCTTTTCCCTTCCAAATCTAATTCCCCTCCATAAGAGCCAAATACCTTCCCCACCCACCACTCCTCCTTCTTTCCTGAGCCCATGTCGAGAAGAAACTCAAGAATCTAGTCAAGGGGAGCAGCAAGAAGAAGAGCCAAGAAAAGAAGAAATGATTAAAAGCTTGGTGAGCTTGGCTCTTAGATTCGGGATTAATAAAATCCCCTTGATGGTCAAGCCCCTGGAGGAGGCTGAGGTCAAGCCACAAGTGGTGGAAGCTTCAACTGCAGCACAAGCGAGGGAAAAGAGCTACTCCAAATCCAAAAGAGGAGTGCATTCTAGTTGTGGAGGAGAACCATACAGTTCCAGAGGTTTCAAGTACAGAGAAGGCCACAGAAGAACCTTCAGTTCTTCCTCCCACTTCATCCCCTTCGAGCTCTAATGTCGAAGAAGAGTTTGAGCTTTCAAACTTCATGTTTGAGGATGAGGGGAACCATGGTGAGCAAGTTGTAGATCGGAGGACACCATGGAGGAGGTCGAACACACGCAGGAGGACAACGAGGAGACAGATTATCTGTCTAACTTGGAGGATTGCTTTGATGTAGAGGAGCCCAAGAGATCACATCATTTGCTCCTCTATCATCCGCCTTCTAAGCATATGAGTTTGTTGCCATGGAGGAGAGCATTCAAGGACAACAACCTACACTTCATAACAACCCTCTGGAACCAAGGTTGGAGGATCTTAATCTTCCATGTTCTTCTCAGGAGGAGGAAGGAAACAAAGAAGACACCATCTCTTCCACATCATTCACCCAGGAAGAATCCATTCTTGGAGTTGAATTTCATAACAATGGGCACATTCAATAGATCAAGCCTTGCCCAATCAAGTATTTGGCTTCATTGGAGAAAGTTTCGAGTTACCACCACCATGCTTACTTCGAGCATGAGGATGATATACAAAGCACCAAGGGTCACCATCAACACCTCCAGGAGTCCAATGCCAATCAGCTTGAGGAGGTATTTTTGATTGATGTTGATACCTTGATGATTTGGGTGGAGGATCGCCTCTTGTCGGTTTTTCACTCATCATAACAACATGATGATCGCCAAATCATATACATGGCTCCCCATTTTGAGAAAGGGAAGTTACTTCTTCCCGCATGTTGCAGGTTTACTTGAGTGCCCCTTGCCTCTCGGCTAGTTTAGGTTAGTTTAGGTTTGCTTTCAGTAAGAAGAAGTGCTTTCACACACTCTGCATATCCCACTTGGGGTGTGTATGATTTTCGTTTTTGTACATAGTGTGTTTGTGGTGTTTTGTTGCTCGTGCACAGTCCATTTCCAGAATAGGTGAATGCTCCAAGTCAAGACAATTTTCTACTCTCATAAATCTCATCTTCAAGATTTTCTTATGAAAATTGAGAGTGCGGACAGCGGGGCAGGTTCAGGGTCACCAAGTGCAAGCAGTCGGGTTCAAGTTTCAAGAGCAAGATCAGTATCAGGCTATCATTCATGACTCCATGCCCAATGGATACTTCCAAGGCTACTGGTCTCTTCATCTAGTAGGAAGATGGCCCCGAAAGTTGCCAAATTGTTATCCAAATAACCCTCCCAACTATTTGGATGACTTTTACTTTCACTCTGGCTCTGATGCTTTACATTTCAGGGTGCGCACCCATAGGATTGCTCATTTGGCACCATTTTTATAGGTTGTAGTCCTTCCGCGCACTCCCCGTGCCATGCAACTCTTCCGCGCACCGCTCTGTAGACGCCTTCCAAACTGGCTAAGTTCCAGGTAGTCCTGTCGTGCGCCCTCTTTCCTTTCTGCTGCTGTCGCACGCCCTTCCTCAATTAGATATTCGCACCCCACTTCCATACTCTCCTTTTGCATTCTACTCCCTTCCCATTTCCCCCTTTCGCATCTTCCTCCCACGCGCTCACTTTCTTCTCTTCCTCCCGCGTGCGCACCTTGTTTTCTCCTCACACCTTATGTGTGCGCATCCTCTTTGCTTTCCTCTCTCGCGCTTGCATCTTGTCGCGCGCCTTCTTGTTTCTTCCTTCGCATTCTACTCTCCTTCCATTTTCCATCTTCCATCTAGTAGGCAGTGTTCAATCGAGGCTCGAATCGGTTAAGTATGAAAAGAGCCAGCGGAAGCCTCCACGTGTCTCATCGGCGCACCTTCAAAGATAAAGTCCAAGGCGAGGTCCCCAAATGAGCGCAGACTCTCCACGTATCTAAGGCCCGAGAAAGTTGCATCGACCATTGAAAAGTCGAAGCAAAGCAAAAGAGCCAGCGGAAGCCTCCACGTGTCTCATCGGCGCACCTTCAAAGGTATAGTCCAAAGCGGGGGTTCTCAAATGAGTGCATGCTCTCCACGTATCTAAGGCCCGAGAAAGTTGCATCAGTGATTGAAAAGTCGAAGCAAAACAAAAGAGCCAAAGCAGGCCTCCACGTGTCTCATCTCGCACAACTTCGAGGTAGAATCCAGAGGCAAATCCCAAACGAGCGCGGGCTCTCCACGTGTCTAGGGTCCGACGAGCCGCTCCCGCCAAACAGGGGAACTTAGCCAAAAACGAAGAAAGTAAAGCAGGCCCGTGAACGATACCAAGTGTCTAATCGACGCAACTTCAAGAGTGAAAGGAGGGGGTGAAATCTTAAGACGTGCGGGGTTGCCACGTGGATCTTGCATGGATACTCTTTTAAATATTGTGAGCCTACATTAAACATCCAACCTTGACCTTCAGACAGCGATATCTTTCCACTAGGGAACTCGGATTTGAGCAAGGGAGAACTTTTTGGAAAGCTCTCGACGTCTGCTACTCACATGCCACCATTAATGAAAAATACAATCCTCCCATTTTCGAGGTCATTGTAATGGTTCTCACCTACCACCATAACGAAATACAGGGCTCTCTTTCTTGCCCAACAAGGAACAACACATGGAGGCACAAGTTTTTGCAAAGTGGAACCCATCATTGAGGCAGTGAATTCAATTCTCTTTTGGGGTGGTTGAGGCAAAGGGCGTATTCAATGCTCTTTCGAAGTGGTTGAGGGAGGTTTTGAGAGCTATGTTTAATGGGTTTGAAATGGTGTTTTGTGTGAACTTTATATTTGGTCTATGATGCATCTTGTCCATCCTCTCCATTGCTCACCTCTCTCCATTTCATGCAGTTGGATTTGTGATCAGCAACCCCCTTTTCTTGGTGTTATCACCTTTGTAGTGTAGGATTTCTTTATTTTCATGCTCTCTCTCTCCCTGTCTCCTTGGCATTGTTAGATTAGGAGTAGATAGTCACATTTCCTTCCTTAGAAGTAGTTTAGCATTAGGATTAGGAAGAAGAACCAACTTTCTCTGGAGGTCTATCTCAAGTAGCAAGTCCCACAACTTGGAGATAGTACCCATGTTATGCAATCACACTGAGAGTCTCAACCCATCGAGTTGCGAGCATATCGGTGTGTTGTGATTCGCACTAACATTACCATTCTCGCATATTTTATCAAAATCAAGAAACAATGGTACATATCTCTAGGCATTGCAAACGCAACCATATCTTTTTGGTAGTCGGCTCAAGCATTATATGGCAAGCTTAATGTCAGCATTTGGTGTGCCTTGTTATTCTCATGTGATATAGAAGACTAGAAACTACTTTTAAGAAGAAAGCGTTGAGGTGTACCCTCCAACGGCCTTTAGGTGTTGCCCTCCTCCAAAGAGCTTTTACTAGTGAAGATGAGATTGTCTCGGACAAGATTCTTACCATTCTGCTTCTATGTTTTATCAAAAGCAAGAAACCGTGATACATATATCTAGGCATTGCAAAGTAGCTACATCCTTTTGGCAATGGTTCCAAAGCCTAATATGGCAAGCTTAATGTCAACAGCTGCTTTCCCTTGTTATTTTCTTTCTATGCAAGGGGTGATGTAAATCAACCTTCCACAAGATTTCCCACCTTTGTAGTCAGGATTTTTTGATAAGGAAATTAGTTTTATCCTGATGATGGACAAGTGAGGTGTGGTCTGAAACATTGACTCAAAAACCTATACAGTTTCTAGCAAAAGCTTGTTTATCAATGCCATGTCTAATTAGATGTAAATTACAAAAAAATATTAATTTTGTGCCAGTAGGTGCAACAACAGAGATCTGGCTTTCCTCACTTATACAAGGATAGGATCTCTCAATCACCATATTTCTATGTAATAATACTCTTCTATCTTAAGAAAATATTTAGCTCTCCTTTGCACTTGAGAATTTGTTAATTTTCCATATTTACCCCAACATGTTATGTCTACTCCAATGTTATCAAAGATGTCGAAGGAGAAAAAGCAGAGATGCTCACTTTTCTCCCTTTTGAGGACACGCCCCAATACTTGCTTCTTAAAGGTAGTTCTAGTCTTCCATATCTCCATATTACTAAGAATAGAGGATGCATGGTTTCAAGAACAAAATATTTCATATGACATAACATGGACGAATAACAAACCGTAATGCAGCACTGTTATCCACTATAACTTTTGAGTTCCATTGCTAAATCCCCAATAGGGCTCGTGAATAAAAGTCAAGATTGTCGAAGATTTATCCTTCCATATTCCATCTTCAACATGTTCAGAAGAAACCACTTGCGTGTCCTTCAACCATCACTGTAAGGAACTTTCAACTTTGATTGGAAAATCATGAAAATGTCACGGCCTTACTTCTGTAAATGAAAATTTAATGTAGCAAGAAAAATACTTTGAAAACATCTCAACTGACTTGTCTTGGAGAAAATGAATATTTTTATTAGGGAAGGAAGCCACTCCTTTATTCTATTCTGAAGAATAAATATTTGCCTCTTAGCTTAATGAGCAGATTGTTGGAATAAGATAATAATGAAAATGGTGATGTGACCAAAGCAAATTGAATAGATTCGTACCCATAATGAGATTAAGCTCCTGGCTTATCCAATAACATTTATTACATCCATAATCTATCAGAGCAATGTAAAGGATTTTGTAGTAATTCCAATGAAGAGCGCAGAACCCAAAAGCCTAGTGCTACTAGGAAATGCAGTTACTTCCCTTGCTGTCTCTGCACGATGATTTTGCTCACTTGAAGTATGGATCCCTACTTGGTACAAGATTCTTAATTTGGAATATCTGACATCCACTAAACGACTCGAATAAAAACCCAACTACTCTAACAGCAAGCAGACTTGGCCATGAGAAACTTCCTAACAACAGCTTCAATGATACTAATAACATAATATGATAATGCACCCTTGTGGAAAGAAAAACCTGGCTACATCAAGAGACGTGAGAACAAATGTGACCAATATCGGTACAACATATTTTGGAGTTATTGTTGGTAGGATTTGTGGACATAAAACAAGGCAACCTGCTGGAGGGACTTGCAATGCAGTCTCACATCCCAGCCTTTGTAGCTGAATATAAAATTATGTGTTTGCCTCAAATTATCAATTTACCGCAAGACACTCAACTTTACAGAGAAAACAAAATTAAAGCAATAAAATAAATAAGTACTCTTACCACCTATGCAATTATTTGTTACAAGAATTACATCCTGTAACCAAAATTAAGAGCTTTTCAGGTATTTGCTGGAATTTCACGATACTGTTAAAACCTTACCCTGGCCATGCATTTTGCACTGGGGATCTATGGGACAGGTAGCAAGGATAAAGCATATAAGGGCATCATAAGCCCTTCTAATTAAATAGATTCTTTTCAAATCCATGATAGACCTCTGACTTACATTCTTAGGATGTAATGAGGTGAGTCGCTTTCTCGAGTCATTCCCTCTCTTGCTTTCCCCAAAATCCCTTCTTGTCAGTGGAATCATCCAACACAATATTTTTGGAAGATTTTCCTCGAAGAAAAAAATGCTTTCTAGAAAAGGATTTACTCAAGAAATTCTTTTCACAGGAACTTGATGACAATTTGAGGCCATCATTAATGGATGGGCTATTCTTTCTTTTAGATGTCTTGAAACTTGATAAATCTTCGTAAGTCATGACATCATCATTAGCAACCCCAATTCTAGATAGCTTACTTCTTGAAAACTGGATATGTGAAGAAGAATCTTTTGCACTATTCTTACAGGCATCAACCTGCTCTACTAGTTTCTGCCCCTTTGAAACAGCATTTTCACATGAACATATAGGGCAAGGTGGATCTTGGGAACATGCTTCAGGAGTGACCTTCTCTAAGCATTCTGCATGGTATATATGTCCACACACCAGTACTGCAACAACAGAAAGATCATTGCTGGCTACCATTTTCTGAGCACTCCATGGCGACCTTTGTGTTAAAAGCTTTGAGCAAATGCCACATGTTTGTACATCACTACCAGATGGTACAGATGCTGCTTGTGAATTATTTGCCCTTATCCTTTCCGATGCCAGTGTGGCTCTATCCATACTTTCTCTACCAGGAGCCCATCGGAAATCAGAAGGGCTGCTAGCATCTGTCCATCGCAGCCGTTCTCTCCTAGAAGAAGCCACAAGATCTGAAAATGTCTGCATCGACCACCAGTCAGAAGCCCGCCATGCGATCCAACTGTTGAATCCCCACTGCTTCCAGATAACTTGAAGGAGTGTCTTCCTTCAAACAAAGGCACAGGACTGCTATTTGGTGCATTTCGAGCATGAATTCGACTATCCGAAATTTGCCTCGACAATGGATGGCTGGAAGAATGATGTGGACGCCTTGAGAAAAACAAATTACTGCCAATTGATCGGCGATGTGAAGAAGAAGGCTGACTTTTGGACCTTGATGAGGAAAAATTCAACTGATTCAAATGGGATGGAGTGGCTTCAGGGGTGTCAGAAACTGTTGACGAGCCAACAGAGTGTCCACCCTGCAGAAAAGGTCACAGAACTAACTATATAAGAAATTTATCAAAGCACAAATTGCTTCCTTCAATTAAGAACTCGCTTCCACCTTAAAAGTAAGATGTGACCAATCAAAATACCAAAATCATCGTTAAATATTTTCAACTAACCATATAGCTAACCTCTTTAAAGGATGTTTGCATTATAGATGGGCTTGAAATTAAATCTGCACAAATCAAAGAGACGGAACGGTCAGTAACTTATAGAATCACATTCTTATGCTCAATAGTAGGTGGTTTGTGGAAAACAAAGTCTACGCTTAGATGAAATCTGTCTCTTCCATAATAATTCCAGACAGGTAAGAATGTCCATTGTGATCTGAAAGAGTGATTGGAATCATGTTGCTAAAATCTACGGAAGATAATAAAATGCAAAGCAGCCTGTCAACAGCACACTGGTGATTCTATTAAAGCACCTATCAATATTAAAAAGGCAAGAAGAATACACATTTTCACTATTAGAAATATCAGCTATGCAAAGAAACCACAACAGAGCAAAACAATCAAAACCGAATTAACATATTTTAACATCCATGAGATCAGTCTGCCTACTAGACCTTTCAGCTTTGCAAAGCATAAGTTATCTAATAATCCATAAAAGATTGCTGGAAAGATTCGACATGTAATATGGTTCAGCAGATGCGATAATAAAAACTATTAAAAGGAGGCAGTGGGTAACAATCTGAGAATGCCACAGAGAAGCCAGACCAAGGAAAGAATAAATAACCATAAACTGTAAAAATATTAGATTTTCCATTATTTCCAGTGCTCTTTTTGCCACAAGGCTGACTTCCTTTCTTCCTTAGTAATGGAGTCATTTATCTTTATTCCTTATTCTTTATTCATTTCCCATGTTTAAGGTTTTGTATCTTGTTTTCAGTTTATAAGCATTAACTTCATCTTCAAAGCAGAGTTCTGTATGTGTATGCATGAATGTATGTGTATTCATTCCCAGATAGCTCAGCACAAGCAATAAAAACCTTGACAGAAATGAACTTGTTGCAGAAAACCTGTCCGATTACTCATAATCAAGATCATATTCTAGATCACCCCAGTGGTGAATTTGATATTTATGGTCCTCAACATAAATAGCAAACTTATTTTCTTTTGGTATGTTGATCTCTTTTGGCATCCTCTCACACCATTTGCAGCATTCAGCTTCCATCTCCAACCAGGTTTTGACCCCCAAGTTGTACTCCCTTATCGTATAATGTACAGCAATCCTTAAATCTAATTCAGGTTTTTAGTGTATTATTTCTTCTGAAATGCCCTGTCCATAATATTGGTGTCCACATGCGAGACCAAAAGAGTGCTTTGCTTTTCCATAATGTTATAGTTGTGTTCTGTTTCACAATTTTCTTTCAAAAGATCTGGATTTTAGTTTTTTTGAAGCTTTTTAAATGTCCAGTTTCTTATGAGCCTTCAGATTTCAGACTTGACAGCATATTCAGGAATATCTCATTTTGATTTTCAGCGCATAATCTATTTAGAAAATTTCTTCCACTGTAGCTCTTTAGCCTTTTGAATGTGGGATAATTTCTAATGGGCCACAAGATACACCGAGGAAAATATCCCAATGGACCTCACTACCTCAAGTGCACAATTTTCGATATCATGATAGTTAGAATAAAAGGTTGAGGACTGAAACAGATCTATTAGGGATGCTATTGCTATCCCAATGGAGTTCACTCACTCAAGTGCACAATTTTTGATATCATGACAGTTAGAATGATAGGTTGAGGACTGAGACAGATCTATTAGGGATGTTATTGCTATCAATTGATTTGAATTTTATGATTATATTAATGGGTATAAACAAATATACAGGCCTCCATGTAGGTCAATCTTCAATAGCTTTTTTGAATTTTTCCTTTTCTGCCTTCACGTATGCTTTGGCATAAAAAAGATTGGATTATTTTGTTGTATGCATTATGCACACCTGTAAGAAAGTAATTTCCCCAGTAAATGGGCTGTTTGGTGGGTCCCGTATATCCAGATGTGTCCATGACTGTGGAGGCTCAAACTCTGGGATCTCAGGGATTTTGGAAATTAAATCTTTTCAATATTTAAATTAGAAGTTTTTATTTTTGAACACATGCATGCACACGGGCATTTGCACCATTACCAAACCATCTAGCACATTTGAGTATAGCCTATTACAATCTAATGTTCAAATTACGATCATCTCTTAAAGAAGAATACTTCCTCATATTGATATGATAGTATCTAGAAGTATTTATGGGCTAATAGTCAAAAATAAGTCCAATCAAGCTGAGGTGAAGTCCCCAAAAATATGTAAGTAAACACACTTATGCTCCTACGGTAGTGCGCGATTTTTTGGAGAGGGATGGTAACTTTATGAAGCGAGGAAAAGACCCTCTTTAATAGCATATTTGTACTTATCATTCCCTAGTCAGAAGTTTCCATTTAGGTGGGGAACTCTACAGATTTATTCCCACATGACCCAATTTAGTGACACTATTGAACAGCTTAATGGGGCACTATCATCTTTACTCAAACATATGGATATTCTGTACCTTCAGAAAAGCTTTTGTTATGTATATTATCCAGTAGGGTTAGTCATTATATTTCATTGTTTTTTTTTTAATATAAGGTCTCAAGTTGCATTTACAAGTAGCTTACTGGCCCATATTTTAATTTACAAAAACATGGCTTGTTATATATTGTTGGGAAGCTCTTGTATCATATATTGTGATGTTGTACAGTTCATTACTGATATTAATTCTTAAGGTTCTCAAGGACTGTAACACCACCTCTCGAGGAAGTATTTAGTTGAAGTATTGAGGAAGTATATATTGTTGGGAAGCTCTTGTATCGTACATTCTGATGTTGTACAGTTCATTACTGATCTTAAGGTTCTTGAAATGTAACATCACTTCTTGAGGAAGTGGTTAGTTAAAGTGAACTCTGGCTGTTTCCTAAAGAGACAAGCAGATGTGGTTAACTGTAACTACTTTAGCAAACACAAAGATATATAAGTGATGTACTTCAGAAGATCTATTAAGCAGAGAGAAATATGTACAGTATGGATACATATTTAAGACCATCTATTAAAATTTTACACAAAATAAAATACGTTTAATATGGATACCTAGAAGTTGCAGTTTTAAATTTATTTGTGATATGCTCAAAACCTTGTCATGTGACCACCTGCCTTAGACCTCTAGCAAATGTAGAGTTTTCACTTTTCTGTGTGAGAGGTGGAAATGAGGCTTTGGTTCATTCCATTCTCCAGGCATTATATTGATAATTAGAGTATATGTAACATATGCAATGGAGGAATCTCAAACGGGTTGTTTTAATTTCTGTCTGTTTACATACTTTCTCTTGTAGTGCACTTCTTGCCTGCACTCATAAAATGGGGAAATTGGGAAAGCACTTCTTTTCTGTATAATAGGTGGAGATTAAGCATTGGCTCACATTCCAAACTAACTCGGCCTATATACAAATCTCCTGGTATCATATTGATAATTAAAGTCTATGAAACATTTTATGAAGGAGAAATCACAAGTGATTTGTTTTAGCTTCTCTGTCTGTCTGTTTTATGTACTTTGTCTTGTGGTTCTTGCCTGCGCTCATAGATGGGGAAATTGTCTATGCATTCTGTTGAACCTGGAGATGGTTGATTACGATTTAATAATTCACAACTTAAGGATTGGATCAGCCTTGTTGCAGACCATTATTCTGCATTTTGTTGTCAAGTCCCAAGCTTTGTTGTTGTCAGGTCTCATTGTTCCATTAGACTTTGTAGAGGTTTGTTGCATCAGAGCCACATACTGTATTTCCTCGTCAAGTCATCACCTTTGACATTGTGAAGTCTGACCTCTTGTCTGTACTCTCTTGGTATTTCATGCAAATTGTAAAACCAATATGTTGTACTTCATGCTTCTGATCATTTCAAACTAAAGAATCTGATAATGGAAGCCATGCTATCTTCTTGTTGGGGCCTTGTTAATATTGATTGGAGGATGATCAAAATGTTGATGGGCAGCGTGTCAATGATCAACTTATAGGTGTACACCCTAACCTATTCCTGTTGATCCTGATCAAACCGATTATATACAAAAAAATTGATAAGATGTTGAGAAGAGCATAAAAATAGTTTAGGCTTGACTTGATGTGATTGAAATTCACACTGCTAGTGTTGTGTTGATCTCTTATGCATGAAGCGTGGAGTTATAGCAACTGGCCAAGTAATAATAAGATTTATTTTACTTTGAATATCAGGATTAATTCCCTTACCAATGGGACATGGATTGATAGAAATCATCCACAATCCTATATTTAATGCGTTGAAGGTATCCTATATTAATTTGTCAATGGTAGAGAGTGACTGTACAGGAAAACTTAGTGAATATTTTAGCTTATAGTTGGACATGTTTCTTTCCTCTTTTCATAACTACTTACTAATGTTATGACTCATGACTTGAGACTGAATACCTTTTCAAGTGGTAGGAACCAAAGTATCTCTTTGCTTCCTCTGCCTGAACTTTAAAACTGACTTGTATCTGTAAGTGATTTGAAAATAAACACACATGACAGAAAACCTTGCTTCTTGACATGTCTTGAGCTTTAAATAAGGCAACAAGCAAGTATTGTGCAATAAATACTTTTTAGATGTAGTCTCAACTTACAAAAAGCATCTTTAATTGATGTATTCGACTAGTGTATTTTATACCATGTACAGTTTGTTCAGTGGTGTATAACAGTATAGCTTATTAATGTGGTTTACTTGATCTGTTTTACGATTGATTGTTTGTTCTAGTTTCTTTTAGTATATTGACGAATTCCTTGTCTTTTTGTCTCATTGTTTGTTACAGTTCATAGCATTTGATCATTTCTTTCAAGAGGTTTATAAAGAAATTAAAACTGGATGCCTTGAATGTTATGTAGATCCAATTGTCACAACCAGGTGGAACTTGGTAGCCCTAGGAAAATGACATCAATAAAAGCAAATGTTAGCAATGATTCCTGGTGACCCCATCAGGATGTGCAAAAGTCATAGTCTATAGACTAACTATCATTATTAGCAAGAAAAACTGACTGCTGAAGTTGTAGTCTTGAGCCTAACTCTTATTACACACAGGAAACTAAGCTCTCACACAAAAGTTTGCAGGAGTTAACAACAAATTACTGACACTAAGCATCTCATACATACATTGAATTATTTCCAACCCAGACTACACCACATACATAGGAAAGATATAAACATAAATTTCAATAAATAAAAACACATGAAGTAACCATGCAATATTGCTTTCAAATTGATCGTAAAGCGAAGTGTATCAGCTAGGAAAGATTGTTCTCTTCTATGTGTCCCTTATTTAAAGATATACATTTGACTATTCATCTTCTAACAACTAGTTTTAGTTTCCTTTCTTGCTATGGAAGCGTTACATAGAATATTTTCACATTTCTAGCTTTTGTCTTATATCCAAGTAACTTTTACTTGATCATTCAGATTTACTTGATCTGTTTACATACCAAATACTTTCCCTAAAGTCATCCTAACAGTCTCTCGGACTTAAACAATTGTCTCATCCTGAGACACCACATTGGTGACATAGCCTTGGACTTTTGGGTTCTTCAAAAAAAGCCAGTGAGATTGTGCTGGTTGTCTTCTATACTACCTTCTATACATACATACCAAGTTCGGAAATCTGGATCTGTTCGGTAGGGCAAAAAAATCTGGAAATACAGAGTGCCTGAAAAAGTTTGGAAAAATCCAGTTTCAAATATATATTATTATATAGTAAAAATATAAAAAAGTTAATAACTAAATAATATTTAATTATTAATGTTAAAAATAAAATATCATTAATAACTAAACACTATTATTTAGTTATTAAATTATTAGTCATTAATATTATATTTAAAAACAAAAAGTTAACATTATAAATAAAAATAAAAACATTTTTTACAATAGTTAATAACTAAATAATAGTATTTAGTTATTAACGTTAATAGCTAATAGTTCTTGACATTAATAACTAAATACTGCTATTTAGTTATTATCATTGATACTAAACAGTAAATTATAATCATTAAAAAAATTAAAACCCTCACTTAAACCTAAAACTAAATAATAAAATATCATATTATTATTATTATTATTTTTATTTTTATATAATAAAAATATAAAAAAGTTAATAACTAAATAATATTTAATTATTAATGTTAAAAATAAAATATCATAAATAACTAAACACTATTACTTAGTTATTAAATTATTAGTCATTAATATTATATTTAAAAAACAAAAAATTAACATTATAAATAAAAAATAAAAACTTTTTTTACAATAGTTAATAACTAAATAATAGTATTTAGTTATTAACGTTATTAGCTAATAGTTCTTGACATTAATAACTAAATACTGCTATTTAGTTATTACCATTGATACTAAACAGTAAATTATAATCATTAAAAAAATTAAAACCCTAATCTTAAACCTAAAACTAAATAATAAAATATCATATTATTATTATTTTTATTTTTATATAATAAAAATATAAAAAAGTTAATAACTAAATAATATTTAATTATTAATGTTAAAAATAAAATATCATTAATAACTAAACACTATTATTTAGTTATTAAATTATTAGTCATTAATATTATATTTAAAAACAAAAAATTAACATTATAAATAAAAATAAAAAACATTTGTTTGCAATAGTTAATAACTAAATAATAGTATTTAGTTATTAACGTTAATAGCTAATAGTTCTTGACATTAATAACTAAATACTGCTATTTAGTTATTACCATTGATACTAAACAGTAAATTATAATCATTAAAAAAATTAAAACCCTAATCTTAAACCTAAAACTAAAATGCATAAATTTAAAATATTAAATAAAATACTATAGAGACTTACCTTCGCTGCCAAGCATTTCATCTCTGCTGCTTCCAAGCACCATTACCGCCAAGCTGGACACAATCCCAAAGACCCAAAAACAGTCCTGAACACAAGGGTTGAAGCTTTGAAACGGTCTTGAACGCATCCGAACACTGACAGTCGTAATGCAAAAGCCCTCAAACTCTCCTAAATCTTCAAATTCGAATGCCTCCACTCTACTCAAGCACCTCAAACTCAAATGATACTTCCTCGAGCTTTTGTTTTTGCCATTCACTTTGTTTTTTCCCATTTCTATCTGCATCAATTTTAGGGTTGATGCCTCAAACATAGCAAAACTGGATCAGATTCATCCACACACTTCTAAAAATTCAAATCAAACCAGTTTTGGTACAGATCCACCCGAACCTGGTATCAAGGCTTCTGAAGCTCCATTCGCAGTTTTGTTGGGTGTGTCATTTGCCGGTTTTCACATCCATGTGCACTACTTAGCCGCCTTTGCGGGTTTACAACTAAGTAGCTAACCAGCTTACCACCCTTGCAGGATTTTAATTAAGTAGCATACTAGCTTATGCCCTTGTGGCTTTTCAACTAAATAGTATACCATCTTACTGCCCTTGGAGGTTTTCATTAGGTTGACTGGGTGGTTGCCCTTTACGGAGTTTCAACAAACTTAGCCCCACTCGCAGAAACTTTAGCATTCAAAAATTCTTTGGCCCCAAAATTTACAAAATTGAAATTTCTTACTGTGGCGGTGGAGGTGGAGGTGGAGGTGGAGGTAATGTTTTCTTCATTGACTGAATGATAGATGGCTGCCTTGTGTGATTTGTCACTGGAGTTGCTATTTGCTGGGTAGGGCTTGCATGGTATGCAACTTCCTATTGTTGGAGAAGTTAATTGGGTGGCAAGAATGTCGGTTCATTGATCAAGTTGCTTACTATTCGCTCCACAACTATGAGTTCCATATTGAATGTCGCCCAGTCATCCAATGCCTCGTGGACCAATGCAAAACATGTCTGCAACTGCAAAGTCATTGCCCCCAGAAAGTCCTCTTCTCCAAATTTTTGCATTTGAAGTTGCTTTCTTGCCATATTGGTTTCAATATTTTTTATCAGTGCTTTGAGTTGCTCTACAAATCTCCTAGCTTGAGCTCCCACATTGGTTGTGAGGCATGTCACTTTCCCACTGCCTTGTCCAGTCCAACACCATCTCCTAATGCTCCAATGACGTTTTGAGAGTCTCCTCTAGCTTTCCATCCTTGTGTCACTTGCAACTGCAACATGAGCTTGCTTCGCTGCACAGAATGCATTTTGTTTCTCTTGCACCATCACTTCACGTCGCTTGTCAAGTCCAATAGCTGTTGCAATTGAGTCTACTTAGGTGGCAGCAGTAGTAAGAATTTTCTTGTATTCCTCTAGGAGGATAAGTACTAACTGCAACTCAGTCTTTTGTCTCTGTACTTTGGCTGTAAGCTTCTTCAATTTCTCATGTCTCCTAGCTCTCCACCAACTTTATCACCAAGGATATGCCACTGCAATTGATTGAGCATGACTTGGTCGCCAATCACATCCTTCACCAGCTGAGGACACATCTTCTATTATCTTGCACACTATGATAAGTGTATCCTCTAGTACCATTTTCCTGCTCTCCCATTGCACTACGAAATTGGACACAACAGACCCAAATTTTTCAAATCCTTACACCTATGCTGCCCTGGGCAACTTATCTGCATCAATGGCCACGCTTTCTAGAATTGTGATCAGGAAAAATTGTGGATCCTGTTGTAACTGGTCTCTTATGGTTGTTCAAAGTTGTGAGGCATATATAATGAATGTTTCCCTTCATCGTTTTGTGGTTTGCTATCCAACATCCACAAGTCTTGTGAATTTCCTTGTTCTACCCTTGCCTATGTTGCACTAATTCCAGCAGTCGTTTGCTCTATAAATTTCCCTGTGCTCACCTGTGTTTCTTGGCCTTTCCTGGCACCTTCTTCTCCTTAAGTTTTCCCTGCAGCTTCACCTTGTTTTTGTTCCTTTCATGCCCCCCTTGTCCTTGGCTTCTTGAGTCACCTCCCCAGAACTTGCATCCTGTTGTTTGCTATTGTTGGATCCTACAACACTTTGTTCCAACACTTCTAGTGTACTCTCCTGAGTCTGCTCTGTGAGTCCTGATGACCAATGTTCAGCCGTGCTTTGTACACTGGGTACACCTAAATTCGTGTCGACCTTTTTCTCACTATCTTTACATCTCTCATCTCTCTCCTTTCTTGCTTCTGTCTCAAGCTCCTTTTGCTCTTGTTTCTCCCTTTGGCATGTAAGGTGCATATACAAGTTTTTCATTTTGGCATATCTGCTGGTTGCAGTTGTCAACCTCCAGCGTTTACACACTACTCTAAATATTCTGCATCTACAAATCTCTTCTTCGCTCAACAGTTCTACTTATATGCAAGAAGACCCTAGGTTTAATGTTGTTTATTCTACTTCCATGCAAGTAGACCATTTCTTTCCCAGCAATGGTTGATCCAGACTATCAGTCCCTTGCGCTTCCTCTCTAACATTTATTGGCATCATCGATGTCGTGCCTCAAGCCCTACAGGGACACCAAAGATTGGTTGCATGATGGGCAACCTTTATTGTTCCTCTATTTGGGTGTCCATGTTCAACGAGGCAGACATTAGAGGTAGCTCCACCAAAAAAAAATCTGCTACTTTGGGCTGTACTTGAGCCGTTTGCACCGCTTTCCAAAGAAACCATTCTTTTTCCAATTCATCATGCGCAATAGCCCCCATGTCTTGCAGCACGATCTCCTTCACATCGATGTGAGATAACCCCATCTTCTCAAAATCGAAGTTATGTGAAGAGTCGGTCATAACCTCATATCGCTTGGCACTTCAGTTTTTTTACTTTAGTGATGGCTCCTTCGGCTTGCAATTTTTCTTTTCCTTCGTAGCAAGAGGTCCCTACAAACGTGTCTCCTTCCTCTTTCTTTTGGGTCTCATTGTTGCGCCTGTCAGAGGGACAGGTTGGAGTAGTTGCATGTTTTCCCCTACCACTCCATGTTGCCTACTTAGCTCCAATGTGACCATATTCTTATTGACAAAATATGGTAATTAGTAGGATTGCTTTGTATTTGTGCCTAGTGAGCACACCACAATTTCGTCCTACAATAGAGTGGTACTGGCAAAGGTACGGGTAAAGTTCAACTTCCTTAAGGATCCTCGAATTCACACTTATCAGCTCTCGTACTCTTTTGAGCAAGCCTCCCAACTTTATTTCTTGCGCTAACAAGTCTTCTCATTTTTATGTAAATCCACCTTTCGGATGTTATGTGTGACCATTATAATGGCCTTATCAATTCAGAATTATAAGGAATTGGCATTGAAAGTTCTTATTACCTTCTTCGAAAATTTTATGAAGGCTCTCATTTATTTCATTTGCAAAAACTTGGGCCAGTTAAAGGTTTGGTCTTCATACACCATCTGGTACAAAATATCCATAAGTATGAGAGATGTTTGTTTCTGTCCCTACATTATGTGCCAAAATCTTTCCATCAACATCTTCACAAAAATCTAAATTGTTAGTTCCTGAATTTGATCTGTCAAGGTTCCTCTTAATGATCTTGTTGAGTTGCATTGTTTTAGAGTTATGGGTCTCCTAGAGGGTTCCTAGTTTTATATGGCATCAATAATTTGCAGCCGTTGGCTGATCCCATGGCCCTCAAAACACTTGGGACGTTCACTGGTATAGCCAACCGAGGTGAGACGTGGATTGCTATGCTGCAATACCCCTTGAGAATTGTTTGCATAAGTTTAGAATGAGTGCCAAACAATTGAAGTCAGACCAATACATCATCTACTAATTGAATTTCTCGTATTCAAGTAGCCACCCTAATGTCTTGCTCGGAGTCAATTTGGCAGGATCTATAATAAACCATTCTTTCTCCACCATTGCAAAATTTCAAAGGACTTGTGATCAATCCACTTCGTTTGCCATAGGAGTGCTTGAATTCCAATTTCTTCTTTCTCATCCTCCATCAATGGAAGAAGTGATACAGATATCCTCCATTATTTTCTAAGTTTTGGGCCTTATCAAGTGGCTCAATGAATTTGCCATTTCTATTGCTTAGATTAAGAACACTTGTGCCTATGATTTGCCTTGTAGTGTGTAATTCTTTGCATCTCAAGCTGCTATTTCATTTTTAACCCCTTGTCTTCTTCATTGTTCACCTGTAGGTTCAATCGACTTCACGGATTTTGTCTATCAATTGAGCTCTAAGTGTTTGTGAAGTGTGCCAAATGAATGGTCTGCACCTCTTTATAACTTTCACTTGCATTTGGCATTTAATTTGAATTCAACCACCACTCTATCGATCCCATCACTACCTTTTTCAGTGACACTTGTTTTGCCTCTTAAAACAACTAATCGTTGGAAATGTGACCCTTCTTTGCTTTTTTGCAGTTCCTACATCTATGCGGCCACCTGCTACTTTGTATTCAGCCATTTATATTAAATTCTTACTGCTCTAGTTGTATATCTTGATAATCAACATTTGCACCATTTTTTTGCCTTATAAACTTTTTGCTCTTTCAACCTATATTTTCTACTTACCCTACTCCCGAACTTGAAAGATTTGCAAGACTCCTCAAATTCCTCCAACAAATCCAATAAACTTTTTGCTCTTTCAACCTATATTTTCTACTTACCCTACTCCCGAACTTGAAAGATTTGCAAGACTCCTCAAATTCCTCCAACAAATCCAATACCTGCCACACATTTTTTGATGTATCAAAACAAATCTCTATCCATATCTTTTCAAACTTGGCTCGCACTCCATTTTTCACAGCAATCAAAAACATCTACTTAAAGTTTTTATTCTACAACTTGTTGGAATGAAACTCCTACACCATTGTGTCCAATGAGACTAATTTCTTTCTACTTCCTTCTCCTTTAAAGATGGTAGGGCGTAAGCCAACCACCATTTATCCTTCTCCATAAAAGATGTATTTCATTGGTATAACTGCTTCAACACCATACACAAATTGCAAAAGTGTGTCTTGTTTCTCGCCTCTAGCTAATTCAATATGCCCACAATACTTTTGGGATCCACTCTTCCCAGTCGTCTCTTTGAACATTGCAAATCTATGTCAACATCCATTCTAGTGCTTCGTTGAACGCTTCAACTTGACCATTTTCCTACAGATGATACATTAAACTCTTCTCGGTGTGGAATCATGATTTTTGTCGTCAATGTTTTGATCATGTTTCTCAAAAAGTGGGTGCCCCTGCCATTGATCAACCTTTGTGGACACCCAAACCAATTGATAATATTTTCAGCAAGGAACATCACAACATCCTTTGTTGTGTAGTTTGATGTCACACTTGCTTCAATCTATTTGGTGAAATAATTTGTGGTTGTGATGATATACCAAACATTTGAGCTTTTGGAAGGTGGATGAATGGGTCCTACGAACTCAATCCCCATTGCTCAAAGGATTGTGCTTCAAGGATTGGATTCCATGGTATCTCATCACTATGGGTTTGTCTACCCACTTGATGGCAAATGTTGCAATGCTTGGCTATGCAATGTGCATCATGAAATACATTTGGCCACTATAACACAATTTCTAATATCTTTTTCGCAGTTGTATCTTGTGTGAAATGACCTTCTGCAACTCTGTTGTGTACTTCTTTCAAAATAGCACTGCTCTTGAGTTCCACTATGAATCTTCATACACCTCAACTTTGTTAAGTTCGTGTAGAAATCCATTCACAATTGCAAAAGGCAAAGCATGAGTGACTAGTTGTTTCTCCTTTGTGTAATGTTCTGGTAATGTTCCATACTATAAAAATGGTGCATTCTCTTATAACTATACCAAAATAGCCATAGCCATGCCTTCTTATAACCATACCAAAATAGCCAAAGGTGTGCATTTAGAGAGTCTTCTTGTATATAGGTTGGTTCTGGCCTGATTGGATACAAATCAGATGATCAGGTCCCACATGCTCCCTTCCCAATTGATGTTGTTCTTGAATTGGTGTTGTTGGGAAAGCATTGGCCATCTCGAAATCCTTCCTCCCGGTGACGGTTCGTTCAAGGGTCTGAAGATCTGTGTTGGACTCCAATGGGGTCGGCGACAAATAATGGTGAAACTTCTGCAATGCAAACATCATAACAAGTGCTTCTCACTTCGTTGTATAATTCCTCTCGGCATTAGACACCTCACAGTTCACAAAGTAGACAGGGTGATCCAAATTTCCTTCCCCTAGTTGTGCAAGGATGGCACTAATTGATGTCCTTGAAGCATCAACATGGACATAGAATGTTTTTGTTCCAATCGGGAAAAACTAGTATCGAGCTATCACCAATCGTTGTTTTTGCATCTCATTGCCATGGGTTAGTATTAGATGGCTTTCTCTTACCATAAGTCCACGACTCCACACGTGTGTACATATATTTCTCAACACCGTGTTGCCTAGAGTTTTTGCTATTTGTCTAAAAATTGTCCATCTAGAACTGAGCTCGCAACATTTCGCAAGCAATTTCCCAATCTAGGTTTGTCTACATGGTGCATTGCCCAACATGTTGCACTTGCTTTGAGAGAATGGGTTAGAGCATCAACTCACATGGCCTAGCATATCAACTCCCATGGCTACCAAAAATACATGCACTTCCAATCTATTCATGAAGGTTTGTAGTTCCTTTGTACCAAAGTATTATGGCATTTTCCTCTCCTACATAAATACCATGCGCATTGATCAAATCTCATGATTATCCCTTGCTCAATTTGCAAAATCCACATCTAAATATCGACAAACCGAGGACGTAGTTGTCCATGTAATACAATTTTTCAAATTTGGCTCAATGTTGTCTTGGTTTGTTGTGGTCATGCGATAGATTTTATCAATTTCCGACAAAGTGAGCAATCACACAAATGGAGACTTGTACAAATATAAGGTTCAAGGCTACAAGGTAAGAAGGATTCTACAAAGCATCCTTTGAAATCACTCACCTTTCTTCGCATCCTATGAAATATGTGGGAGTGATCGCAACTTTTCTTCCTTGTTTTTGTTTTGCAATCTCTTCCTTATACAAGCTTTTCCATATCTCCCAACAGAACTAGGCTTCTTAGGAATTGAATACACCTTGCATTCCGCTTTGTTAATGGAAATGATGATTACCACATCAAGTTGATGGGATTCAAGCTCATTCTCAACATTATTAATATAAAATTGTCCATCCTGTGCCCACTTTTTTCCAATCAACGTTGGATAATGCATCTCGGACATCTTCATTTCAACGACTTCAAAGTCACCTTACAAGCTCAAATCTCTTACCTAGATTTCCATGTCTTCTAACCTTCCAATGGATCAACCCATCCATAATTTGTGAGTCTTAAGTGTGATTGAAGACTAGCTCAATGTGGGTTTTCCAATGGTTCCCACGTAGAACAAGGCTTCATATTGATTATGTTCCCGAAATCACATACAACATTCATAATCTCATATCGTGTTAAATCAATATCCATTCTAGCATTAGTTTCCCCAAGTTTCTTCATCTTCACATACCACACCAATTTGTCATCCTTCTCCTTACCTTTTGTTGTCTTTCCATAAGATTCTGCAATAGATTTGTGATGTTATGTGAAATATCTTCGTTCGCTGAAAATTTATGAGATTGAGCAAGTCAGTTAGAACTGAAACTACCCCTTTTGTAAGATATGCATGATTTTCCCATACACTTAAGCCTTTGTGTTCACAACATTAGGTGTTTCTCCATCATTTTGTTTGATGGATCTCAACAACTCTACAATTTCATTTATCAACATCTTTTCTTTTCTAGCATCTGGGTATTTGTAATCCTGAACTTTCAGAATATGAGGCTCTACTGGTATTTCAAGTAGTGGCAGACCTTGTTCTTTGCATTGCAGCCAAGTAACCATGTGAATATTCGCAATTATTTTTGTAGTTTCTCCTCGGTTCCAGTCATTTTCTTTTGGTCGAGCATTCACCATATTGAAATCCCGCACAATCTTGTCTTTGTTTTTTTTTTAAGACTGGAAAATCATATGGGTTACAATGCCCTGCTACTCGACAATAAGAGCAATAGGTCTCCCTCTGAGGACTGTGGGGACAATTCCTTGCAATGTGATTCATTTCCCTTCACGTATAGCACACGATGGGTTGACACTGTTGTCTTGGGCTTTGTCTGCAAAACTGATATCCTCATTAATTTTGACATCCTCCTTGTCAATGG
This sequence comes from Taxus wallichiana var. yunnanensis, assembly GCA_018340775.1. NCBI lineage: Eukaryota > Viridiplantae > Streptophyta > Pinopsida > Cupressales > Taxaceae > Taxus > Taxus wallichiana. The sequence continues at coordinate 227,390,255 of CM031243.1, read as the reverse complement.
GGAGATCCCTATCCTCGTCATTGAAGTGAGGGGGGATCCAGCCTTGTTGGGAAGGACAGGACAGAGTAGCCCATTCCCCTTGTTGGTACATCATTGTATCTTGTTGTTGAGTATTCTATTGCATTTGTTGCTGTGCCTATAATGCAAAAATATTCCTACTAATATCATCTTTAAATTTTTGAAATGCTTTACAATTTTTGTCATCACATGTTGTCGAATGGAAAAAAATTCAACACATGCTTTGAAGTTGTTGCACATAGTGTTGAACAAGATGACAACGAGATGTCAGATGGCCCCATGTGCAACTAAACTAACAATATTAATTTTGGCCATCTCTTGATGTTGCCTGCATGTATCTTGACTATCTTTGGGTACTCATAGCAGTGGTATCCCTCTTCTCTGCATTCTAAACAATGTATATCCAGTTTATGCTTCTTATTTCTTGTATTTAATTATCCTCTGTTTTAGCATTCATAGCTGAATTTTCTGTAAAGTTTTCAATCTTTTCTACTCGCAATGCGGCAGTGACAGCTTCACTCTTATTCACAAATTGCATTTGCACAATTGTAAACCAGATTCTGGTGTGCAACCTTTCAACAAACCATGCAGCCTTGTCTTTTCATCAAATTTGAAGCTCATCTGGTTCATCACATAAGAAAAATGTCTATCATAATCCATGACAGCTTCTCCATGTTTTTTTGTGTTTTCCTTCAAGCCCTATATAGTTTGGCTTGCAAACCGATGTCTCTTGTATTCATCCTACAGCTTTTTCTTTACTTGTGCCAGTGTTAAATCCTCGAATTTACATTTGAATTCCAGGGCTCTACCTATCAAGGTGCCTATTAGTTTGCAGCTTTGTTTATCTGTCTTTCAAGCCCTTTACTTCCCATTTCATTTTGCAGGCCACCAAGTAATTTCCTAGGACGACGGGACCATCATATGGCTGTAAGGCGTCAAATGCTCATGTTGGATAAGCCATTGTACCCATGCTTGGGTTACTTTCACGCTCTTTAACAATTTTGCTTTCCACAATAGCCAATGTTTTTAAGACTTAAAATCCTCTTGATTACTCCTTATTGCCTCTCTTCCTTTATCTAGGCCCTCATCCTACTGATTACTCCTCGGCATCAAGTCTAACAATCTATCACACAATTCCCGATTTATCTGCTTTGTGCTTCAATTGTTTTAAAAAGGCAAAGGGGTTGTGTTTTCCATGGATGGATGTTGGTGTACAACATTTTCTCAGTTGGATTCGTCATTGCTTTGTTCTTCCTGTGCTTCTTCGTAGTAAGCTCCCTTCTAGATGTCCTGAAGATTTAGCTTCCTCCTAACACTCACTACTATAAACTTTGATCTCTTCAGTCGCACAGTCACTATCCCATTCTGTGAATCCTTCTTCTCCTCATCTATCCTCTTCGTGTGCTTCTAGTGCACTTATTTCCTCCTGATCAACGATCGCAGTGTTTGCCACCAATGGTTGTTCCTGACTTTTTCCCTCTATAAGCAGCTTCTTTAGTTTTCCAGCTACCTAAAGGTCTTGCTCACTTCGCTTGGCCCATCTTTTATATTGTGTAAAGTTCTCGCTGCACTTCATTGAACCTTTTCGCCTTTGTCAAGCTCTGCAGTAGATTTCTTCTGGCATTCAACCATGACGCTTCAACTACCCCTCATCCAGTTCCCATGAACACACATCCCTGTCTCGCTCAACTGGATTACTCCATTTTGGGTAGGATTGGCACCATAGCTTTTTCCACAACCAACATTTTAACAAGACTTGAAAGTCTTTATATGAATTTTCCTCTTAGACCTCTGATAAATAAATCATATGCAGTATCAAAAGCTACATACCCTAAAACAACAAACTCAAAAACATACCCATCCATGGTAGTCTTCATCCAGTAATTGATTGCCCACCTCCATTAAGTATCCAACTTGCTCAATTTTGCCATTTTTCTTCATTCCATTCAAACTGTTCACTTCAACTGAGTCAGAAACAATAATGTTTGAGCCTTCCCAACCAATTAGCTAACTTTTTTGGGAATTCACATGCAAAAAAAAATCATGTACATGGTTGAGTAATACTTCCTTTGCAGGGATCTCAGAATTACTTGCCTCTTGTTCAAAATACTCCTGTATCCTTTCCCCTAGCCATCTTTAGATGTCTTATTGTAAGAGAAACCAACAGAACATCCCTTTAACTCTACAGGTTACAAGTTCAACTGGTAACGGAACAATTTTTGGCGGTGGTCCTTGGTGAACTCTTCAGGATGTGCTAAAGTTGTATTCTTGAGCCTAACTCTCATTATTCGCAGGAAATTAAGCTCACTGCTAAAGTTGTAGTTTAGAGTCTAACTCTCATTGTTCGCAGGAAAGTACAGTCTCACACTTGAGTTCACAGGCATCAACTAAGAAATACTGAAACTAAGCATCTCATACATTATTTTACCATAAACTCAGACTAAATCACATGCATATAGGAAAGATATAAAAATAAACTTCACTAATCAGGAAGTAACCATGCAATATTTCTTTCAATTGATCATAAAGCAAGGTGTATCGACTAGGAAGCAACCATGCAATATTTCTTCCATGCAGGCCTTAAAATTATTTAAAGATTTACATTTGACTTTTCACCTTCTAACTATTTGTTTCAGCTTCCTCTTCTTGCTATGGAAGCACTACCTACATTATTTTTGCATTTCGAGCTTTTGTCTCATACCCAAGTATCTTTTAATTGATCATTACAAATTTACTTGATCCATTTACATACAATTACATACAAAATACTTTCCCCAAAGTCCTAACACCATCAATATGCTCGATGTCCCTTAGACCGATGAAATGCAACAACCAACATCCCAGAAGAGAAACCTCAAATATGACAATGAGTAGTAATTCAGAATAGTCTTTGGGTGGTTGATTTAAGTTCTGGACAAAGACGCTTGTGAGAGAGGATGTGTTGTCAAGCTTATGAAGAACCAAATGTTCATGATACCATTTATGTTTAATGCAACTTATTACCCTATGTACGCAATTTTAAGGACTTCCAAGTTTTGGGCCTCGGCAGATCAGCTCCAAGTCATGAATGGTATTTCCTAAGGAGGTTGTCAGTTTTATGACAAATGTTTACCTTGTTCTTAATCTACCAGCAATGAGTGACTTTAGTGTCTTATAAGGGCAAAGAATTTTTCGAGGACACAATGTTCATATATAGGTCTTTTGAGATGATTCCACCTCCTCTTTCATTATAGACTATAGTTAGTGTTGCATGGAGACTCGTCTCCTATCCCAAAAATGTGTCTCTGAAACCGATACTTGTCTTAGAGACTTGAACTCATCTCGGAGAATTGCATTTCTCAGTGTTTTTAAAAATATATTTTGTACTCTATTTTTACAATATATTATGTTGTATAATATTGTTTTCTCTAATATAATTATAATAAAGAATTTTGAGATCCATCTCACAGCTAGACATGTTAATTATTTTCTGGATATAGTGCGTAAAGTTTTTAACCAGCATTTCAAGTCCAATGCTGGATCCATCATCAAGGAGATGAAGCCTATGCTTGATTGTTGTCTCTGAGTAACCTGTCTTCTATTTTTCTGAAAAATGGCATACCCATCCCCATCTTGTTGTACTGGTACCAATACACGTCTCCTCGTATTATGATTATGGTACAGGTCTTTATCTATAAAACTGAGTGTTGGCATAACCTTTGAGATACTTTTGATCACTTAGCAGTTAACAATTGATTTTTCAGTTTGGAAATGTCTAATTTGAATCTCGTGTCATGTTCGTCTTCTATAGTATGTGCAAAATTACTTATTTGCTTATTGTATGGCTTTCATATGTTGAATAACATCCTAAAAAAATCCCCATTTGATTCTAGCAATCGTATTAAGGTTGAAAGTAAATTTGGTGTCGTTTGTTTTGGTCATGAGCTGATTGTGTATATAGGCATCTCTCCATGTACTATGGTCTTTCTTAAATGTGTATTCAGAATTACCAAATGAACTAGAAAGAAACTAATATCACTAATTTGGCAGAATATCATGACTCAAACAAAGTGAAGATGTTAGCGTAACTACCTTGTTATAGTAAAGCATAGACTATTAGCAACTCACTGTGACATTAAAGATACTTAGTAACTCCTCGTTACATTTGTAATTGCTCCCAAGTCCTAACGATAGCAACGCTTTCCAGACATCCAGATCCTATTGGGAGTGGCAGGGGGTAGCGAAGGGGAGGGCGGTGCGGGATTGAAAATACAGAATTCTTCAGAAGGTTTGGAAAAATCCGGTCCAACTTATATACATATTATATACAGGCATAATTTTATAAATATGCAAAATTGACAAATACAATGAAAAAAATTAATAACGTAATATAAAATGTTAATATATTTAATATTAAATAATATATAAGGCTGCTGGGTGTCTTTTCTGAAAATAATATGTATATAAAAATTGAAAAACAGGTCAGACCCAGACCATTCTTATCTGGACAAGATGAGAAATCTGGATTTAGTAATTATGCTCCTAACACATAGGATACTCTATAACTTCCCCATTGGTTTTTGTAATTCCTATGACAAGATTCCTTGTAACTCCTCCATAATTAACTTTATGACAAGATCCTTTCTAATTCCTATGACATTGTGGTGAGATATAATCATCCATTTAATATAGCCCACATATTTGAATTCAAATTTCCCTACTACAAATAAATGGTAGCTGTTTTGACAAAAATATAAACTAGGAACATAACAGGAACTGATAATTTGACAAAAAAACAGCACTGCATTTAAAAGGGAAGGATTAAATTGAGTTTTGGACTAGAGGATTGTGAAACATTGAAACATGTTTCGGGACAAAAAGAGGTAACCCCCAAAACCTAGAGTGATGGTTGTACGAAAAAAAAGAGTATGCATGCCCACATCAGACTGAATACCGGAGCCCAAAAATGTGTACATCAATAAAATTTCATTTTCAACGTTTTATACATTTGATTTAAAGCCAATTCATTCGAGAATATGATGACAAGTTTTCAGGCATTAAGGTGCAAACCTATGTCATTTCTTACATATAACTACTATGGAAGGAATTTATATTTTAAGCTTTTAGTTGGGTTGACAATGAGAGACGGTGGGGAATCCCCTCAATACTATTGAACAAGGGATAGCTTGTCGACAAGAAATGATCTTGGCACTACCTTGTTAAAGGGTAAAGCTTAGGGACGTTTCCATTGTCCCTTGATCCCACTCTACAGAAATGAGGAAACATGTACCCATCCTCGAGGACTTGAATAAACTTCTGAGGAAAAATTGAAGTGGAATAAACTATCAATCGAAGAGGAACTCTCTAATGGATATTTCTGACTACAAAAGCCCAAGCTATTTATATTTCTTTGTTAGTCATTTTCAAGAAGATCATACAGAACCAAGCTATTATTGTAAGCCACATTTATAATCACATCAGGAATAAATGAACCAAAACTGAGAAAAGTTTAAATTGCAATTGAATGGTTTACTTTGTCACTCATTGTCGTGAAGATAGTAAGATCTCCTGTTGCACAACCAAGATTACATTGAAAGCTACATTTATAATTACATTGCTAAATTTCACCTATACTTCAAGGATAAAGGATTTAAGGATGGATAATATGTAATAAAATATTATATAAAGTGTAATCAAAATAATTAAAGAAAAGAATTTGGGTAAGTGAGCTTTAAGGATAATTGATGAGATACATATCAACAATAATTTTTTCAACATTTTATAAAGCAATACATATACCATGTAAACATTCATTGCAATCTCTATTTAGAAACAAATTACAAATATCCTTCTGAAGTCATGTGATTGTTTGGTAATATGATACAAATGCCTGACTAGGCATACAGGACCAACACAACACCAATGGACTAGCACTCTTACAGAGTCACACAATCAAATGATAAGATTGAAAAGAGAACCATATCATTCAGGGGCATTCTGGTAAATGAGACCATACATCGCCTTCCAAGCTTTGGTTGTAATCACTTTCAGCTATGGAGTTGGATGTTTCCTCTAAGAAGATACCTACAGACAAAGACCATTTGATCTTTTGTATTCACTGCACGTACATTTTTTCCAGCCTGCACTTTTAATCTATGATAAGATTCTTCACTTAGAACTTTTATAGTTTGCTGTTTTTCTCTGTTTCTATCTGTACATGGTTGCATACCTTTGTATTTTGAGAATTGAATGATCTATTGTGCAAGATAAGCCCCTGGATTATGTCTAACTTGCTCAACAGCAAGAATACACATCCCTGCTCTAACCCAGTTTGCAAAATGAAAATTCACAAATTGTGTTCTTCAAAAAGAAATTGTTTAGCTTATGGCCACAAATGTGAAATAGTTGTACCTAACTTCAAATTTCAAGAGACCATTTATAAGCTTATATGTGTACTATTTCCATACATGAAACAGCAATTTTGTGTATAACAATTTCCATGACATAAGAATTTTAGTATTTCAGCAAAGTTCCCTATAGTGTCAGGTATTACAATGATTTTCACTAACTGAAATTATCAGGCAATGATACAAATGTATATGACAAACGAACATCAGTATATAGCACTATAGCTGCTACTTTGCAACAGCTATAAAATGTGAAAAAATGAAGCAAAATACTCATCAAATATTTTTACCTGGTTGGCTGACAAAGTCCCCAGCATCTCGTACATGACTGGGAGAGCTCAACCACTTAGATGCTCGAAAACTACCTGAAGGGCTTACTTCATTTTGAACATTTCCACTTTGCTGGGTCAAAAATGGTGAACTTGCAACTCTGCTCCCTCCACTATTCGATGAAAGAGTCCTCTGAATTCGCGCAAGGAAGTCAAAGATGTCACATCATCTTCACCCTGTAACTTAACATCCCAATGAGGATACATCGTAGGGGAGAACCCTACATTTGACCGCCAATGTGATTCTCGCAGACCGAGCTGCCCTCCCTCATTGTTCAATAGATCCTGAGGCCTTGCAGCCACACAACAGACTGACCCCATCTTCACTCAGTTGTTTTTCGCCACAGCTAACTACAGCTTATACATGAAACCTCAAAATGATGAATGATTTCATCTTATTAAGCCAAAAATCCATCCCCAGGTTTTACTCACTACTACAATGGATGCCAAATATTTTTGTTTCAGATCATTTTTAGCAGTCTGCATAGAAGCATGTCCATAGGCAATAGCTCTAAACTCAGGATTCTAAAGTGAGCAGACAGTACTACATAAGTGTAAAACACAACCTCATATGCCAAGCATTCTTGGTGATTCTGAATCTTGCCAGATACGAGCAGACTATTTGCAGTGTTTTAAATCAGATTTGAAAAATGGTTTTCATGCATTAATCTCATCTATTGGAAGGAACTTCATGTAGGAATTCTGAAATGTGAAGCCCTTTTTAATGACTGGCTTTGCACAACCCTGTTATCTATTATATTCCTGTTCTATATTCTTCCAAAAACAACACGAGCAAAGTTGAGCTGCACAAATAAATAACAACTAGCCTCTCAAATCAGAATTAGCATACTCAAAGCTTCCAGATATGAATACTTTAATCTTTTAGATCCGAGACCAGAGACAATTCTACCTTGCATCATAAGAAACATAAGCATGTGAATAATTGTTTTTGCCTGCAATTCATAGTCAATATGGATCTTCAGGGTGCAAGAACAAAATTACAAGTATGTCTAGAAAATAATTTTATCTACAATGTCGCACAATCTCTGTCGCCTCAACCCTAAAGGAAGCAGCACAAAGCAAGAGCTCTCAGTGACACTTTCTTGTCCAATAAATATAGCAAGACAAAAGATGATCCCAACATTAAAGAAACAATAGCATAAAATCTATAAAACTAATAAGGTCTGTCACATTGAGCTGCTTCTGAATTTTATCAGCCCCTACTACTGAAAGATTTAGGAGTCTATCTAAGTAAGTTGGGTCAAATCTAGATTACATTTGTTTTCCCAAACTTTCAGCTAACAATAGTTTAAAAAGAATAGACCAAGGTCCAATGGTTTGTCAGTTCTACTTAAGAATGCAACTTATCCTTCCCATTCGAGGCTAGTTTGGGGATCCATGTTTTTGTACTGCTAATGTTTTTTTGGGAATTTTCTTTATGTGTTGGAGTTTGGAAACGAACCCAAAAGCTTGCACCATTGGCTGCACAATTACCATACCCCTTTGCTTAAGCTGCAAAGGTCTAAGGGCTAACTCTAATCTGACCAGGTTTGCACCTGGCCTTGTCCCTTATTCTCTTATGGTAAACACATGTCAGGGCCTCGACGCACTCAAAACTGGAATCCCGTATGCTCTACCTGAATCAAGAAATAAAACACCAGTGAATCCCAGCCACTGAGACTTTTCTTGGGGAACTTTTTATTTTATCATGTAAGCCATATTTTTTAAGAAAGCATATGAGCGGTACATGTAGAGCTAGGGGCATAGCCATTACCTATAATTGACCAAAATTACGGCTTTCGGTTTCCTCTTGCAAAACCATTACATTTTACCAGCCATTGACAGAAAAAGGAATCTTCGTCATTGACACAAATACAGCAAATGTTTTCATATTACCGTCATTAAGAAAATATGAAATTAGCATGTTTTTCAGTCTTCTTTATGCCAGGCATTTCACCATTTACAAGTTGCAAAGCATCATGAATCCAATGACAATGCTTTTGGAGGTTATGCATGCCACAAAAGTAATGTTTGCAAACTTGATCTATTTCCATCCTGAAAATTGAAGTGAGGATGGAAGTTTGGAAATTCATGCCACTGCCTTTGTAAGTTATGATATAAAATAATATCCATTATCAAAGTTTTTAGGCTTCCACAGGTTGACCATATCAGTAGTAGAGATTTCAAAACCCCTGTGCTTATCCTCAATGGTCTTGGCATTTGACGTTATAATTTATCAACACATAACGAGAGGTAAGTAGGAAATGGGATAGATTTGCTCTCATACAAACATTAGGACTATTAAGATCAGACACATGAGTACTTGAAGTTAAAAAAAGGTATTACCAAAATACTACTACTAGAGATATTGATTGTTGTCATCTACTTTCTATTATGACGAATGTTGCAGATCCTTTGTTCAAAATTTCACCCATCTGTACTCCTAAGGCAGAAAACAAAACAAAAAAGCTTTAAAGGAGTGAAGAATGGAGATTTTAAAATCAAAGGAGGGCTTCTATAAAAGCAGGTGGAGAAAATATTTCACATACTTTAAAATATTACGTATCCATGAAAATCTCAACCTAATTCATTTGTTCATCCACGAACCTGACCTTTCATCCCGCACTTTCAAAACATTCAAATTTAATGACATGAATGGTACTAATTGCTCACTTGAAATTAAACTATACAACTCGATCAAGACAAGGTCAATTCAATAGACCCGAAATATCTTCAAAAAAAAAAAAATCTCGCAGTTTTTCAAGAAATTTCTTTTGAGCATAGTCACCTAGAGACAGGTGTAGATGTACGGGAACAGGGATGCCATTGCAAATGAAGCTATGGGAGTAAATGGATAAGACTACTGTTATATTGTATTGTATTATATAAAAATATATATATAGCCACCAGAAAATGAAAATATGGGTTACTTGTCCCTATATTGGAGTTTCCAGGAGCCTCATTTTTTCACTTTTTGTTAATAATTAATATTATGAACTGTGAAAGCCTTAAATTTCTAATATCCTGAACTAGTCCAGTAGGCTATGATCTAGTGATAAGAAAGGGTGGAGTGGTTGCCATGATGGCCCACAGCGACTGCTCCCTGTGAGAAAGTAGGTCACAGCCAGACCATAAGCAAGTCCGAAACAAGTTTTGGAAAAATAGAAAGCCCTCAGATGCGACTTTTAAGAGTAAAGGTCTACTGATAAGGTAAGATCTCCATCTATCTATCTTGAAAATTTAATATTAAAAAGACATTGTACTTATCGAAATCAATTGACAAATTCTCCTTCACTGCGTTAAATTGCTTTTTAAAACGTCAAAACCGATTCTATATCTTAACTAGAAACCCCAAAGTTATAGCATTTCTTCAAATCTCAGAAAGCGTACACTCCAACACAAATATTTTATTTTAATTCTAGCTGTAACCTTATTTTTAAGATTAACAGTTTAAAACGCATGGCAGATATTCTAAGTAGAAAAGCATCTCGCCACCAAACAGATACGATTTTGGCCATTATAAAATCGCCAAAAAAGTTTCTTACCAGTTAAAAATCCGCTCTTCTATATGGATTTAATCCGTAAATCATATTAAGACCCCAGCAAAACCATGCGTGCAGAGTAGCCAAAAACCCATTTCATGTAAACCCTCAGAGGTCTCAAGGCCCCAGTTTAAGGTCGAAACAGGGACAATCTAGTATCATGTTAAAGAGAAAAATACAGGGATCACGTCGGCTGCAGTATATTATGGAAATTGTTACAGAAACATTGATTGTTTAAGAGCGAAAATGACATCGGTTTCTCCAGATCGCAAAAAATCTCCTTGTTTTCCTGAACGATCCATGTCCTCTTCTTTCTTCCTTCGCGAGCATTTTATTTGTCTCGTAGCCACGTCAGCGCAGACGTGGCATGGCATGGAATAATAGCGTACCGTTCCCCGCCATAGATAGTATGATATGCCGTATGTCTTGTCGAAAATAAATGAGTGATCTGTTTGATAAATGCGCGTTTGAGATAATTTCCCGGATTAAATTTTAGGAATATTTTAAGGGAAAAAATGTTATCTAAAGTGTTGTTGTTTCATTGGTGAATAAATGAACGATTTTAATAACATCCACCTACAAGGTAACTAAATTGTAAAAAGTCGTTCTAAGAACTACTTTTAACAGTTTTGCATAGAATTCATTGTCTTTTTGATGTTGCATTTTTTGTTGTGGATCTTGACTAAAAGATTTCTTGTTTTTGACAAGTCTTTCTTCCTCAAACAAGGATGGTAGGTTGTCTACTTTCAAATTGTCTTCATACTTGATATGGATGTCATTATATGTTGTGCACTCCATGATGTAGTGCCATTTTGTTTCCACTACCCCTTTGTTGCAAAACATGCACGTTCTTTCTTCCCACTCTTCTTTAGGAGATGTTCATCTCATGAGATGATGTGAACTAGTCCTTAGTTGGGCCATCAACATTTTTGTCTTCCATTTGATTTTTGCTCCTAAGTAGGCCTTTTCTCTATGGTCACAAGTTGGATTAAATTCTTTGATGTAGTATTCTTTCTTTTGCCTAAGTTGTTGTGTCCATATGTCTATCCTAAAAATAATTTACATACTTTTTTATTTTCTCATTAGTGTTTGGACACTCTTACATGTTAATATTCCACTTGTTCATCCATTTAATGTTTTGTTTCATCCACATGTTTTTCCTCCTACCTAGATTTTCTTCTACACCATTCTAAGCCACCTGTGAACTTTCATGTTTTGTACCTTTTTCAAATAAGTTAATAGTCAAGTTAATGTTGATGCCTCTAAAGGAAAGGTTCTCACTTCAGCTAACAAAATCTCATATGGAACTCGACATTTTAATTTTGAAGTTGTTTGTGATTAAGTGCTTTTGATTCTCTTTATTTGTCTCCACTTAAGATCAGACACATTGTTGCCCCAAACTTCACAACATAAAGTACCACCGATGTGACAAACAAGATGTAATGCCCACATTTTCAACACCAAAATACAAATAAAAATTATCGAAATATTTTTTTGTTTTTCATTGCTCATAACACGACACCACATGGGCTCAAAAAGAAAAAAGTCAACATCACATAAGACACTTACATAAGCATGGACCCACATAGATAACATGATAACATAGGGTACACATCAATGTCTTACTCAAATGACGTAAACCAAGACAATGACCTAACTACGGTAAGGCACACAAGATAGGCATACTCCACAACACGGCCTTTTATGGTTTACATATTTATTACATTTAGTTCTCCATTATATAACCTTATAAATTCCATGAATTAAACTTGTAAGGGTGTAAAATTTCCCTTTTAAAAAAATAAAACTTCAAATACTTTATTTTCGTATAGCATTAGCCTTTAAAAGAGGATGCATTGTTGGTTCCTTTCTCAATTTCCATTAATTATCCACAGATCATTTGTTAATCAAATTCATTTTATATACCTACGCATGCCTCCTAATATTCATTCTTACGTTAAAGGTTTGTTTCTCAAAATATGTTTAATTGACGTTAAATTTTATCCTCGTTATGAAAAGGAACTAACAAGATGTTAAGGTTCGCTTTTGAAACGTATATTCGATGTTTAAATTTTACCTTTGCTAGACAAGGGAAACTATCGTGAGGTCAAGGAAGATATATTAGAGTTTAAAGGGTGATTTAGATTCAATATATCTCTTCCCATAAACATCCTTCCATCATAGTACCCTATTTTTCCTGTTATAGTTGATATAGTTCAATAACTTGTTTGAATCCATTCAACATTTCCACATCAAGAAATTTTATTTAAATTTTTATATATCTTTTGTTTTCTCGAAAGTTTGATCTCACCAAGGGAAATTCATAACATGAAAGTGTCTAGTTGAGTTATAAGGACTTCAAGCATGACGTTATTTCTAATCCCAAAATCTTGTTAACTCTTGAACTCTTTACACTTACATCATACTTTGGTCTCACTATTGATATTTTTGAACAATTAAAATTCAAATGATACATAATTTACACTTAGGGATTCATGACTATAAGGAGTTGTGACATTGCACCTATCTACTTATTTCATTGCTCTTAGACCATCAATAATTAAACACATATAAAAAGACAACCCAACAACTATATGCTTCTCAAATGCCTTCCAAGGAACAATTTAAATCATTGTGTGAATAAACATTAGTGTTTCCTTCACCAAAAACCTTAAGAGAGGCTTTACGATCTCCTAACTTCAAAATCATTTAGGGATGGTGGATAAACTACCCCATATGAGAAACACATGGTAATCCACTATTATATACTTTTGTATGGAATCAAGGATAACATTGTTAAGGGATTTTTATTTGATTGTGAAGCAAGTAATAAAATTGTATGCAACCAAAAATCAACAAATGAAACAATACAAGTATGTAGTTTGGGACCTTATTGAAATGTTTGATTCATTTAATATTCTATATCATGAAAGGAATTAGAATATAGTAGATGATAAATTAGCTATCATTGCATCACATTTTTCCAACTTTACAGTATCTCCATTTTGTAATTATGATGTTGAAGTCTTGGCTAGACTTTTTGTGCCTGATAATGTCAAACATTGGCCAGTATTTGAGGATGATGCTCAAATAAAGAGATTTATGAAGAGCAAAGATGAATTTGTTAATAAACATATTGACTTAGTTCCAATGGTTGAACTCTATGATGGGAAAGAGAATCTTTATGGGAAGGAGGTGATCCAACTGAAAATAAACGCAATTCCCAGAGGATTAGTTTCCATTGAGTCCAACTTTGACAGTTTCGACAGAGTAATTAATAGGTCTATTTATAATTCTAGAGATGTTGAAGAATGTAATCTGGGGACTCAAGAAAATCCTAGAAAGGTATGGTTGGGCTGCAATTTGAATAAAGAAGAAAATAAGGCTTATACTAAGCTACTAAGAGAATATCAAGATTGCTTATCTTGGTCATACTCTGAGTTGAAATCTTATAGAGAATATTTATTTCAACATGAGATACCTCTAGAACCCCATTCCAAACCATTTAGGAAGAAACAAAGGCCCATAAATCCCCTTATCTCTCTCTCAAGATGAAAGAAGAGTTAAAATAGATGAGGGATGGAGGAATCATACATCTTGATAGGTATTCTTCATGGGTGGAAAACCTTATACTAGTCGAAAAATAATGGGGATATAAGGCTTTGTGTGGATTTTAGGAATCTTAACAAAACATCAATCAAAGATAATTATCCATTTCCAAATATGGATAATATGCTACAACTAGTTATAGGTCTGAATTATTGTCAACATTGGATGGTTTTAAGGGTTCAATCGGTGTGGTGGTGAAAAAATCAACAGTTTAAAACTACCTTTACTACTCCTTGGGGACATATGTTTATGTCAGGATTCCTTTTAGACTCGTGAATGCGGGAAAACTTTCCAAAGAGCCATGCATGTGGTTTTTGCAGGGTTTATAAATGAATTCATTATTGTATATCAAAATGATATAATAATCTTCTCAAAGAAAAGAGGTGACCATTTGGGCCACCTAGAAAAGGTGTTTCTCAGATGCGGGAGTATGGGATTTCATTGAATCCCAAGAAGTGTCATTTTGGAGTCCAAAAGAAAAACTATTAGGGCATATTGTATCTAAGGAAGGGGTCATGATAGATCTTGAGAGAGTGGAAGCAATTGGTAAGGTTCCTATCCCCAAATATAAAAAGGGTATTCAATATTTTTTCGGTCAAATAAATTTTATTAGGAGGTTCATCTCTAACTTTGTTGAGATAATCGTTCATATTAAAAATATTTTGAAAAAATGCCAAGTCACTAAGTGGGAAGGAGTTGTTCAAGCTTTCAATGGAATAAAGGAAGCATTGAAAAATGCCCCAAGATTATGAGTCCCGACTATAATAAATCTTATTAAATGTTTTCTTTTGCATCTAAGAATACTATTGCATTAGTACTATTGCAAAAGGATGAAGAAGGAAATGAGAGGCCTACTTTTTTTTTAGTAAAGCCTTGCAAGGTGCTGAGTTGAAATACACTATCATGAAAAAATAGACTTTTGCTTTGGCAAGAGATGATAAAATATTTAGGCCTTACATCTTAAGTTCCAAGATTATAGCTTGTATTCCCCATATGATGGTTAAGGAAATTTGATCAAAAATGGAAATATCTAGCAAGAGATATTGTTGGGTGAACAAGTTGTAGGAATATGATATGGAGATACAAACTACTAACTTGGTCAGAGGAATGGGACTAGCTAAGTTGATGGAGATAAATGTCATTGAAGAAATTAGTATGGACCCCCAAGAAATGGTCAAAAATTCTATCTGGTATAAGTATGTAATCTACTACTTGAATAATTTGGAATGTCCTGGACATCTAGATAAGAATCAGAGGAGAACACTAAAAGTGGCATCCCAAAAATATGTCATGAATAATTTTGATTTTTCATGTAAGAGTCCAGAAGGGGTATTACTTAGATGTGTCACTGAAGAAGAATCTCCCAAAATAGTAGCAGAGTTCCATGGGGGAGTGTGTGGAGGTCATTTTCCTGGAAGAGTTATTTCTCACAAGATCTTGAGAGTAGGATATTGGTGGCCACCATTATTTAAGGATATTGCAATATTAATAAGAAAATGTGAAAGTTGTCAACACTTCTCTGGAAGGTTGAAAGCTACAGGTGCCTTGCCTTTACAACCAATGTCAATTGAAGCCCCTTTCAAACAATGGGGAATGGATTTCATTGGAGAAATATCAGATGCTTCAAGTGTTGGACATAAGTGGATTCTGGTTTCTACTGATTACTTCACCAAATGGGTTGAGGCCATTCCCACTAGGAAGGAAACTCACCAAGTGCTCATGGATTTTATTTTGAATAATATCATTTGTAGATTTGGAGTACCTATTAAAATAGTTTCGATAATGCTATGAGATTCAGGGCTAAACCATTAGTAACCTTGTGCAAAGAATATGGTGTGACTTGGCCTATGCATAAAATTTCAACCCTCGAGGAAATGGCCAAGCTGATTCGATTAATAATAATTTGCTTAATATACTTTGAAGGAAATTGGAAACCAATAAAAGAAAATGGGGTGAACAACTTAATTTTTCTTTATGGGAAGATCAAGTTACTACAAAAAGATCTATTGGAAAAATCCTTTTGAACTTGTTTATGGAGTCCAAGCTTTTTTCCTTTATAAATGTAGTTGTATTCTTATCAATTCATACAAAAAAATTTGAGAGTGAAGGAGAAGTAAGTCCCTATAAGGAAAGAATAAACCAAATCTTGGAGTTAGATGAAGAAAGAAGAGAGTCTCATCAAAAGCATTTGAAGTTTAGGGAGAAACTCAAGAATATCTTTGACAACAAAGTGACTCTAGGGCATTCAATATTGGAGATTTTATTTTACTATGGGACAATAGGCATGAGGAAAATGGAAAACATGGAAAGTGTGATTCCTACATGGATGTGACCATATTCAATTGAGATCGAATTGGTGAACACACTTTTTTCTTAAAATATCTAGAAGGAAATTTTTGAAATTATCTATCAATGGCGAAATCTCAAACACTTTCTAGACTAATCCCACATGGTCAGTTATGACTTTTTTTTAAAGTGTACAACTTTTGTTGTTCATTGTTTTTGTTTCACTTTTTTTTGTTTTGGTCTATATTGGCTAGTTGGTTACGTATCTCGAGTTTTGTTATGTGTATTTTCTCATAAGGCCAAGTGTGTGTTCTTCAAATGACTCTATTGACTAACGATAAAGGCACTTGGTCTATTTTTGAATTATTTATTTGGTTCTTGTGGAACCCATAAGGGGTGCCCATCCTGAGTCAAAATTGATTTTGGTGCTTGTTTTGAGCTCGCCCCTTAGTCTTAAAAGTTCCTCCAAAAATTTCCATGTCTTGTTCGCTTTAGAATTCTTAAATACGTGTATTCGAAGGATAAACCCATGTTGAACCCAAAAATCTTGTGTTGGTACAATAAATATGATGTGAATCTTCCTTCCCAGTCAAATTAATCACAACGACGTTGTTATAGGAATATTTTCATGTAAAACCTATTAAAATAGTTGGATCAACCCTTGCAAAAATCTCTGTGTATCGTCCTTTGTTAATCCTCATGCAAATTGCATTTTGTTTCCCAGCACCCAAAGGCACATGGCATGTTTCGATTGGTTTCACTATATTGGGATTTACTTGCATATTTACAAACTTTACATAACATGCAAGGTGTAAATAAAACCCTAAGGCCCGATTGAATATTATAAGGAATATTCGAAGTCATACGGTGCAAAGTGCAAATACATCCCCACTCAGTGAAGGTAAACACATGTCCAAATAGTATTGGAGTGGGGAGATGGAATTTTTATGCACTCTTGCATCATGCACTCGATGAAGAGTAAAGTGAAAATTTATTCCCAAAACCTAATGGAGGACACGTGTCAGCATTTCAAGAAAAGTCAATAAGTGGGTGTTCGGTCAAACTTGTAGTTTTGCACTCATTTGAAAAAGTGGACAAAAATGCAAATAAAATTTAGAGTTCTCCTACTCTCCAAAGAACACACATGGATGACTTATATTCAAATAAAAGGGGAAAATTGAATGGATGTGATTTGATGCATTTATGGCTACCACCATTAATGCACGTTGCATGAATCAAGGTAATATTTTTAAAAGTTCTTCAATCATTTTGAATTGTTACCTTGCATATGAGAAATTTGGAAGCCCTAGCTCTGTTGAATTTACAACCTAGAGAAAAATTTGACTACGGAGAGAAGAGCATTCGATCCAGAGGAGGATTTGAGCCACGGTGTAGGGAAAATTTTGAGAAAGCTTACGAGAAACGGGTGAGTTCTTGCATTACATTTGTATCCTTGTCATTTGATTTGTGATTTGCAAAGAATTAAGAGGGGAAATTGAAACACATAAGATGAAGCCCATGGAGTTAGGATTTCACGTTGCTTCCAGTATCACCAATAATTGGGACACTATTATAGATATAAATCTATTAAATGCCGACTTGGGTGATTTTTTACAAAGACTCCATGCTCCCAATAAAAGTGAGTTCATGGCAGTCATTGATGCTAGCCACATTGCCCTAGTTGTTGTTTTCCCTCCCTATGTGCATTGTCTAGAGCTAGTAATAATTTGTGTCTGAGAACTATGATCCGGTAAAAGGTAATTCTTAGATAGAAGTGGTGAAGCAATATTGACTCTAACACCTAGAGCATTTAGATTAATGTTAGGGTTACCCAAAATTGTGCAACCAATAACCATAGACATAGAGTCTACTTTAGCTGATTTTGAAGCCAAGAAGAAATATTATGCCAGGCTCATGAATACTAAATGGTTGTTGACAGATAGAAATTCTACCACAATAATCCCTAAGAGATTAGTCAGATCACATTTTGTGGCAGAGGTTGAAGACATAATTGTATTGTT
Source organism: Taxus wallichiana var. yunnanensis (assembly GCA_018340775.1). Taxonomy (NCBI): domain Eukaryota; kingdom Viridiplantae; phylum Streptophyta; class Pinopsida; order Cupressales; family Taxaceae; genus Taxus; species Taxus wallichiana. The sequence goes on along the minus strand of CM031243.1, from coordinate 227,372,064 downwards.
AAGTAGAATGAATGGTTTAGATATGGCTTATGAATTTAAAGAATGGATGTGTCCATACATTGTGGTTATCTTAGAAAATAAAGGAATATTTTTTGGGAAACACTCATAGCTACATCAATCCACACATAGCTCTTTGAGTTAGCCACAAAAATCAACATGGGCACCACTTCTAATCTTGAGTTTTATATGATGTCATACTTGATTTACGATATTGTAGGACACAATCTTTTCTTGGCCTCCCATAAAGCAAGGAACTTTCAAACATCATAGAGTATATGATGTTTATCCCTAGATAAATATGGAAAACTAGAAAATAAATGTCAGAATAGTAAATGATGCATTTTTACACCTATAATATGTCTTTTCAAACCAGAATGGGAACAATATAGAATATCGAAGAAGCCAGGAATGTAATATTGGAGTATGGTTTATTTTTTATTCAACATAGGTTTTTTACCTATATCAGAGCTAGTGGATTTGATGGGCACCCATACAAATTTCCTAGATATGTGGATGAAAAGTGGGCCTGTGTGAACTTTCTAGACAATTGGCACTAGTGCACAAAATGATTGTAGGAAAGCACAAGACCAATATTAAATTTCCTATTAGGATTGGAGGATATTCTTGCCCCACTATTACAAAGGCTAGGTTAATGGAAGAAGAAATGGAAAGGTTTGAAATGGATAAATTTGAACCTAGGTCCAAGTATGATATCAGATGTGTTATTAGTTCTGATTTAGGAAGTTCATATGAGCATGAGCCTCATTTTAAGGATTATTGGATGAATTGTAGAGATGAAGAGGAAGTCAGACTTAGAGATTTTTCTAGAATGACCCTCTAACGATCATTGATTTTAAGATTTCTATAATACCTCAAGGAATAACAGATGACCAATAGATAGTGAGTCAATACTATATTGACCAAAATATTGAGGGACAACCAATTACTCCCATAGTTTGGGGTGAAGAAGAATCAAATAATCCACATAAGAGAATTGTTAATGTAATGAGAAGGACTTTGAATTGGTTATAAGGGAAAGGTATGGAATTTTCCATCCAAAATACAAAATTGTTGAATGAATTTAGAGACTTGGGAATATTGAAGGAAGATCTTCCTCCTTTAAAAGAAGTTGATAAGATTGATCCATTAGGAGAAAGAGATCCTCAATTGCCTACCAAGAAACCCACTTTAGGTATTATTGATGAATGGAATGTTGTTGCTAGTGAGACTGAAACCTCTATTACTATTTTGAAACAAAAAAATAGAAGAAATGCTCTTAAAATCGATGCAAAATGCCCCCATCACCCAAGAAGTGCCTATACAAGCTAAAGGGGTAGGCATAACCAAACCTAGGAATCCCACTGTAATACTGCCAGATCATCTATCACTTTGGAAAGAAGATGAGGGGAGCTCTAGCAAGTGTTGATCCACAATCCAAAGTACAAAGTGCCAAATAAAGAGAGGCACCAGACCTCAAGCACTTTGAGAGAGCTAAAAATAAATTCAAGATAATACTACCTTTAGTAAGGGATATTGGCATTTCAATGAAGGAAAGTGGCCATGATTCAAAGAAACACAAAAGAAGAGAGCCTGAAGTGATTGATCATGTTCCCCTCACCGAGGCTCGAAAAATTTGGTTGTTACATTAGCAGAGAAAACAATACCACCACAGGTTCAGGAAAATATTCATGATACTCCACTTGTACCACTAGAGGTTGTACAACCTTATTTCCAATAGGAGTAGTGGAAGATTTTTCCCAAGAGAAAATAACTCATATTACCCCGTATCTAATCACCTAAAGAACATTATAATAGAACAAGGGCAAGGAGAATCAAGTGCAATGTACAATTTGAAGGTCAAAATTTACCTCAGTTCAGTCAATCACATGAACAAGTGAAAAATCCAATTGAAATAATAGATACAGATGCACTTGATGAAGTTCCTCCACTTTAAATCATTGATGTAATAGTTGAAATATATACAGTGGGAGATAAAAGTGTCCCTCAGGTAGAGGAGTAGATGAAAGAAGTTTCCAAGCCATCAAATGTTGAAACAAAGGTTCAAATCCAAAATGTTCACATTGAAAGTTCAATACTTACAAGGAAATAAGAACCAATGATTCAAGGACTAGTAAGTGAAACATCTGCATAAAATAATTATCTCTATAAAAGATCACCCTCAGAAAGAACCAAGAGTTATACAGGGTGATAAGACAACTCGGATGCTGACCTTGCTGAAGAAATTATAGTGAAAGCCACAAACAAAGTTACTAAAATGGTAGAGATCAGTAATAAAGAGAATGTGTAAATTGATGATAAAGATCAAATATCAGTAAATGTTTCCCAATCCACAAAATAACAAGAAGAGGAATCGCTAAAGTAGAATGCCATTGGTGTGCAAAATCAGGAAGATATTTCCACTGAACATAAATCTCTAAAAAATAGATGATACAAAGAAGGAAGAGTCATCTAAAGTGGAAAGTCCAGTCAAAGAAACTCTAGGAGAAACTACATAAATGACTACCACTCTAGTGGAAGGAAAAGACAAGGGAGAAACACCAACTGATAGTAAGATCCAAGAAATAGATAGTCAATCCCAAACTCAAGGACAAGGGAAAGAACAACTAGAAAAAATGACATTGCATGATGAATCCAAAAACCAACAATAGAAGTGGAAAAGCCACAAGAAGAGGTACCATTATTACAATATCCTCAAGATGCATCCAAACAAATGGTAGTTTTCTCTAAAATTCCATAACCCACATCACAAGGAGTGAGTGTGGGAAGTACTCTCACAACTGGGTGGTTAGGAGCACTCCTTCCAAGAAAAGAGAAGGAGACAATTCAAGAGGAAACATTAGATTATAAGAAGTATTGTATTCTGAAACCCACAAGAGCTCCTAATAAGGCCAAAATCCTAACTAAAACCCATGTAGATCGAAAGGATCCAGGACTTTGAAATAACCACCCCACGGTGTGACAAGTGAAAGGTGAAATCACAATGAGTGATTATAATGTTACACAAATACCTTTAGTAAATCCTACCAGAGAGAAATCTTGAAATAGGATGCTACAGTGGTTGTTGGTGGTTTGTTGCAAAATATGGATGAAGATAAAGAAACTAAGAAACAATTAAAAGAAAAGGTCAAAGTATTATCTTCATATGTGCAGAAATGGATACAACCCGTAGATAAAGGGAAGAAGATAGTTGCTTCCATAACTCCATAAGTATTAAGTGAAGTGGATAAGTCCAAGGAAAATTTTTATTTTGTGGATAAATGGAAGGAGGAGTAATCTGAAAAGGCACATAAGATTATAGAGGACATAATGAAATGTTATGATCAATTAACATAAAATTCCAATGATGCTAGAGAACAGATAGAGAAAATGCACTTTGGTCAATTTTATTATTGGGAGCGTATTTCACCCAAATTTGAGGTAGTAGTTGAGTTAGGTGATCAATTGATAAAAGAAGAAGAGATTATTTCACCAAAGAATTTGGCATGAAACATACTTACCTAGATTCAATTCAATTGAGGATTGAAATTCTAAAAGAAGTCAAAGAAAAATTGTGTACAAAAAGGGTCTTAATTGCAGAATGCATTGATTATTTGGATTGCAGATTTGAAAAAATGATACCTGATGAAAATAGAATTACTTATGGAAGCTTAGGGATAATTTCCTTGAAAAGGTTTTTATCAAAGAATTTTTGAAGTCCCTTTCAACTATAGTATTATTTAGAGGTTTGTTACCATGGAACAAAAAATAACCAAATTATCAAAAGGGATGAGGAAGAGTAAGATTGCAATGAGATAATTTGATCAAATGATGAAAATACAATGTATAATACTCATGTTCCATGTTGGGATAGATGAAGAGGACATCTCTAGAATATTTCATAAATTCGATGCATACAATGAAAGAATGTCAAAAGCACAAGAAGGATGTCAAAGGACTTGAAGTTGATCCCAATGTACCATGAACAAGCTTAGGCTTGTTTCCTCAAAACTTTCTTTCATCATTTTGTTTATCTTTATTCTTGATAATTGTATATTTTCTTGAATCAGAAATTTCAAATTATGCATGTGAAACAATGTAATGCACTATGATTTCATTTTGATATAAACTTGAATCTATTATGAACATGAAATTCATTGTAACACTTTGAGTTTTCTGCATTTGTGAAAAAAGAAAAATGGGGTTCTATAGGGCCCCACCTAGAAAATATTAACATGCATCCTTGATATTATATCAAAATGGAAAAAGGGAAAGACACTTAGTTATTCTATCATTAAGAGATCCTCTTTGAAAAGAGGAATCTTCTTCAAAAGCCTATTCTTCCTAACTATAAATTCCTCAATCCAGAGCCATTTGTACAAATAAAACATCCCTTGCCAAACTATGAGACATGTCTAGAGCCATAAGTTCATCAACACTCACCCTAGGACCATCCAAAATGTCAATCAACTCTAATTTCTTCTTGTAGGAAGAAACCCATTCTTTAATATCTAAACCACCCTTAGAAAGAGCCTTCTTCCTTGATGCTTTGAAGGTAGAAGATGGAATGGAGGTATGTGCATAACTGGCAGTGCAATTATGATAGTTTCTAGAGTAGATTGAGTAAGAGGTTTGGAGCTGGATGCACCCCTGCATTTATTCATGAAGAATGGTGATGCCCAGGAGGTTGTGAAGGAAAATATTTTTGGCCTCTTCTCCAAATTAGAAACATGTTGCTCCAAATCAATCACCTTGCGAGAAAGAGCAAAAACATTATCTATAAAAGTCCCTTCGTTGAGCACATAAGATTCCACAGGAATTTCTTTTACATAAATTCCTCTTTACAAATAAAGGGACATGTATTATCAATCTGTACCCTTAGTAGCCCACCTACACTTAAGCAAAATTTGTTTCAATCCCTCAGAGTCTTTTGATTTTCCCACCAGACAAATAAACGTACATCATCTGAAAGCATAGAAAATGAGACTAATATTGATTAGTATTCGAATTAGGGCTACCCGAATATCTTGAGATGTCAATGACCCATTGTAGTCTTATAGATCCACAATTTCAAATGACATCCTTATGAATGCTTCATATGGGCCTGACAAGTCAAAATTTGAATTCATGTCTTCAAATGAAAGTTATTTCAAACTAGATGCTATTGCTACTTTTCCATATTGTAGACAAATAATTTCACTAAGTTTCTCGCACTTAGAAGAAGGGATGTGAATTTGTAGAAGAAATGGTGGAGATTTAAAGTGAAGATGAGGCTGGTGAGTTAAGTTGAGTAAAATCATGGTGAGTTGATTTCTGAGATTGTCTATGATATTTGCACGAGCGAGATAAATGCGAAGTAGACTTATATCACTCAAAAAGGAGTTAATTGGATTGATGTAACATAACACATGTGGAAATACTCATCTCAGAAAGATATGACAGGAATTGTGTTTTTTTGAGGTGGATTACCAAAAGGGGAATGATTAACATCAAATCAAACTATTTGGGGGTGCTCAAAAAATCATTAAAAAGGTTTCTCAACCTACCCAAAATAGGAATGATCAAGTTGATGATGTCAAATGAATGACATAGGCATCCCATTCATCATAAAGGAATGAAATATTCACCTGACAACATTTGTAAAGATCTCTCCACATGGCACGATAGGGAATAATATATTTTCAAAGAAATAGAATTAGATATTGTTCCTTAGGAGTATTCCTTGAAAATATTCAAAGTTTTCGGGGAAAAATAAATCAAGGGAGAAATCGAATATTGTATAGATATGAGAGGCATGTTATCATATTGAGGGGGTTAAAATTTTCTAAATTTTAGAAGAGACAAATTTTTATGTGCTTTCTTGAAATTTGAATTTTAATGGGATGCTTGTGAGTTGTTTTACTTCTTCAAATTTTCGTGTGTCAAGATGGTTGTAAGTGTACAACCATTGATAAACATTGAGATCCACTATATTTAATAGGGTGATCCATCATGAGATTAAATAAGTGAATAATCGTGATTTTTTGAGTTTTGTGTGTGAAATATTATTTTCACATTATTTGTTGTGTGGGCATTTTTTGTGGGACCAAGGAGGAAGTGGAAGCGTTGGGTAATTTTTTTTGGTAAAATTCTAATAAAGGATAGTACTTTTGAAGTGGGTTTTTTTCCTTTGGGTTTTCCCCACTATATATTATGTTGTGTTAATTATTACTTAATAAATTTATTTACATTCTATATTTCATTTATTAATATTGAATTTCATTTATTCTCTGCACTACATTTAAAACTATAATCCTTAGCTCCAATTATTAATTAGTTGGAATAATTTAATTTAATTAATTAATTATTCTCTAACAATTTTGACATGTATGACATTTAATCTTCCTATGTTATCTTTAATGTGAATGTTTAACATATGGAAGCTTATATAAGCAAGTAAATTGCACTTCATGAAGATGAATACTTGTATGTGAATGTTTGACATACAAAAGCTTATACCATATGAAAAACCACCTAAACCACTTGAATTTAATGAAGTATGGCATCGTTACGTGTAGTATGATGGTGTGTGATAGAATTAGGGATCATGTTGTGGTTGTTGTTTTCATATTATGGTACCCATTTTATTACTTCAAGTAAAATTTGCGAAATCATGGTACCCATGCTTCTCCAACATGTTTTTAGATGACCATTTTCCATCTTGGTATTCCTTTCTTCTCTCTCATCTTCCTCCTCCAATTTATGAATTATATAAATAAATTTATTTCACACTTTGTAGTGGCACTTCTCCCATTTTATTTTCCTTAGAATTTTTGATCTCTTCTATGTGAAACTATAAGTTTCATGATTTTGCCCTATAACTCGTGAATGGAGATTTTATTTCCTCAACTCTACATGTAAATGGTAAAGGATCAATTAATGCAAATACTTTTTCCTTTAAATAATCTATATTTAGTGTGAATATCTCTACCCTCTTATGCGTTTAATATTATTTTACTTGTTTGCATTGGAATTGTGTGTATCCTCACAATCCTAGGCTTATGAATTTTCATCTAAGTCATTTGAAATTTGGGAAGATAAACCTTATTTTGGTGGTATCACCACCCCTTGTTATCTTATTTTCCTTATTTCTCGCATCTCTCTCCTTAGTTCTTGGATGTGTTAATATAGTATAATTTGTAGGAGTAATTTTAACATTAGAAGTAGGTTTTGTTATGTGGTTTTCCTAATCTGAAGAACAGAGAAGTTGGCCTTCTCTGAGTGCATGTCTCCAAGCCACAGTCCCAAACTTAGAAACAATTCCATTGTGCCTCAAAATTCTAGATCTCCCATGATTCGAGAGAAGGGTATAAATTTTAGCTCCAATAGTTTTGACATGCCTAGTGGGACATTCTAATGATGTTAAAATCATTACTACTATTTTTTGGTGTGTAACTTAGTTTTTTCAACCTTTAGAGACATTATTTTAACACATTTAGTGACTCTCAAATGCTATATCTTCTAATTTCAAATAGTCAATCGTCCCTATTTCATGAGAAGAGTGAAAACAAGGTCAAATATATCAATAGGTGAACCATTCGACTATTTATAGCTCTCCCCATGAAGAAGAAGAAGATCTCCAAAGAAGTATACGACATATTCAAACAAAGGTTTCTTAAGCCTACCTTAAGGTAGACCATTTCCATACTTTATCATAATTTTGAGGCCCATTCCCTTTATGGAACATCAAAGAAACTTGTCGGTGTAAGCTTCATGGTGGAATTCCTTTTCTCCTAGTTACACAACATGAGATCCCAATAGACGCCTTGAAGAGTATTCCCTTGTTTACATGTGAAAATTATACCACACCCATGAAGCACATCCAAGATGTTTCAAATGTCTTTTTAATACACAGTTATGGAAGATGATGTTGTGGTGATTCTTCTACCATCTTCTCTTAAAGGAAAAGCCTTGCAGTGGTATATAAGCTTTCCAAGTGCTTAAATCCGCACTTAGGATGAACTTGGGACCACTTTCTATCAGTAATTTGATGAAAAGGTAGACAATATTTTACTTTTAGAGTAGCTAACCACAATCAGGTGGGCTCTAAATAAGATTATTGTGGATTTCAAATTCATGTTCTAGAAAACATGGGACAAAATTCCAATCCTTATAACACCAACCCCTTAAGGTGCATTTATGTATTTTATTAGAGTTTTTAATTCGATATAGTAGTAATGATCTAATATATGTTTGGTGTTCAACTACGAAATGCTTATGCCATATCCATTAGGACTGAATTTTTTTAATCCAAGTAGGTAAACTAGCCCCTAAATTGCCAATGTCCATTTTTCTTGAATTTCCACAGAGTACCCAACCGTCATTTCTCCTATTCCTCAAACAAATGCCTCATTATCTGCATCCACATCTAGCTCCTCCATAAAGAAAGAAGAAATTGAAAGCCTTAGTGTTCAACTTAAAAACTTAACAACGAGATTGTATCCCTTACGGGAAACAAGACCAAACCCTAATAAATTATTCTAACCCTTCTCGGGTTATCCACAATAAGTATCTCAATACCCAAATCAAATATTTTCACATATCTATCCACCAAGAAAACCACCAAATCTAATTCCTCAACCTCCACATGCTCTTATCTTAAGCAAAGCTATTATTCCAATCTAGAATAACATGGCCCAAGGTTTTGGATAGTGCTACCCTTATGATCAAACTCATAACTAGTATGCATGTGAGGATGGAATGAATTATTAGTTAGAAAAGGCTCTCATTTTCTAGGCCCCATTATATCAACATGAACAAATCGTGGCTCCATCAACAAGTAATGCGAGAAGAGATATAATATATTAACCTTAAACCTAGTTTCATGCTCTTTAGACTAGAATATTTTGACATGGTTAATTAGGTTGTGGGAAATTTAAACATGCCACAACTTCATGTGGTAGATAACACAAGGTCCAAAAAGAGACAGATGGATGTAAGGTATCCTCCTCCTATTTCCCTAAACATGTATGATGATACCACTAAATCCATGATCTTGGGTGGAAATTAAAATAATTTAATTCATTCACGGGTCATTAACAATCACGAAGGAACAAGTTCCATGGAAAATAAAAATTCTATGCAACACTTCAAACGTGTAAGACATAAAAATTATGCCTAACAAGGAGCTTAGTGAATGGAGTAGAAGAGTAAAGAACATGGTTCTCCTTCATTTCAAAAGTTTGTGGGTATTCCCCTTAACATTGTGGAACATATGGAATAGACAAATTTTAACGTTACAATGTGTGATGCTCTATCTATCCCATCTCATGGGGATCTCTTAAAAGAAGCATTGAAGTAACTCCCACATATAGAACTATGATATGTTTCCTTATTATATGTGTTTCCAAATTTTCATGGTTTGAATTATTATCTATGCGTGAATGGATTTCTTGATAATTGATATGATGATCATGCATGCTAAATTCATGTCAAACATAACAAAAAATAGACTTGGTGGTTGCACACGCTTCATGTGAGCATTCATATCTGTCTGAATGAGGTACCAATATGCATATCTAATGTGTGTGAAAAAATACTACATTTTGGTTACGAGGAGAATGCAAAAATGTGAAGCACAAGGATCATGTGGGATGGTGTAAACATTGATTGAGTGCTGGCCGAAAGCATGAGGAGATCTCATGAAGAGCGAGCATTAACCATAGGTGCATGAAAAGATTGAAAAAAAGGGAATAACCTTTTTAAGATAAATATCTCAACCATATCATAGATCTAAAGGAGGCGTACATATAGAGGGTGTTGTGTAACCCCTAGTCTTTATAATCATGACCTCTCAAGTGGAGAAGGGGAGTTAAAGTCCCGAGGATAAGAAGTAACTCTAAATGATGCATATGACGCTTTTGAATCACTTACACATAAGGGAATATCATGATGACCCCTAAATGACACCTAGACCTATGACCTCACCTAAGTGAGATGACCTACCTAGTGATGTGGAAAGTGACTCACACCAACACCCCCCTTCATCGTAACTTAGGATGAGACAATAAGTCGAGAAAACAAAACAGTCCCGAAATTAAATCCTGATGAGGTACCTATGCACAAAAAAATAATATGAAACAGAGGAGGAAAAACCTATGGGAAAAATACCCACCACAAGAGATGAAAAATACTATCTAATCTACAAAATATGCCAAAGATAGGTCTTGTCCATTGAGGATCCCGATAAGGTACCTATGTACAAAAGGGAAATCTATCAAAAAGAAGAAGAAGAGAGAAGAAGAGGGAAACAAGAGGAGCGTAGAAGATGGTATGGATGGATATGAACTTTGCAGCTCTAGGAATTCTCCAAAAATTATGTCGATGACATGGTCCTATACCTCTTGTAACATTCCCATTTTAAGACTTTAGAAACAAGGGAAATTTTTATATACATAATGTTCTCTATTCTAAATAATCATAATTTAGAACACACATTCCATGCCAATCAATCTCATAACAGATAACCATATGCAGTGTAAATGACTCGGTGAGCTACCGATCTCTCATTTCATGACTCGGTTACCAACCGATCTCTCATGTTAACTTAAGTATTGTATACTATGGGTATACTATGTATACTTGGTTCTCTTACCTGTTACGGTATTGAGTGTTTTGTTTAAGAAATCTATCGAATATTTGTTACCATATTCATCTGAAATCACATTTCTCAAACTAGGTGACATAGGACAACACAACTAACAACTTGCGATACTTTGGCCAAATATTTCCAACATACTATTCATGTTACTATTCCTAGATGACATACTCGTCTAATCGAATATGTCCTTCACCCCACTCATCTATTATCTAGAATGGACTTTACTCGACTTCATTAGTACACTTATCCAAGGTTTGACCTATCCCGGTTATTGACATAATTTGGTATAGGGAGCCACTCATGATGACCTAGGGTATATGGGCATCTTGAGTTGACCTAAGTCAATCGAATGTGCCTAGTTACCCTAAGTCATTAGGAGTCACTTCCTATGCTAAATCATATCCTTAGCCTCATCTAGAGAGAAACTAAGTTCAAGTCTAGGTTGGAGTAGATCTAGATGAACCAATGTTGAATGGTGTTGTAACATGTCAACTACAACACTATATCCTTGTGAAGACCCAAGTCTTCATGAAGGTACAATTTTACATTTGGCATGTGCCAACATCTGACAGAACTACTTCATCACGATTTACACACCTCAAGAGGACATATCCACTTAATTACCATTGGATTAAGATTCAATCACAACAACCTTGCATAACCTTAATACCAACAATCCTTAAGTTTCCCATCATTATTTGAGGTGATTAAAAATATGAAACCCCATAACCTATGATTGATTTTATGTTCATTAACTTTTTTCTTAATCATGAAATTAATCGAAAACATAAACAACATCAATCATAATATTTAATTAATGTGTCTCAACATTCAGGAATGTGTAAGAACCAAAGCAGGTTCTGTTTGATAGAATTCATAGATATGAAGTCTAAATGGTTATCGAACTCATATACCATTTGTTTATTTTATATCCTTTTGAGAGGAGGAGAACCTTCCTCATTATGGTTAAGTATTAGGATCAATTATGCCCTTATCCAATTCACACATCCTGATATTTTAACTATATGTTTATAACATCATAATATACCATACAAGATTGGGTAAAGAACATCAATACATGCAACTTAGTAAGTTACATTCAAGTAAGGGAAATTGTACTAATTCCCATTCATCCAACCAATTAAATAACAATAGAAATTAGGATCCAGTCATATATGAATGAAAACATCAAAGATATGATTACAAATTTCCTTCTTATTATGAACAAGAGAATATACTTAATCAATTTAGGTACCTTCAGGTCTTTTCAATTCATCAAGATAAAATACACATCTTACAAGACTATGCATTACTAACAAATTTCTTATCAACAACATCAAGATCATTAAAGAATACAACTTCCCATCCTTGATACATCTCAATAACAAATCGAATTCTCTATAAATGGTCCAGACTTGTAAGTAACCAATACATCATAAAATTTATTGCCTTCCTTTATCACTTACGAAGTCCATCTGCAAAAATTTCTAGCACGAGTCAGTTCATTGAACTAAGCATGATAAACACTAAGCATTAAAATGAAATGATTTCAACTAATTGTTTCATTAAACCAACTCTACTTTAATGAAACAATGAGGTCAAGCAGACAAATAAATCATAAGTAATAACAACCATAAAAGAAGAAAAATTAATCAATTTGAATAACATTCAAGGAAATATCATGATGTAATCAAAATCTACAACATGATATCAGATAAATAATGTTCCATCCAATACACTTATCCATATCAAATAAAAGTACCTTCTAATTATTTCCTTCACAATTCTTCTGAATTTGAAATGTAAATGTAAATAAGAGTCTCACACAACAGATGTGACATCCTAATCCCAAATCTAAGACATAGCCTAATTTCTCAAGTTAGGCCATACATCAACATTAGGATAGTATTTACTCAATGCACAACATCTCACATTAGTCTTCTATCACAAATATTAAAAACCTTAACACGAATCAAGAGGATAAGCAAGTAGTAATGTCAACTACCCAAGAGCATTAAAGAAAGTAATGCAACTGAACCAATGAAATCTTGTGACAAGATTTACTCAAAAGAATAAGGACGATCTGTGATGAAACAGTAAGAGATTCCTTTATAATTTGGTTGCCTGAATCCCCATACACAACTTTAGAAAAGAGAACACAACACATAACCTCCTATTATTTCCAAAGGGCAGTGGTCAGACTTCACCTCAAAGACTGAAAGAGAAGGAGTCAAATGTCATGATCAAAAGGGAATTCCTACATTCTATCACATGGGAAGAAGGTCACAAAGGACAATGCAGACCCAATCACTACATCCCCAAACTCCTTTATAAAAGAAAACACATATAAGAAGAGATTAAATAGAATGTGTGACTGTTGTGGTTGAAACAGATTTAAGCAAGGTTTCCCATCATGGACATCCAACAACAGTGATATTATACCCATATAAAAAAGGATATGCAATGAAAAAAGTTGATAAATGCCATATGGGGTAAATATAGTCTCCAACAGTCACTCAAGAACGTCAAAGTTTCAGTCAAATATCCACAGACTGACTAACCAATTCCTTCAAGACGAAAGTAAAACAAATAATGCGAGACAAACTCTCAATCGAATCCTCACAGAGGTGAGAGAAATACATCTTATGAAAGGATAGAGAAGGTTCCATCATGATTCGATTCCAAGAAGGTGCAACCCAAGATCAACATAGCTTAGCTACAGGTGCATAAGCTATCAACAAAATTATTCCCTCCAATCTTACTTAGAGATCAAAGAAATGGAAGAGTCTAGAAACCCCTTATTCGAATCGATTTAGTTAGTTCAAAATCAAGAAATGACAACCGCAAGTTCGAATAGCATCCTTAAAGTTCATGATATCCTAATCAGGAGGGGTTTAACAAGTTTACTCAAGCAAGATACTCAAGAGATTAACCTAGTTCAGGGACAATTATACAAAACCAACAACATCTACTTCATAGGGAAGTAGACAACATGAACAAAATAAAGAAAGCTCAAATAGAGCTACAAGAATAACCCAACATCGACTTGAAAAATCCGAATCTCACAATGTCCCCAACCAACAAGACCTCACCTATGTAACCTTTAGTTCAATACTCAAGAACTTAATAAGACACAATATAAATATAATTAGGATTAATATTATTGTTTAAACATTATTAATCATAATTATTATTTGTAATATAATATGAGTTGGTTAACAACTCATATTATTAATTGTTAGGTTTTTTATTATATTTGTTTATATGTGAAGTTGTTAATAAACAACTTACGTATATAGGAAATGTGAGATATTTGTGGGTTGGGTAGTTCAAGTAGTTTCCTATATTCTAGGGATGTTAAATCCTACATATATGGAGAGTTCTATGTTGTGTAAACATCCGGAATGAATTGAAAGCAATATCATTATTATGTATAAATCTAGATTACCAATTTCATTTGGTATCAAAGCGACTCAGCAGAATTGTGGTTACTAGTTTTGTTCTCAATGACAACATAATATTGTTTACAGGGACAACTATAAGTATCCGTTGTCCTGTAGATGGTAGTATTTCAATGGAAAATAAAGTACTTAACAGGGCGTGATTTAGTCACCTGTACAATGTATGTATCGAGATCTACTTACTGTATTCTTTGGTTGTGATACTATTATTCTATCAGTATCCTATGCCCATCTACAATTGTGATATCACCATGTACATCTAATCATTTGTTATACCCGATTCACTCCATATATTTTTTATTTTCCATTTGGTGTTGTTCTGTTTGTGATCCATGCATCACGCCATATATTCTTAAAAAACGAGTCTTATTCCTTTATTGTACCCTCACATGTCTTCAGATTCAAGTATTTTCTTCTATTTTGAGCACGTTCTAATCATGCTGAACCAGTAAATGGTGAATGAGAAATTGTAATTGGCGTGGAACCGGCCACTATACTCACATATACTTGTCAATTTGTGTGTTTTGCAATTGGATACCTTGACGCCCTCAAAAATCGAGACTCATGGTTGTTGAAGAAGGAAAAATCTTTTATTGGCGTCCAAGATTAGCAAAGTTTGAAAGGCATTTTCTGTAGCACATTAACCTGGTGTGGTTGTACACATATTGGAGGTGTCTAGATCTCATTCATTTGCACAATGAGGTCATATTTTTGATGTTTATCCTCATTGGTGAACTCTCCAACTATTTCAAGCCAGATCTCTCCACTAAACCCTCAATCGATGTAGTATTGATTGTTTTAAACAACATTATATGAGATTTGAAGATATTTAGACTACGGAAAGCTCATCTTAAAGATAGATGGCTTTGTTAAATCTGTGACATGCAGTAAACCTTGTGCAGAAGTAATCTTTTTTGTACTTATGTATTTGTTGGGTAAAATACATTATTAGTTTTTTTAAAGCATGGCTTACTAATAAGTCGATAGGGAATTGTGTCAGTTTATTATGTGTCTTAGTTTCAAGTCGGTCACTCATAAGTTTTTAAGTAGTCATTGTTTTAAAAGTCCTTTTAAGTATTTTAAGATTTTGTTGGTCATGTCAATAATATATGTTTAATATATTCGAGTTTAGGATTATTAATGTTGTTGTGTCAATAAGTCAAGACATCAAAGTGTTAGTCATTGTTATGTTATTAGTTTTGTCATTGTCTAAATACATCATTTATTGTAAAAGAATCGAATTCATATAGGTGATTTTAGGATTTTTTAATAGTCATTTTGTAAGTTATCATCATGAATTAGAGTCAAAAATTGTCAAAATAAAAAAATTGCTTTGCGGACACATTATCGTTGGAATGCGACGTCCAATATGTAAAATTGAGCTTCATGTTCATATTCGGCTGAGCTAGTAGCATGAGACTGGAGGATGGAGGCATCAGAGGATGGAGGGTGATCAAAACCTCTCATCAGTCACCAACGACAGGCAGGCGCATAGATGGTTTGGTGACATGTGTGCAGTGTGGTTTCCATTTTTAGTGTTCTGTTTTGCGGTGTGATGGTTTCTTTGAATAAACCCTTTTCAAAGATTTTTGGAGGAGTCATGTTTTTAGAATACTCACTTTTGGGAGCGCAGGGAGAAGATTTGAGGTAGACTCGAGGATGGTTATCCAGCTAGTGTGAAGCTTGTGGATCTTGGAGATTCAGAATTTGGGTGCCCACAGGGAGGAAGGGAAAGTCCCACAGAACCCAAAGAGGAAGGGAGCATTCCTGCATAATTCGGCTTGACACTACGCCTTTACGAGGGTAAAGAGATAATCTATGGAGTTTGTACCTGGTCTAAGAAGTGCTTTCAGGAGGTGGTTCAATTTCTTCGAATATGGTTCTTCGCCATGTTCACATTAAGGGGGTGAAGATTAGTGATTAATAATGTTCACACTAAGGGGGTGAATGTTAGGATTAATATTATTGTTTAAACATTATTAATCATAATTATTATTTGTAATATAATATGAGTTGGTTAACAACTCATATTATTAATTGTTAGGTTTGTTATTATATTTGTTTATATGTGAAGTTGTTAATAAACAAATTACATTTATAGGAAATGTGAGATATTTGTGGGTTGGGTAGTTCAAGCAGTTTCCTATATTCTAGGGATGTTAAATCCTACATATATGGAGAGTTCTATGTTGTGTAAACATCCTGAATGAATTGAAAGAAATATTATTATTCTGTGTAAATTTGGCTTACCAATTTCAAATATAATATCAAAAGAAAGACTTCATACACAGGTATCCCCAACAAGATAGCCTCAAAATCAAGTGTCCAAGAAATACTTAACCCATAGTTTCCTTACAAGAACCTAATTCGAGTAACTCAGTTTTTAACTGAAAGGATAAGAGGAATAATAAAACATTCACTCTTGTTTCCATACAAGAAGAACCCACAAAACAAAGATTCCAAACACCCAATAACTCCAACTTCCATCGATACCGAATCCAAAGAATTGATAGAGTATACAATGAGTTTAAGAAGAAGGCACACATTTACTGTTTCTCTAAAAAAATTGAGTTTACACAACTCTGAATCCAAGCATGCATATTCATACAATTCCAACAGGAGTAACATAACTTCCACAAAACAAAGAAGTGACAACGAAGGGTATTCATTTACCTTCTAACAACCCAAACTACAAATTGGTTTGAAACTTGAAGACACATATCATTTCCATAAACCCATTTTTGAATAGATAAGAAAGATTCACGCATGCACTTCATTACTCAAATCACCACAAGATTTAAGGTGGGATTCAACATCAAATAAATAGGAAAACAACTCAATGACTACCTTTCCAAGCAGAGATTCCTCAATCAAAGAATACAAAAATATTCAAGCAAGGAAACCAAATAACCATCACAGAAATAAAAACCCATTTATCTCATGAGAGAAAAGTTGTTTTAATGAAGACACTTAGAGAAAAGCAGAGCAACTTAATGGATAGAGCCTATCATGCCTGATAGTGCTTCTATCGATTCGAAGAAGATTTCTAAATGAGCCTTCACAACTCCTTCTTCTCCAAACGAAATCAAAAACCAAAAAATTCCTTCTCAAATTCCTCATATACTTCCATTGGATCAAAAATAGTCCAAGGGAGTTAAAAATAACAACAAATTGAAAATAGAACTGTTGGTTTGAAGAACCAGATAGCTCCATGTAGAGAAAAAATTGGAATGCATGAAAGACCAAACAACTCCCAAAAATCCACTCGCATGGTTTCCAAGGTGGTTTGCTCACAAAAAAGATGACCATAAATGTCATTAATTTCCAGTCTCCCACCTATATCTCCACGCCACCACCATCTAAAATTGGTGAGTCTAAATTCAAAGAGAACATGCATTGTTTAAATTTAGAGATGGTGCCAACTAGGATCCCCTCTAGTTTCCATGCCTCTATCAAACTGACAGTACGTAATGTTTTAAATTCAAAAATCAAATCAAATAAATGACTTAGAAACCATCGCCACCATCTCATATTTGCCATGCAACTCCCCTTAGGTCCCTTTCTATCTTTGCATTAGTTTAGGATAGATATCATTAGCTTAGGATCTGACCTTAGGTTAGTTTAGAAAGTATTTACCTTAGGTTTATAAACATTTCCTTAGGTAAATTTGCCATCTTAGGATAGACCATGCCCCATACCAATTTAGCATTAGGTAATAGGTTAGAAATAAACCTTTAGTTATCTTAGGTTATTTCCAAATCCCCAACTTTGTAAAACATACAACTTAGGTTAGGATGCAACAAGATTAGTGTAAACATAGACATAAGGTAGGTCTAGTTTACCTTAGGTTAGAATCCCATTAGGATAGATCTTAAATATCTAGGACTTAGGTTATTACCCTCAATAGTCCTAAAGTAGACCTCCATCCTCTTTACGCCATTCAACGTCCTAGAGAAATTAGCAAGAAGATCCAAGCACACTACTTATAGTAGAATGCAAAGCAAGAACTTCCAATAAGATCAAAGAATTTGTATAAATACAAGAGTTCAATCCTTTATTTCCTTCAACCTCTAGAATATCAGTTTATCATATAGATCAGGTAAAAAGAATTAAAACATACCTTAGATCAATGAAATTGATCAAGGTTTTGTTATTATAAAGAGATAATTTTGCAACCAACATTACCGATTCTGACCTTTCTTATCTCAAATAGAATGGATTCCTTACGAGCAACAAAATATCAGCAAAAATGAATCCAAGAATAGAAATAAATTATCTATGGTAAGCATGATTTCTAACAGTCAAAAGAATACACCTTCTTAGGACAAATCACATGTCAACGCTTACTGCGATCCAAAAGAGGAAAAGTTAACAATTTGCCACAGGTGTTCCACCTCTACACTGAAGAAGATCCACCCCCCACTAAACCATGTTTCTACCCTTAGGAAGGATAGAAATGGAGTGTTGGAAGTCCTCCCACTCCATGAAGGAAACTGAAGATAACAACACAAAGAACTCTAAATCTCCTCCATAGAAGTGTGACATAGGTCTGGAAAGTAAAGGCACAAGAGCTGATGGTAATGCCACATGAATAAAGCGTCGAGTGTAGAAGAGGAACATTCGATGAAAGGATACCCAAGTGATGTGAAGGAAATGCAAAAACCCCCACACTAGAAAAGGGATCCACAAGAAAGGGTGGATCATGATTATATTATTAAAAGTGGAAGTGATAAGAGTCCTAAAATGGGCACTCCCAACAAAGGATGTGATGGAATCCTTCAAACACCTATAGAAGGATGAGGAACCTATACTACATCACAAGTGGAAACTATAGAAAGAAGACTAAGGTCGGGAAGATACTCATCCCAATGAGGTGGATTAAAAAAAAAAGAGTGATGTCGATCATGTATGATTCATCCATACATGATGGAAGAGGAGTGGGATGGGCCTTGCACACTCGGAGTGGAAAGGAGGATGGTGAAATGACTATATGAGGCTGAGAATGAGACTACTCGATGTCTGATGAGATGGGAGGGGTGTCAAAAATCTCTGGAAAGGTGAGAGAAGGAGGAGAGGAGTCCTTACGAGTAGTCTCAACATCATATTTAGGAGTAAAAATATCATCATTAGAAGAATAATCAAATGAGTAAGTGTGAGCAAAACTACCATCACATAAAGAAGAAAAGGAGACAATTGGATTAGTAGTAATAACGATGATGACAATATGTGAAGGGTCTCCAAACAAATATTGAAAGAACCTCTAGATGTAGTGGGGAGGATCTGAGTTTACCATTTGAATGCAGAGAGGTCTTGTGAAGAACAACATCAAGTGACCAACGAAATCGTCACAAGTGTTAAGAAAGTACTTAAGAAGACTAGAGTTAGTGGATGTAAGAACGGCCCAAGCAAGAAGCGTGTAAGACCATCGTAGGAGAAGTAGCGCTCCATGGAAGCATGCCATGATGTGTAGTTCTCTCTCCCAAGAAGAATTGGTAGAGGCTATAAAGTTATCTTGTGATGCTCAAGTATGGAAAGACAATCCTCCATGATGTAGAAGAAAGAAGTGCAAGCGCGTACAAGAAGAAGAGGGTGTAAGGATACAATATGTCGACTCATTCGATAATGCATCTATAAGAAATATGACAATAAAAAATAACGAACCTTGTCTTGAAACTTTATAAGTAGTACGTGATTACAATAGGTTACGTTCATGTGACATCATACAATTAACCACTCACCTCGCAGTAGGTGATGAGTTGCACGAGAGTGGAGGAAAAGATGAATTCCTAGTCAAAAGTAAAGGAACACACACAATCAAGCATAAAAGGTGAAAATTAACACAAGGGTACACTACTTGGTGTGAGAGAAAAGGTGTTTGACATCGTAAAAAAGAAGGCTCTCTTACCACAAAGTTGTGGTGGAAAACATCACTAGCCACAGGCAAAGAGGAGCACTATAATGTGGGAAGCTAGAAAAAGTGGCCCGAAAATCCCAATAAACCTATATACGAGCCCCAAAAAAAACACTTCCCCTATGTACAATGAATTTTTATAATTTCCCCTTATATTGTTGTCTGATGTTTAGAAAAGGAGGAAAAAGTGGGAAAAATAAAAGAGAGAGATTAAGTAGGTGTCTGTAGTCAAAAATAGGTGAGGTGGTTTGAGCAACTTAGGTGATAGCTTGGAGAGCTACTCGGTGACCTAGGCAAGCTCGTATAGGGTGGTGCGAGGGGGGCCAACTTGGTGATTTGGCAAGGTGGCTCAAGCAAGATGGATGAGGGACTCGTGAGGCAATGCAGATGTAACTTCTCGGTACATGGGGGCCTCAAACAACACAACTAGATGGCTTGGGAGAGTCAAAATTTAGGTTAGTGGTAAGGACACCAAGTCATTGAAAGTGAGCGAGGAGGAGTTAGATGTCAAAGACATGTGCACAGAGGATATATTTCAAGTTGAGGTCGGAGAGCTTGACAGTCAAACTTAGGGCCATACATGAGTCATCGTAGAGGTAGGTGAATAGTCAATGAGGTGGGCACCATGTCCGAGTTGGATGCAAACACACATTGAGTGGGATGGTCGGGAAGCGAGTTGGATTTGACACTCGAGTCCAAGGCAGCGTGTAGGACATAATATATGGGTTTAGAGAGCGAAAGGCACAAATTTCAAAGTGGATGAGGCAACCAAAAATACGAGATCAAATAACTCACGAAAGAAAGTGGTGAAGTAGAAGAAACTAGTGTAATGTAGGGTTTGAGGAGTTGAAACACGAGAAAGAGCCAACCAAATTTGATAACGTAGTAGAGCATGAACATGGAGTGAACCATGCAAGTGAGGCCAAAGTAGAAACAAGGTGTAATTTTTATCCAATTTTTCCCTCGGGAAAAATTGATCAAACATGACCTTGCACAAGAGGAAATGGAGACTTTGGTTCACTCATGAGCTCACATTCGATCCCAAAATCAAGTTGTGAGTAGTCTCGATAGTGGAGAAGTAAGGTCAAAAATGATGCCAAACAATGATAAAGGAGATCAGAGCTCAACAGGGGAAAAATGGAGAAAGGCAGTGTTCACTCGAGGCCCGAATTGACTAAGTATAAAAGAACCAGTGGAAGCCTCCATGTGTCTCATCGGTGCACCTTCAAAGGTAAATTCCAAAACAGGGTCCCCAAATGAGCATGGGCTCTCCATGTGTCTAAGGCCTGGAAAAATTGAATTGACTGTTGAAAAGTATAAGAGCTAGCGGAAGCCTCCACATGTCTCATCAGCACACTTTAAAGATGCGATAGAACAGACAGTCCCCAAATAAGCGCAGGCTCTCCATGTGTCTAGAGCTTGAAAAGGTAGAACCGACCATTGAAAAGTCGAAGCAAAGTAGCAGAGCCAGTGGAAGCCTCCATGTGTCTCATTGGCATAACTTCAAAAATAAAATTGGATGCGGAGATCCCAAACATGCGCGACTCTCCGTGTGCAGTCTAGGTTCGACGTAGTTGCTCTCCCGTCAAATAGTAGGACTAAGATAAAACACAAGAGAATGAAGCAAGTAGGCTCGTGGATGATGCCAAGTGTCCAAATGTCACAACTTTAGGAGTGAAAGGGGAGTAAAATCTCAAGAGTGCATGGGTTTCCACGTAGATCCCACATGGATAGACTCAAAACCCAAAGTAGTTTGGAAAAGATTTGGTGGAAGGTTAGTTCAAAGATGAATCATGAAGCCCACCAAGGATTTTTGAATGCTTAGATCTTTAAGATATTGTGAGAGCCCACATGGAACACCGATTCTGACCTTTAGATGATCTCAACTACGACTGGAATAAATACAGTCCACCATTTTTGGAGGTTGTTAGGCTTCTCACCTACCAGGGTGGTTGAAGCATGATGGGAATTCTTCTCCCCTTCTCTCTTATTCTTCCTATATATTGTAAGGAGGGGCAATTTTATAAAGGTTGGACATTTATGCTTTACACCCTCCCTTCTTCTCTTGCCTGTAAGTGGATTTGTGGAGTCTAAGCCTCCCATTCAAATTGTAATGCAAGTTTGTGCCTCTTGGTCATTGTAATGCATTGTATCAACTTTTGGAGCAATAATGCATGTCTGTGGATAATTTTCAACCCTCTCTTGCGTTCATTGTCTCCTTTTTGATCTCTCATTGTAGTCCTGGTTATTTATGCATGGTGATTGTATTGCATTTTTATGGTTTGTGTTTATTGCAAAGTAGGTGTTCAACATTCCTTTGGTGCATCACCCTTGTTAGTTTAGGTTTTATTTCTTGCATCTCCTTAATCCCTATCTCCTTGAAAGCTAGAGTAGGTTTTAGAGTAGATCCTCTGCAATATGAATGTGTGCACCTGAATAGAGGAATAGGAATCAAGCCTTCATCCGGAGAGCTCTCCTAATTCACAAAGTCCCACACTTTGGAGAAGCTCCATGTTATGCAATCACATTGAGAGTCTCAACCCAACGAGTTGTAGACATTCAGGGGTGTTGTGATTACGCATCAATAGTTTTGGCACGCCCGGTGGGACAAAGGTCAATATTTCAGTGTTACCAAGATTGGGTGTGTGTCTTGGTAAACTTCCAGCCTTTGGAGGCTTTGGAGAAACACATCTGGTGACTCCGTCACTCAAATCCAGTGGTTTCAAAGGCCCAAGTTTACCAAGTTCATGAGAAGAATCAGACAAGGTCAAGAACAAGAGAAGAAGGATTTTTTGTCTATCTAGCATTTATCCCCAGAAAGAGGAAGAAGTACTCAAAGGTCTCCATCTCTCGCCAAACAGAACCTTGTCAACACCTCCACCTAGTAGGCCTTTCATTCAATCAACTAGAGTTCTTCACCCATCAGGATGGCATAACCCAACCCCTACGTCAACTTCACTGGCAGCATCCCACTAGCTCTCAATGCACAAAACCTAGTTCTAGTTACAGCATTGAAGAACGTCCCATATTTCACTGGAGAGAACCAAACAACTCCGATTGACCATATCCAAGACATCACAAATGTTTGTGCAATCCATGAAATTACTAAATGGACATTGTTGTTAAATTATTGGCATCTTCATTCAAGGGAAAAGCATTGCAATGGTTCAAAAGCCTAACCGTGGGATCCATCTAGAATTGGGACCATTTATGCACAACTCTCCACAATCAATTTGGAGAAAAAGGGGATAATCTATCTTTATTAGAACAAATGAAAACAATCAAGAGGGCTCCTAACGAGTAGTTAACTGACTTCAACTTCAAATTCTAGTGGACATTGGATAGGATTCCATTGGCCATGAGACCAACAACTGAAGGTGCTTTTCTATACTTCCTTAAAGCTTTGAATTATGATATTGCTATGATGATCCAATCAATGGGAGGTATAACCTTACCCACATCCTATAATATTGCTATTAGAGCAGAAAAATGCTTGATCCAAGATGGTAAACTCGCACCTAGGCCACCTATGCCTCTATACCTAGAATTAGGAGCTCCTATAACTAGTCAAACACTAGAGTTGAATCCCATTCCATCCCCTAGGAATCAAAGAAATAATCATGCTTCTACTTCTTCAAGCACTTCAAAAGAGCTACAAGAGGTTATGAAACAACTACAGAACCTAGGAAATGAGCTAGTGACTATCAAGAGACAACAAGCTCAAAGTTCTAGGCCGTATCAGCCTCAAAATCAATATCAAGCCAGACCCCCATATCAACAAAATAGACCACCAACTCAGTTGAAATCAAAACCAGAACCAAGGACAACCTCAAGTTTCCAGACCATTCCAACCATATGATCCAAATGCGGTTTCAATGTCAAGAGCCTTGGTTCCAACATAAAACAACATGGCACATGAGTACGAATGGTGTTACCCCTACAATTTACCTCACAATCAATCAATGTGTTTTAACGGTGCACTAAACCAGGCCTTGATGGTGCAGACCATTGGTGTGTCCCAAGAACCAAGTCAAGAGGGAAATCAACAACATGAAACTCCACAAGAGGCACCTCCAATGGAAACCACGTTGGTCAATTGGCACACAAAAGACTTCTATGGAGTTAATCAACCTCCTTTTCAGGGTGTAGCTTGCTAACACATGGTCAAAGAAGGGGAATATAGAGGAGGGACAACCATCTAATTCAGTTATTTCTCAGCCCACTCCTACACAACAAGGAGTTAGTAGACCAAATGCAACCTCGAATGTGTGAAATCAGCCTAAGGTACCCATTGCAGTAGCACATGTGCCTGTTCAGGCACCAAAAAAGGTCACACCAAGTAAGGGGAAAAAAAGGATAATTCACCCCCTTTAACATTATTGATCAAATGAAGAAGACACATGTGAAAATTTCCATGTGGGAGTCACTGACAATCCCAGGACAACGAGATTTGTTGCAAGTGAGATGGCCAATTGGTCTACCTCGAATGGATCAAACCAAGGTCAGGAGAAAGTTATCACTAATGCAGTGCAACAGGTGGTGGTCAACTAAGAAAAATTTGAAGCCTCCACCATTCTGTGTCATTAATTATCAAGAACCATTTAGTACATAACTACATGATCGATTCAGGTGCAAGTAGCTCAGTGATGCCGAAAAAAATAGCGAGATCAATTGGGTCTAAAGTATGAGCCAATCTTTGAGAGGAGTAGTGCAACTAGATGGGACAATAGTAGGAACGGTTGGGGTCATCAAGGGTTTAAGCCTAACACTACATGCCTGTCCAAATGTCACGTCTTGCAAGATGTGTCTGTAATTGACCTCCCACCACTCTTTGCATTGTGTTTGTCGAGGGACTTCACCACCAAAATTGGTGGGTATCTATCTGCATATTGGTCACACATTCTTTTTAGGATGAGGTATGAGCTAAGGCTACCATCAATCGTAGAACCAATTGCAAACTTTCACATTGAGCCTCATGTTCCAAGTCCTATCAATGCAAATTTCTCAACCTTCGATTAGGAAGAGTGTTCACTAGATCTGGAAATAGGTACCAAGGTCGAAGGAATCCCAGATTTGACTCTGGATGAATGGGAAAACAAGAGGCATGAGTTTGACCCATTTAAGGAAATGGAAGAATTTGAATTGGGTGTATATTATGTACACAAAGAAAATTCACCCATTCCTAACATCACCAAGCCAGAAGATGAAGATGAAAATGAAGTATGGAAACTATATTTCGATGGTTCAAGAAGCAAACAAGGTGTTGGAGGAGGTGCATTGTTAGTTTCACCATAGAACATCAAGTATTATTCAACATTTCATTTCCAATTTTCCTGTTCAAACAACACAACTGAATATGAGGCCTTGATTCATGGACTTCATTGGGCTAGGAAAAGAGGCATAAAGAATTTACAAGTATTTTGTGATAGTGAGCTAATCGTCAATCAAGTCAGAGGACAACATGTTGCAAGGAATGACTTACTCAAGAGCTACAAAAATAGGGTATGGGACCTCATTGAAGATTTCAAAGCTTTCAACATTGTGTCTATACCCAGGAAGAAGAATGAAGCTATAGATAGGCTTGTAGTAGTTGGAGCAACATTTGATGTGGTTGACAGTATCAAAAGAGGAAAAACACAACCACATATCCATGTGATTGTAAGGCCACATAGTTCCAGACAATAACACAAGTGACATGTGTTTGAAAATGATCAACAGATTGTCATTTTCTTGCAAGAAGAGGTTGAATTCTCAGCTATGAATCAAGATAAATTGGAGCAGCAATACGGGGACCAAGTAGTGCATTATGACCAACAAGCTTCCCAAGAGTTTGGTGACACTGGAGTCAATATTCAATCCTAATGACTAGTTTCGTAAAGAGAAAGCAAACATTAAGGTCAAGGGAGATGATTCAGAACCTATTTTTGTTGGGGAAGGAAAGACACTCCAAATTGGCAAGGTGGCCATTGAGAAAGAGAGATATGAATTCATATAAATTTTCCAAGAATTTCTAGATGTTTTTACTTGGAGTTATGAAGACCTGTGAGGATTCAATCCAAGTTGGCACAACATACAATAGAAACTGGATCCAAATGCTAAGCCCATCAGGTAGAAGCAAATACCAGTCAACCCACACATTGATCCTCTAATGAAGAAAGAGCTGAACAAGCTGATAGAGGCAAGCATTATATTCCCAATCAAGCATTCAAGTCTAGGTTGTAAACTTGGTACCAGTCAGGAAGAAGAATGGAGAAATCAGGTTGTGCGTGGACTTTCGAGACTTGAATAGAGCATCTCTCAAAGACCACTACCCACTCCCTTCAATGGAACAAATATTACAGGTAGTATTCGCTCAGAAATATTTTCTCTCCTAGATGGATACTCAGGGTATAATCAGATAATGGTGAAAGAAGATGACCAATTCAAAATGGCTTTCACCACTAAGTGGGGCACCTATGCCTACAAGAAGATGTCATTTGGATTGTCTAATGTAGGGCCACCTTCCAGAGGGTGATGGACATGGAATTCAAGGGGTTGATCAAAAAATAGTACTGATATATCTTGACGATATCACTGTGTTCTCTAAAAACGTAGCGGATCACCTCTTCCATCTGAGACAGGTATTTCAAAGATGTAGGAGATTTGGGGTATCATTGAATCCCAAAAATGCATATTCTGGCTCATGAAGGCAATCTCTAGGCCATATTATGTCAAAGGAAGGATTGACGATATACCCATTAAGAGTTGAAGTAATTTGAGCATTACCATTGCCAAGCCATAAGAAGGCTCTTTAGAGCTTTCTAGGAAGGATCAATTTTGTTCACAAGGTTTGTGCCAAAATTTTCCGCTCTTGTGAAGCCAATAACACTGATGTTGAAGAAGAGCATGGCATTTAGGTGGAAAACGAGGGAAAAGAAAGTTTTGAATCCATCAAAGAAGCCATATCCCAAGCTCTAACTCTCGTCAATCCAGACTTCTCCAAGGACTTCATGCTTTATGCCTTTGGTGGTGGGGACACAATTTCTACAATCCTAGTGCAACAAAACAAAGAGGGATCTAACAACCAATTGCCTTCTTCAGTCAAGGCTTGGAGGACTATGAAGTGAGGTACTCCTTCATTGAGAAGCATGTCCTTATAGTGATCAGGAGCTTAAAGAAGTTCAAACACCTAGTCTCAAACAACAGGATCCAGCTGTTAGTTTCTCATGCGGGAGTCGGGACTTCCTTTTGAACAAGGATGTGAATGAGAAATGTGCAGGATGGATCACTCGTGTCATGGAATATGACATTGAAATTAAGGTCACTAAGATGGTCCATGGAAAGGGACTATGTGAACAACTAGCCTCGAGTCAACAAGTTGATGCAAGCAATGGAAATGGAGTTGTCTTGGTACTACAAGATGGTCAAGAAGAGGCAAATGATAATGTGTCTATTCCTTGTTGGACTCGAATATGATGCACTTCCTGCAAATAGGCCTATGCCCTCTAGAAATGAGCAAAGAAAAGAGGAGATACTTCAGATTACAAGCCATTCCATATGTGTTGTTGATGGTGTTTTGTTCAAAAGGACATCAATAGTGTTCTACTGAGATGCATCGAATAGGTCAAATTGAGAAGGTGTTATAGGAGTTTCACGATGGAGAAGCCAGAGGTCATTTTTCTCCATGGGTAACAACTCTCAAGATAATGAAGGCGGGATATTATTGGCCCACGGTGTTTAGTGACTATTACACTTGGATCAAGAAGTGTAAAAAATGTGCATTCTTCACAGGCAAGGAAAGATTAGCAACACTCCCATTGCACCCAATTTCAGTTGACCAACCATTCATGCAATGGGGATTGGA
Organism: Taxus wallichiana var. yunnanensis; assembly: GCA_018340775.1. NCBI lineage: Eukaryota > Viridiplantae > Streptophyta > Pinopsida > Cupressales > Taxaceae > Taxus > Taxus wallichiana. The sequence goes on along the minus strand of CM031243.1, from coordinate 227,344,213 downwards.
CTTCATTGGGTCATCAATCCAAACTCAAGCCAAGGCCATAAGTGGATCCTCATAGCAATAGACTATTTCACCAAGTGGACCGAGGCGGTAGCACTCAAAGAAGAAAATGAGTCTAGCATACTAGACTTTTATGAAGGGATAGTGACTAGGTTCGGAGTACCGACCACTATCATATCAAACAATGCATTGGCATTCCTAGGTTCCAAGATCATAGAATGGGATGTCAAAAATGGGATCTACTTGAGCACCTCTTGAATTATTACCCACATGGTAATGGGCGGCGAGTCCATGAACAAGAATTTACTAAGAATCATCATAAGGACTCTAGATGAAAATCAAAGGATATGGCATACAAAGCTAAAATCAGCATTATGGGCTGACAGGATCACACCAAAGAGATCTACAAGTAATTCCCCTTACAAGATGGTCTATGGGAAGGAGGCAGTGTTTCCTATATCATTAGAGCTTCCCATTGGAACTCATGAAGCAGTTGGAATTATCTGAGTTTGAACCAATGGAGGCTAGGTATGCAGAGCTGATGGAATTGGAAGAAATCAAAGAACATTCAGTTCAAATGATAGAAAAAGATCAAGCCTTAGTCAAAAGGTGGTTTGATAAGAAAGCAAGAGCAAGGACCTTTCAGGAAGGGGACCTAGTTCTAAAGTGGGATGTAGATTGGGCAAATCTAGAAGGCATTCTAAATTTGATGCTATTTGGAGTGGCCCCTACATGGTCATAGGATGTAAAAGTAGCAATGCCTTCCAATTGTCTACGTTGGATGGAGAGGAGATTCCAATTCCAGTTAATAGAATCTATCTTAAACATTGTTACTGAAAGGAAAAGGTTTCACCATTGTAAATATTAGCTTAGGATTTTAATTCCTCTAAGTGTGTGTGCACATTGTCTTGTTGTAGTGTAGGTTTCAATTTCCCTAAGTGCTTCGGCACAGGTCTCATTGCTCCTAGGTTGAATCATTGTGTAGTTCAATGTGCCTCTAAAGGTGAATGTTATAGCAATCCATTTTGGGAACATGAAATCTCACCTTTAATATCGGTTAGCATATCATCGTGACTCTGCCCAATGGATACTTCATTCAAGGAAACTAATATTTTTTCACCTAGTAGGCAGGTGATCCCGTGAGTCACCAAATTGTTATCCAATTTTCCCCTCAGGAAAATTGATGAAACATGACCTTGCACAGGAGGAAATGGAGAGTTTTGTTCAGTTGTGCGAACTCACATTCAATCCCAAAAATCAAGTTGCGGGTGGGCTCGAAATGGAGAAGCAAGGTCGGAAAATGAGGCCAAACAATGTTAAAGGAGATCAGAGCTCAACGGGAAAAATGGAGAAAGGTAGTGTTCACTCGAGGCCCGAATCGGCTAAGTATAAAAGAGCAGCAGAAGCCTCCATGTGTCTCATCGGCGCACCTTCAAAGGTAAATTCCAAAGTGGGGTCCCCAAATGAGCATGGGCTCTCCATGTGTCTAAGGCCCGAAAAAATTGAACCGACCATTGAAAAGTATAAGAGCCATAGCGGAAGCCTCCACGTGTCTCATCGACAACTTCAAATATATGATATAACATGTAGTCCCCAAACAAGCACAGGCTCCACATGTCCAGAGCCCAAAAAGGTAGAACCAGCCATTGAAAAGTCGAAGCAAAGTAGCAGAGCCAACGGAAGCCTCCACGTGTCTCATCGGCGCAACTTCAAAAGTAAAATCCAAAGGTAGGTCCCAAACGTGCATAGACTCTCCACATGTCTAGGGTCAGATGTAGTTGCTCCGCCAAATAGGAGGGACTAATCCAAAACACAAGAGAATAAATTAGCAGGCTCGCGGATGATGCCAAGTGCCCAAATGTCACAACTTCAAGAGTGAAAGGGGGGGGGTAAAATCTCAAGAGTGCACGGGGTTTCCACGTAGATCCCGCATGGATAGACTCCAAACCCAAAGCAGTTTAGAAAATATTTGGCAGAAGGTCAGTTCAAAGATGAATCATGAAGCCCACCAAGGATTTTTAATGCTTATATCTTTAAGATATTGTGAGAGCCCATGTGGAACGCCAGATTTTGACCTTTAGATGATCTCAAATATGACTAGAATAAATACAGTCTGCCATTTTTGGAGGCTCTTAGGCTTCTCCCCTACCGGGTGTGGTTAAAGCATGATAGGAATTATTCTCCCCATCTCTCTTATTCTTCCTATATATTATAAGGAGGCACAATTTTATAAATGTTGGACATTTATTCTTTGCACCCTCCCTTCTTCTCTTTCCTGTAAGTGGATTTGTGGAGTCCAAGCCTCCCATTCAAATTATAATGAAATTTCATGCCTCTTGGTCATTGTAATGCATTGTGTCAATGTTTGAGCAATAATGCATGTCTATGGATAATTTTCAACCCTCTCTTGCATTCATTGTCTCCTTTCTGATCTCTCATTGTAGTCCTAGTTATTATGCATTGTGATTGTATTACATTTTTATGGTTTGTGTTTATTGCAAAGCAGGTGTTCAACATTCCTTTGGTGCATCACCCTTGTTAGTTTAGGTTTTATTTATTGCATCTCCTTAATTCCTATCTCCTTGGCAAGCTAGAGTACATTTTAGAGTATATCCTCTGCAATATGAATGTGTGCGCGTGAGGCGAGGAATAGGAACCGACTTTTCATCCGAGAGCTCTCTGATTCACAAAGTCCCACACTTTGGGAGAAGATCCATGTTATGCAATCACACCGAGAGTCTCAACCTAACGAGTTGTAGACATTTATGGGTGTTGTGATTACACATTAATAGTAATGTTAAGTAGGAGTTTTGGAGACTCCACCACAAATTGGATGCATAGTGTAAAAAATAAATGCGAGTCGAAGAACAATGGGAAAAAATGAAGAAAAAGAGTTTAATAATGAGGTTAGCAAATAGTGAAAAGGTGAAAGGGTGAGTGGAGGAGCCATAAAATTTCCCAAATCGGCGAGCTTGGGCCAAGTTGAGTCCTTGAATAGCTGCAACCACCCTTTTTAACCACTCAACCACTAGCCCTAAAACCCACAATTGAAGCTTTGAATCTACAAACAATGACACGAGCGCATACTGACCTTAGAAATGTGGTAAACACCTAAAAACTCGAAAAACAAACCAAAAATGAGATTTGAAGCCCAAATCAATGCAGGAGAGAATGAACTAAATAACCATTACGAAGAATGCTCAAGAAACTTGTATATCACGAATGAAAAACCAAAAACATAAAAAACTAGAGAGTTGGATAGATCCACACAATGTGTACTCTAATACTGTTAGAATTTGAGGATTCTAATAAATACAAATTTAATCAACGTACATATTACATAATGTTATAATAAATATTTAAATAAATAAATACTTATAGGAAATAAATAACACAGTGACACAATATTTATAGTGGAAAACCCCAATTGGGTAAAAAAACTTTGAAAATAACATTTTACTTGAAGAATTTATTTTACATCCCGTAAGATCACCTCCTCCTTTGAAACCCTATTTACCAAGGGTAAAACCAAATCACTTGATTTACACACACTTTGATATATTTCTCGAATATATCAAATGAGGACTTACATTCCTTTTTATATAAGGTGATCGGGTATGTCTCTCGATCCACCTTTTCAACCTAAAATGGTTGACACATACACCTAGGTTTATAATATTTAATATTAGAAATATAATCATTTCATGATATTAAATATTTAACCTAAATTATATACTTAGGTTAACATGTTTAATAATAGAAATATAAATATTTCATATTATTAAATATTAACCTATATATTAGTCATGGACCCATATACATTAAGGGTTGGCGAGACAACTTAATCATTATGTTCAACACTCCCTCTTAATGTTAAGTGGGATAACATAACATATGCCATAGATTACTGCTCATGGTACACTTTGCAAGATTTACAATCCTTAAACCATAAAGGTTTTAGGCTAGCATATCGGTTGAAGGAATTATAACACCTTCATCATACTCAATTTACCTTTTGGTACAAAAGGATTTGGAATCCCAAAGATCATCCCATGATCAGTGGCTAAGTATGATTTGTGAGTTTTACATGTTGTCACAGTTCTCATAAAAGGTTATTGAACCCAAACATATAGGAGCCTTTTACAACCAAGGACCTCCTTAACAATATGCTTGTACTGGATGTTTACCCGTAAACTCAATAGCACTAAAGAGTTTACTGAAGACCGCCTTTAAGATATTTCTACACTTCTTTCTCAAAAAAAAACTGAGGAGGTATACATGCTCGAAGGTATTTTTACACTTGCTCGAATTTTTACAAAAATAAGTTCCATTAGGAAGTGACATTGTCATACACACTCCCCCTCAATGGCAACTCTGACAATCCAAGCTTTTCACGAAAGTGACAAAACTTTGCAGCACTCAAGGAATTTGTGAAAATGTCAGTACCACCTTCTTGATGAACACAAACTTGAGATTGATGTCATCACTTAGCACCTTCTCATGGGTGAAGCGTATATGTATCTCAATGTTCTTCATCCTCTGATGTTGAACTAGATTCTTAATCAAGAGTAATACAACTCTAGCCACCACATAGAAGAGGAATACTTCCTTTAACTTCCATGTGTATCTCTACCAATAGCCACTATAGCCACATGAATTCTTTACTTCTTCCATTGTACTTCTCTTCCTATAGCCTTAGAAAGAAATGGAAGACTTGATTGCATTTGTTGTTCCAAGTAATGGTTCCTACACCAAAAAAATTTGAACACATATCCAATATATTTTATAACACAACATCAATATGGTTAGAATCAAAAAATCCATATAAGATAACATTTTCATTCTTAGTATAATGCAACCCATAATTGATTGTTCCTTTAATATATCTAAAAATTATTTTGGTAAGATTCTAATGATCTCTAAAAAGGTTCTGCATAAACCTTGAAGTAATTCCTACTTGTATATGAAATATTTGATCTAGTTATAGTTAGATAAATCAAACTATCAACTAAAAATATGATCAACCTTTTTCATATGCAGATTTAGGGTCAATATTTATTCCAACTTTCATTGAAGTAGAAAATGGTTTACAATCAATCATAAAAAACTTTTTCAATATAATGGTTGCATATTGTGTTTTCAAAAATAACAATAGATAGAAATGAAATACAGATCATACTGAAGAACATGATGTGAGATACCTAACTCATTCATTTCAAAGTACTACTTGATTTCTCTTTAATCCTATGAATTAAATCGGAAGCTGTCACCGATCATAAGAAAATCATCAACATATATACATATAATGATAATATGTGAGCCTTATTGCTTAGTGAATATATCATTGTTAGAAGAACAATTAACAAAACCTAACTTGATTTGAAAAAGGAAATAATTTTTGATACCAAGTCTAAGAGCTTGTTTTAAACCATATAAGGATTTCTCAACTTACAAACATTATTTTCTTTATCGAGTTTTTTCAAATATTTTAGGTTGAAACATGTAAAGTTATTCTTTTAAATTGTAATTCAAAAAAGAATTTTTCTTATCCATTTAGTGGATTTCCCACCCAAATTGAGTGACAATTACAAATAAGGCCCTAACAGTACTCATTTTAGCTACGGGGAAAATGTCTCAACATAAACAATACCAGGTTTGTAAGTGAAACCTCTAGCAATAAGTCTAGATTTTTGCTAATACTATCATCAACATTATATTTTACTTTGTATCTCCATCTAAACCCTATAATACTTCACGGCTCAGGTTCATACAAGTAATTAATACATGGTACATATGATGACTTTTGGTCATTTTCCTAAGGTTAATATGATTTGAACTTTCTAACATAGATTGAGTAAAATTTAATTTCTTATCTAGGAAGATAAGAGTTTGAAACATCTATAAAATCAAAACATCATCATGACCATTTATTAAATCGGAATCAAAACCATCATTTAGAAGCATTTAATGAAGTAACTTGAGAAGAAGAAGACAACACATGTAAACCTTTCACTAGATTATATATATAGACATTTCATATAAGCTTCAATAATTAACATGTCCTAACCTCTCATGTCATAGTTTTGAATTATTCAAACTCTAAGATATAAAACAAGACTCGAAGAGATAACATTACAAATATACTGAGACCATTTCTTTGAATTCATTCAAATTATTATACTCTCATTACTATCCTTGATATACCAAATATCCTTCATGCATAGATTCTATTTGTGTCCATACCTATTTCGGATGTTTGATATTACAAATGTGTAAAAGGTATTCACCGTTCACATTGCACAAAATCATATAAAGAGTCTCATGTATTCATTACTGAGAATGCATTCATGTTATCTACGATTGTTTGATAACCGAGGGGAAACCTCAAATCTAGAAACAATCATCCGAGTTTCCTTGCATGATAAATTATGTTTTGACCCAAATGTTGTAGTTAGTTTCATGCGGGATTTGGATTTGATCATAACTAATTGCATTACAATGCATTATAATTAACCTCTTATGATGTAAATAATAACCCATGATATAAAGGGCTCTGCATTATACCCCAGTTTATATAACAAATATTTTTGACCATATAGAAGTGAAGAAGAGACCCTAAGAATGCACAACATCAAATTTTTCAAAAAATAAATATAGACAAAGATCCGACCAGCTTAAATTTGACGTCTAAATGACTATCATAATGGCTTATTTTTTGTATGTCGTGACGGTTATTTAACTTAATTTTAACACAATGAAAGCTTCCTAGAACCTATGAGCTTAAATTTGATGTCTAAATGACTGTCATATTGTCTTATGTTTGGTCTACTGTGATGGTCATTTGACTATCAAATTTAATGAAGCCAAACTTGTTGTGTATTTCCAGAATGTGAAATTCCATAATTTCTTCTTCTGTATAATATTAGGGAGGTTATATTTTAATACATTATAATAACCTATTATAATTTATAATGTAAAAATATATACACTTTTTATATATAAAAAGGTATATAGTTTATAGAATGTAAATAAAAAAACATATAGTTCATAAAAATTATAAACTATAGTATATTTTTTTATATAAAAAAATACATAACCCTTATTAAAGGGGTTTAAAGGACATAGACCAGGTTAAAAGAATTTTACTAGGTACAAGTAGATTTATGAGAGTATATATTAACCTACATATTTTACGGAGGGGAGAATAAGTTCACCCGACCACTACAAGATAAAAACTTTTAAACTTTTATGTGGCTATAACTACCAATATTTTAATAAATATTTATTACTTCACGTGGGCCACAATAAAGTAGCCATTTTTTTACTTCTCCATTTATACTTGAGAGTTCCACATTTATATTATCTCATTTTATTCTCCACTCCCACTCTTATATAAAAGAAAACCTTTAAATAGGTTTATTTATATAGTTTTTATAAACTATAAGATATAAATGAATGGGGCCTCTCTCTTACATGGATAATATAAATGGTTAGGGATACATGTTAGGTTTTATTTAATAAGGATTAAGATTTAAAAAGTAATCCCTTTATGGCCAAGCAATAAACATGGGCCCCTTTACTAAAAAAATAAGCATTTAGTTTTTTAAACATATATAAACCAAATCTAATAAAATTTATATTTTAAGCAGTTTAAACTAACCATATATATAAAATATGATTCAAACTTAGGTTTGTTTATTTTTTTTTAAACTATATATGCCTAAATTTATAAGTTAAGTTTAAATATGATTTAAACTTAGGCTTAGAATATGGTGTGTTGACTCTTCCCTCAATCCCATGTAATTTTAATATGGTTTAAGGATTATAATATTTAGTTTTTTTCCAAAAACATATAAATTTTAATATGATGTTTATATAAATTATTATATAAATCTTATTATATTATATATATATATATTTAAAAATAATAATATTATTTTCAAATTATATAGGATATAGTTATAGATTAACTATAAACTATAGTTTTTCAAATCGAATCCTTTTAGATGAGACCAAAGAACACGGATATGAATTTACCTTTTGAAATATTTAACCTACAAAAATTTGAAATTATAGAAAACATGAAAATTATTTCATATAGTAATAAATCCTTTCTTTTTCTATATGTGATTTTCACGCAGGTAAATATTTGAAGCCCCTTTCACCTGTGCACACATCAATCTCCAAACAAACATTAATTCCATATAAAAAAACATACAAATTAAATAAATAAAATACAAAACATTTGATCTTAATTTATTTAATTTACCTCTCTATTACCATGTTAAAATTTGAGGATTCTAATAAATAGAGATTTAATCAACTTACATATTACATAATGTTCTGATAAATTTTTAAATAAAGATTACATCATAACATAAGTATGAATAAGAAATACTTACATGAAATAAATAACATAGGTGACACAATATTTATAGTGGAAAACCCCAATAGGGTTAAACCACTTTGAAAATAACCTTTTACTTGAGAGAACTTATTTTACATCTAGTAAGATCACCTTCTCCTTTGAAACACTATTTTACCAGGTAAAACTAAATCACTTGATTTACACACCTTTGATATATTTCTGAATATATCAAATGGGAGGATTGGGTATGTCTCCTGACCCACCTTTTCGACCTAAAATGGTTGACATTACATAGGTTTATAATATTTAATATTAGGCCGATGGGGTGGGGTGGTGCGATCGGCTAAGTCACATTAAAGTCCTTTTTATATAAGGTGATTGGGTATGTCTCTCGACCCACCTTTTCAACCTAAAATGGTTGACACATACACTTTCTAGGTTTATAATATTTAATATTAGAAATATAATCATTTCAATGATATTAAATATTTAACCTAAAGTATATACCTAGGTTATCATATTTAATAATAGAAATATAAACATTTCATTTCATTATTAAATATTAACCTATATATTAGTGATGGACCCATATACATTAAAGGTTGGCAAGACAACTTAATCATTATGTTCCAATAATACCATGAGGAGAATGTGAAAATGCGAAGCATGAAGATCATATGGGATGGCGTGAAAATCACCCAGTGCAAATCGATAGTGTGACGAGATATCATGAAGAGCGAGCATCGACCTTAGGTGCATGAAAAGATTCAAAAAAAGGTTAGAACCTTGTTAACCTCAATATCTCAAACATCTCATAGATCTAAAGGCGGTGTACATATAAAGGGTGTTATGTAACCCTCGATCCACCTGTAACCATGACCTTTAGTGGAGAAGGACGATTACATTCCCATAATAGGAAGTAAATACCAATGACAGATATGAAAGCGATGACGCGTAAGGGAACATCATGATGACCCCTAAATGATACCTAGACCTATCACCTCACCTAACGAGTTGACCTAACTAGTGATGTGGAAAATGAATCACACTAAAAGGTTACGGTGTTTGGATCCCTTTTCATTTTACTGCTAGGATGTTGCATTCGAGATGACGTATTGACTATCTTTGGAAAGTATTGAGAGCTTTTAATGCGTAAGTTATGTTGTTGGGACCTCTATTTAATCTATTTTAAGTAGAGGAAGGACAACATACTAATAATGTCCACATGGCAAAACAATAGGTGCCAATGTTTGGAACTACACTTGGAGGATTGTTTACAAAGCACATCATCGTAACAGTGTTAGTGCGTAGACAACGAGAAATCATTTTATAGGTGTTGCGAAAACACAAAAAATGGGCATCTAGTTCATTACTATAACTAGGAATCGAGTAAAGTTCATCTATGGGACCACAAGTTATATCATGTGGCATGGTGGGTGATGAGGTTTAGGTCGACCACCATTGCCTGGAGAAACCACGGTGGAGGTTACAGGTATGGGTCTATTCCTAACCCATGGGTGGGTCCAAAGCGACCATCAAATTAGTCTCATAAGATCTCACCTCAACAACCATAATAACGAGACACCTCGGGTCTACTTTGAGATGTCTCTTCACTTGCGGAGTATAGGGGTGTAGAGGATGCAAAATAACACATGGAGAAGTGTGAACTATTATGGCCCACTAAAGGAATTATAACCCTAGATAAAAAGGAAAATAATTTTTCTACTAAAATTAAAGGTCGCACGCATAGTTGGTACAAAAGTATGATCCACACCAGACTACGGTGGATTATGATGCTTTGTGCGCAACATTTTTAGCTCAGTTTCACATCTCGTGGTTTGAACAACATAGAATTAGTGCACTCGAGGATATAAAGCAGGGTTTTTAAAAGTGTAAAGGAGTATGATGTAATTTTTAAAACCCTCTTATCCAAAATATCTTATGATAATCATTTGAGTCAACATGCACAATGGTTCGTTGGAGGATTTTTGACTCCATTACGAAGGGCTTTATCTCAAAAGATATGTAGACCCGTATGAGGCCTTAGAAGAAATTCTATGTACTGAAGTAATTAGAAGTGATGATACTTGGTGTAATCCCATTTTAAGAGGCTCGAGATAATGGTGATGGCTAAATAACTAGAGAATATTTATTCCAATTTAGTGCATGAGTTGCGCGGTGGCTTGTGATGTCTTGTTATGAAATTTAAGGACGTATAAGGACAATTACCAATATAGGATGGTTTGCACATTGTTATAGTCATGTGAGATTTGTCACAAGAATCATGATGTCTATAACTATCCACTCTTGTAGTGTGCAACTAGGAAGAAAGTATCCATGTCTATAAGATCTATAATGTGCACACTCATGATATGAAGGATTTCCGGTTGATAAAAAAATTCACGAGGATTGCGAAGACTAGGGTTTGGAAAACCACTATGGCAAGTAGTTCTCAAGTACCGAAGCTCAACCTCTTGAAGGGTATGTTAATGAAGGTGGATTCCACGGATAATATAGGATCATAGGTTGTGGTGGTAGAGGCATATTTACATGCAAGACTTGCTATACTTGTGCATCCCTATATCAATATTAACATAAGTTCCCTCAGAACCTGGTATGTGCATATTGTGGAAAAAACATAAAGTTGAGGACTGTCAATATCTTTATGAGCACGTGTAAGAGAAAGAAGAAAGACAAGGGTGCGGGGATGATCAAGGTCCATCACGCAAAGAATGAATAGTGGACACCGAAGAAGATTCCTGATCTAGATTTACATCCCATGTTAGTGACTACTCATACGGAGGTAACACGTGCGTCTGCAAACCCCTAAAGCTAAGCCTCTCATAAAAATGTAATATATCATACATGCCAAGTATCTTGATGTTTCTCACATAAGGAATTTTATCAAGAACCCATGGGAGTGATCAGAGACTTGTAGGGTGAGATATAGTTTATGAAGGATTTAACACGTGAAAGGGAACACACTAAGAACATTAATCGAGAAATATGTAGATGATTTGAAGGAGATATATAAGAAGTTATGGAAAGAGAATACCATCTCACTATTAGGGTAATGGATGCACGAAAATTTACCACATGTAGGAGTTGAGCGCGAGCGAAAAATACTACATGTAAACTTGCCACCATAGAACCATGAAAATGATAATGAAATCAAATTAGATATAATGATTGATGGGTGGTTGGTAAGTAAAATTTTGATCGATATATGTGTTGAGGTAAATATGTTGACTTTGAATGCATGCAATTAGATGGGGAGACCCACATTACATCTATCTTCAAATGTGATATAAATGGAGAATAAAATTAAAACCATGCCAATTGGGGTATTGAAGGATGCTTTCATAGATGTATTCAGGGAGCTAAGTTTACTTTAGGAGACTTGGAAATATTGGAGCTTGGTGAGGAAGATAACTTTCAGCACTTCTTGGAGGACCACGATGTTATGCAAACAATACCGACCTATATTTTAATAAGGGGTATATCGGTTTTGAGAATAAGGAAGAGCACGTAATCATACCCCTAGATGAGGAAAAATTTGCACCATACGTTGAGCCTTTGAGTGAATAAGAGTTTAATAGGATTTATGCGCATGGTGTGTGGCCCTAAGATTGTGGATCCATCCAAGGAAGGTGTGCTTCATTGGGAAGACACCTTGGTAGTTAGTGACACCACTAGTATTACTTACAACAACTTGACCCATGACACGTATGAAATGGTCGAGTGTGAGTTGAAAGGGAGAGTCATTAGGATGATCAAGACATGTATGATTAGGCACATGGGAAAAACTTCGATTACACAGGAATATTTGTTTCACCGTTTTCTTTAAGTTTTAGGCAAAAGCAGATAAGGGTGTGGGCGAAAAGAGGAATAAATGTTGCAGCGATCAATTTGAAGGTTGTTGCACACATTAAACTTACGGATCCAATGATGACTATGAGAGCTTCCTTTTGGCTAGGAGGAACTACGAAATACACAACAAGACCACAAAAAGAGGATTAAATAATATATGTTAGTGGGCTGCCTAGAGTGTGCTAGATCTAGGAAGTGTGATACTTCCTCGGTGGCAATCAACCCACTTTTTTAATATAATTTAATGCAAGAAATAACATAAGTAAATATAATCCTACTATAGTTGATATGATTTAGGTATATTATCCAAATCTGATAAGCAAATCTACATAATAGGCTAGGCTATGATCATATCTGGAAATAAGGTGAATAACTAAGGTCTTTGGAGTAGGTGAAGGTTAGATTTTGGGTCACTTGAATCACTGGAAAAGGGGTATTGGGATATGGTATTAGCAGCACTACCAAATATAGAGATCGATGTCGATGCAGTATGACCGAAAATGGTTTAATAAGAACTAACGATGGTTCTTTATTGCGGGGTAATAACTCAATAGTTCATGGTTTTGGATTTTTCGAGGCCGGATCACATATGGTGAGGAGTTGGTTTAGGTGCAGGGGATATGTTGGGAATATCTAGAGGGTACTCGGGATTAGATAGAGGTGATTAAAATGGTTGTGATTGATGGGAAAGGGTCGGGTTCACGGGAAGAAAATAGTAGTGGGGTGAAAATATAGCGATGATTGATAAAAAAATATGAATAACTTTATAAACTAAATATAAATGAAGTGATGCGGAGTTAGAGACACACTTATAGTGTGTAAGTTCAATGGTTGGGTGGTGGTTATGGTTGATTAGTGAAATGGTGATCAATGTCGTGGCAGTGCTTCCAGGAGTGCTCTTGTGAATGCAAATACCTTTTGATCAATGGTTGTGCTAGTTATGGATGCTGGATGTGTGAAAGAGCTCTGGTTATTTCTTACATGTAGATATCCTTTTCTCCCAAAACTCAAGAATGTGTCTAACCTCTCAAACAAGGTTACCAAAATGGTTATATAGTAATGATTTAGACAGGTTTAGGGTTCTGATGTTAGTTTTGGGTTAATCGCGTCGGTTAAGGCGAGATATCCTAGGTTGCCTAAAATAACAAATCTTGGCTATCCTCTCCCAAATTTTTCTCATTTGTCTTTGAGTCTAAATGGAATGTTGTGCTTAGATATGCGGGAAAGTGGTTAGAGGGAGAATAGGCATGTGATTTTAGGGTTGTACTAATTCTTAGTTCATTAAGGTAAGTAGGGATAAGTCTTAGTTAGTTATGGAAACATCTTTATAAATAGGTCTATGGTGAGGTGTCTAGGTGAGGTGGTGGGGTAAGGTGGAAATTGGTTTTAATTGAGGTAATTATATAATGAATGAAGTGAGGATGAGTATTAATTTAATTGTAAATAATTAAATTAATATTGATGTGTGGGGTATAAGGTTCATGGTTAGGTGAATGTGTTTAAGTTGGTTATTCGAAAGGGGACCAGGGGAGTGTGACCCAACTTTGGTGTCTAAATTTTCCCCCTTTTTGTTGCGTAACTTGTATTGGTAAGTGATCTTGATAAAAAGAAGTGAATGCCCCATGTGTGGGTGAAGGTGATCCCCCTCAAGCCCGGCACTTGATGAGGTCTAAGTCGAAATCGATGAGTGGTTTGATAAAGGTGTAGGTGGGGAAAGGTTTGAGTATTGATGGAAAGGGTGATGGTCAACTTGGGTAATGGGTAGTAGGTCATGGTAAAAATCGGTCATAGTTAATGGTAATCAAACACACACACACAGTATAAATTGTAACATGGTTGTACGAGTTGAAGAGCTTGAAAACTCTACATTGTCCATGCTTGATAGGTTTATCCAAACAAGGGTGAAGTGATTCAGGTATCCAAGGTATAGGATATGGTTGAGAAACACAATGTAGGTTAGGTGTAGGAATGTTTAGGTATGCTTTGGTAAACCAAAGGTTTGGTCGGGATAAAGGCACAACAATAGGCAAGGTATGGTTTTTAGGCTAAAACAACATAGGTAACAACATCACAAGGTATAACGAGTACATAAGGTCAATGGTCACACCAAGTAGGTCAAGTTCAGGAAAATAGGTCATGGGATGGGTAAGGCCAAGGTATAGGTAAAATAACAACTCCTAAGATGTAGCAAAGGAAATGTAGGGGTAGGTTGGGTTTGTAGGTATGTTGTAATGGGTGGTCGAATGATAAAAAGTGGGTGAGCATGAGTGGCGACAGTGAAAATGGAGCGGGGTAAGGGTAACTAGTTTGAAGTACGACCGGCGCTGGTTACATGTTGACCAAAGATGGTTTGACTAGGGCACCAAATATGACCTTTATGCGGTCGAAAGCGGATTAGGATTTAAAAAAATTTTTACTTTTTGCGGAATCATTTGTCATTTTCCAATAGTAGAAAATGACAAAGGAGTGGTGGAAAAGTGGAAAGTGATGGAGCAAGACGAAGAGTTGAGTTGGCTAGCCTCGGAGTGGGTGTTTAGTTGTTCATAGGTGCGTCCATGAGATAGGTGTGAGTGATTTGATTGGGTGGAGGTGAGGAGTGGATTTGGTGATGGCAGAGGTAGGAGAGGGGTCAGGTGGACCACCAGTGAAGCAGCCCAATGTGACCCCATGGAGATGGCATCACGATGAGGTAAGATTCGATCCCATTCTACATTGGTTAGGTAAATTGATTTGTAGAAATTAGGTTTGGGTAAAAATGGGTTTGGGGGAATTAAATTTGAATTTGGAAGGTATAGGGATGAAATAGGAATGGAGGAAGGCTTATGTAGGGTAAAGAGGGGTGAGGATGGATTGAGGTGAGATTTGGGTAGGAAAGGATAGGTAGGTAAGGTAGAATGTTGAATTTGCGAGAGAAAAAAAAGGGTAGGGTTTCATGGATTTTGTCACGGAACAGATGGCCAGACATCAATCAAATGTTGGCGATGTCGGTGGGAGTTAACTAACATCGGTCATGGATGAGTTGTGACCGATGCCATTTTTTACTTGACCATTTGTCGATCAATAAGAACCGATGTCGGTCGACATTTAGAGGAATATGGGCCAACAAATGAGAGGAGGTGGGTGGGGAAGATAGGTCATGAGATAGGAAGATATTGTTGATGGAAAATAACTTTGTAAGAGGTGTGAATAGGTATGGTTCGAGTGATGGGAAATAGAAGAGGGAGAGAAGGGTAACATTTTAGGGTTGGGGTGGGAAGATAGGTCATGAGTAGGAAAGGTCTTGGGAATAGTTTGGGTGGTTAAGGGTGAAGTTAGGGGTATACTCGAGGTCTAATGATGTTATGATTTGTTGGATGTAGGCAAGGGACCAGTTGTGGATGTGGGATAGGGTACCGCCCTTGTTATTAGTGGTAGTACGAGGAGTGTGTGACTGAGGAGTGACACCATGTGGAAAAGTTCGGCTTGATTGGGGTCGATGCTTACCGACATGTAGTCGAGAGTTGAGTTTGATGGTCACCCTCATCGAAAGATGGGATTCGGTGACCAACACATTTTGTTTTGATATAGGTGAGATGGCTCCATCACCTTGGAGGATATTTTATAAGATCCTATGGCTACAGATAGTAGGGACACAAGTGTATTCCATTTTCTTAGAGGCATCTGAAGAGTTGATGTTGGAGATTATTCGGATAAGGGGGTTGGGTTCCAGTATCCTACACATGATCATGGAGCCCATGCAGGGTCTCATTTTAAAGGCAAGGGAGGGACATGGTTCCACGATATAGGTATAGGAATTCGGGGAATGATGGCATGGCACCATGGAAATAGTACCCATGGCTAGGTTCAGGATGCCCTAGGTGAGGCAAGATATTATAAGGATCACTGATGGCCACGAGGGATAAATTTCCCTACCTTTGTAGAGTATAGAGCACTGTGCAAGCCTCGAGTGAGAGGACCAGTCTTGCACTCACAGTGTGGAGAGTATAGGGGGCCAACGAGCCCCAAGATAGAGTTAGTTCAGGGCAAGACCACTAGTTTACGGAGGCCAAATCCAGGTGAGGTACCAGAAGAGGTTAGGTCGAGGCCCATGGAGGGTGGTGAGATGATAACGGGATGATGCACAGGAGTAGAGGAGGAGGAGGAGACTTGTGATACATGCACAGCAGAGGTATCCAGGTGATTAATATTTGTGTGGACCTCCATTTTTTTAATTTTTGATATATATCGTCTTGTGTGCCAAAGAAAGAGATGTACATGAGAGTTTTGTGATTTTTTTTATCGGCTGCGTCATGCTTTGAAGATAGTGAGGTTGTATCCGAGTGATTTGAGATATTTGTATTTATTTGTTTTGTGTACATATGTATGTGTACACATACTTTATCATTTATATAGATGATGATATTTATAGAATGGATGGTGTACTTGTTTTAATTTCCATTATTATTTGTGTATGTGATGGAAACTAGGTGAATAAGGCATACTTGTAGGTTCAGAGGCATGGTTGAGTTAGGTTAGTTAGGCATGTTGGAGTCGGTCATATGCATGATGGAGTCGGGTAATAGGCATGATGGAGTCAGGTCATAGGCATGATGGAGCCAGTTATAAGCATGATGGAGTCAGGTTATAGGCATGATGGAGTCGATTATAATTTTGATTTTAATGTCCACGTCATTGGTAACATGGGAAATAAATGATGATGTATATACATGTTATGGTTTAAGTTTCTAAATATTTGCTATAGTGGAAATGTGAAAATGATAAATGAACGATGTGATGATGTGGTAAAAATGTTCATTAATTGTTTCTTGTTTGGTTTAATTTCCAATTGTTGATATAAAATGGAAATGAACTAAGGTAGGATGTGAATAGGGAAATAAAGGGGAAATAGGTTAGGGTGAAGAGTGGCCGAGCTAACCTTTAAGGGCCCCATGCCCTCAAAGTGCTTGCCTACATAGCCCCGATGAAAAGGGGCCTCAGGTCGATGTAGTTCTCCCATAAGCTAGGGAAGAATATGAGGAATGGGTTGGTAGATCTTAGGCATGATTGAATGCAGGTCATAGGCATGGTTGAGTTTAGGTCATAGGCATGGTTGAGTTTAGGTCATAGGCATGGTTGAGTCATTTTAAAATTTAGGTGTCGATGATTCGGGCTGTATAGGATAATCAATAAGTAATGAGGAAGGTGAATGGTAAGAGGTGGAAAAAGAGTCACTTAATTGATAAGAACCCTAGTGAGTCGATAATACCCAAGATGGGCTTATGAACGTAAGACCCTAAAGGTAGTGCATAATGGACTATTCTAAAGGTTAAGAAAGTCACATGATCACGAAATGTCACATTTGGGGCAAGTCCCTTGAGCATAGAGAAAACTAGGGCGCAAAAGGAAATGAAGTGAAAGTGGATGGGTGAGTGTAACCTAGTATACGACTACATGTTTACTTGGCAAGAATACCCAAGATCAAAATAGGCAATTCCATGACAAAAAAGTTAACCTTTTTCTTTTTTTTATTTTACTTTTGTTTTTGTTTTGATAGACTGATCGATGTGGGAAGTCTATGTGGGATGAGTAGATTTCTCCTTGAGGTCTTCGTGAAGCTAATCGATGCAAAAAGCTTGAAACATTTATGATATTTTGGGAATGACTTTATATAACTGTCCTTGAGGAGCGATCTATTTATAAAATTAGATAGAGAGAAGAGATGTCCCTTTTTGAGGAGTCATCTTTTCTAGAAGTTTGACTCAAGGAGTTGAATCTCATTTTTGTTTTGTTTTTTTTTTAGATGTTTTAAGTCATGGAAAAGACTATAGAGGAGGATTAGGTTCTTGTTTAGAAGACAAAACCATAACACACAGTTAACTATGAAAGAGGTAGTTTCGAGTGATGAACAACCATGGGATTCCATATTTTTAAAAGATGAAAAGTATCCATGAGAATCATGCCATGAGTAGAGTCGTGGTACTCATATTGAAGATAGGGCTGAAAGGTGACAGGTAATCACATGATTCTTGTTTAGTCATGGATTCTCTAAAATGGGTAACATGGAAGATGAACGATGCTCAAGGGATGAGTGATCAATTGACAGAAAATGATATAGGACTTGATGCTCAACAATAAAATGGTCGAAGATGTAAGGCGTTGAGAGGCTCAGGTTCAAGTTTACCTTTGATTGAAGACAAATGATAAGCACCATCCATAGGCATGGGTAATGATATATGGTCTAATCTAATTAGGAGTAAATTTTCCCCGTTTACTTTTCTCTTCTTTGGTTACATGTTGATTTTCCTCCAGGACAAGGTCACTGACCTGAAAGATTCGTTCATAGACACATTTTTCGTAGGCGCGTTTGATATGTTTTTGGTAGATTCGGAGATGGTCAAGATCATTGAGATGATGTTAATCTAATAACTCAAGTTGCTTTAATAATCTAGCGAAAGTCATCATCGTTGAGCATGTCTCGTAGTGAGATGTGGAGATATGGAATCTAGACTTCGAGAGGCAAGAAATCCTTGGTACCGTAGACCAGAAGAAAAAGGTGTGGAAATAGTCAAAGTGTGAATACTAGTGTGATAATCCCACAAAGCGAAAGGAATGTGTGAATTCCAATCCTTTCCAATATCGTCAACTACTTTCATAAGAATTTTGTTCAAGGTTTTATTGGTTGATTCTTCTTGGCCATTGGTTTGTGGGTAATAAGGTGACCAAAAACTGAGATGGATGCCAAAACAATCACACAACTTATGAAGGGTTTTTTTTGAATTAATTTCCATTATTAGTGATGAGATGGTGAGGAACACCAAAGCAATAAATTATGTGATGGTTGATGAATTCACATATTTCTCGGCTTTTATAGAAATGAGGGGGATGGATTCTACCCATTTAGTGTAATATTCGATAGTGGTTATAATCCATTATTGACGACATTGTGAAGAATGGGGATTGATCTGCCAACAAGATCTAAGCCCCATTGAGAGAAAGGCGACAAAGGTCTCATGTGTGACTGTAAGGCATGACTGGTGTGTGATGAAGATTGTTGTTGGAATTTCACACAATGTTTGACATAGTCACAAAAATCGTAGTTTAGGGTTGGCCAATAATAGCTAAGGTGAAGAATTTGTTTTTAAAGCTAAACCACTAAAGTGGCCTCCACAAATTCCATCGTGAACTTCCTTGATGGTGTAGGGAATTTCAAAACTAGTAAGGCATCGTAAGAGAATACCATCAAAGCCACACTTATAAAGGAGACCACCCATGATGACATAGCGAGAGACACTTTTAAGAAATGTACATTGTCCATTACGAGTGAGATCAGGGGGTAGAATGGAAAGGGAAAGATAGTCTACAAACTACTTATACCAAAGGTCATGTGGGTCGTGTCCTGGAATATAGAATTCGAGAGGCAAGACAACCTCGATCTTGTAGACTAGAGAAAAATGTGTGGCAATAGTTGAAGTGTGAATACTAGTGCAATAATCCCACAAGTGAAAGGAATGTGTGAATGCCAATCCTTGCTAGTATCGTCAACTACTTTCATAAGAATTTTGTTCAAGGTTTTATTGGTCTCTTCTTGGCCATTAATTTGTGAGAGTAATAAGGTGATGAGAAATTGAGTTGGATGCCAAAACATCGCACAACTTACGGATGGTTTTTTTTGAATTACTTTCCGTTATTAGTGATGAGACAGTGAGGAACACCAAAGTGACAAATGATGTGATGGTTGATGAATTAACATATTTTCTTGGATTTTGTAGAAATGAGGGGATGACTTCTACCCATTTAGTGTAATATTCAGTAGTGGTTATAATCCATTAATGGTGTTGTGAAGAATGGGGATTGATCTCGCCAACAAGATCTAAGCCCCATTGAGAGAAAGGAAAAAGGTCTCGTGTAACCTATAAGGCATGACTAGGTGTGTGATGAAGATTAGCATGTTATTGGCATTTCACACAACATTTGACATAGTCACAAAAATCATGGTTTAGGGTTGGCCAATAATAGCCAAGGTGAAGAATGTGTTTAGTGACAGCTAAACCACTAAAGTGGCCTCCATAAATTCCATCGTGAACTTCCTTGATGGTGTAGGGAATTTCAGAACTTGTAAGGCATCGTAAGAGAATACCATCAAAGCCGCACTTATAAAGGAGACCACCCATGATGACATAGTGAGAGAAACTTTTAAGAAAGGCATGTTGTCCATTACGAGTGAGATCAGCGGGTAGAATGGAAAGGGAAAGATAGTCACAAACTACTTATACTAAAGGTCACGTGGGTCGGTTTGAATGCAGGAATTCGAGAGGCAAGACAACCTCGGTATTGTAGACTAGAGAAAAAGGTGTGGCGTGAAGTCGAAGTGTGAATACTAGTGCGATAATCACACAAAGCGAAAGGAATGTGTGAATGCCAATCCTTGCCAGTATCGTCAACTACTTTCATAAGAATTTTGTTCAATGTTTTATTGGTCTCTGCTTGGCCATTAGTTTATGGGTAATAAGGTGACGAGAAATTGAGTTGGATGCCAAAAGCGTCGCATAGCTTACAAAGGGTTTTTTTGAATTACTTTCCATTATTAGTGATGAGACAGTGAGGAACACCAAAGCGACAAATGATGTGATGGTTAATGAATTCACATATTTTCTCAATTTTTTTGTAGAAATGAGGGGGATGGCTTCTACCCATTTAGTGTAATATTCAATAGTGGTTATAATCCATTAATGGCATTATGAAGAATGGGGATTGATCTCACCAAAATATCTAAGCCCCATTGAGAGAAATGCCAAAGGTCTCGTGCGACCTGTAAGGCATGACTAGGTGTGTGATGAAGATTAGCATGTTGCTGGAATTTCACACAACATTTTACATAGTCACAACAATCATGGTTTAGGGTTGGCCAATAATAGCCAAGGTGAAGAATGTGGTTAGTAAAGCTAAACCACTTTGAAGTGGCCTCCACAAATTTCATCGTGAACTTCCTTGATGGTGTAGGGAATTTCATAACTGGTAAGGCATTGTAAGAGAATACTATCGAAGCCATGCTTATAAAGGAGACCACCCATGATGACATAATGAGAGAAACTTTTAAGAAAGGCACGTTGTCAATTACGAGTGAGATCAGTGGGTAGAATGGAAAGGGAAATATAGTCTAAAAACTACTTATACCAAAGGTCACGTGGGTCAGGTACAATGGTTCCAATGGAGTAGACATCATGAGGTAAGTAAGAGGGTGATTGCAACCTTTGTATTGTGAAAAATATTTTAGAGTCGGTAGGTGAAGCAAGTATCTAAGAAGCCAAGCAGACCATGGTATCTATAAATTTATTGTTAAAATGTGGGGTGGTTTTAAGTTAAGTAATAGTCAAAGGTGGTCAAAAGTATGTCTATGTGATGTTTATACTTTTGGAGTATCTCATTAGGACAACTCGGGTATATACAATTGACTTGGTTTACTACTAACATGGGAATCACCAAAGATATTAATTGACTTAACATCTAAGGCATAAGAAGCCTGAGACCCAATACGAGTGCTTCATATTCGGCGATATTGTTTTTACAAAAAAATCGAGTTTGAAATATAAAGGAATAGGTTCACCATCAAAAGGAATGAGGATAACACCATCCCCACCTCCACGTTGACACTTTGATCCATCAAAGAAGAGTGTCATTTGATAAGCGGTATCATCTAAGGAGATGGTAGTTATGGATTCATTTGGGAAATCAAAGTTAGAGGGTTGATTCCCAGAAATAGGTGCATCTTCTAGTTGGTCGGTGATGGTTTTTCCTTTGATGGATTTTGATGGATGAAATCAAGGTCAAGGTCTCATGCCGAAGCATGATCCATGTGCACAAATGCCCTAATATTGGTAGGGTTTGGCATACATATAGTGTAGGGGTTCGATTTGGTAAAAAGGTTTTGTGGTTGAGTAGGTGATGGTGGAGTTTTGTGGTGATGAAAAACTAAGGATAAGATAGAGTTTTTCGACATGGGTGTACCTAGTTTCATAGTCCATAAGGGCAATGGAATGATATAATAAACCACTTGCTCTTTGTGTTTCTCATCATGATGTGAGAGCATGACACCTAAAGAATGGTCGATGTGTAAAATATATAGGTAAAAGGTTTGGTCATCCTTAGGGGAATGGCGTAATGAGCAAAATGGTGGGTCATCCTTAGAAATGAAGGTGGTATTTTTTATAATACATCAAAGATTTATGGCATTCATCATCCCATTTGAATGAAATGTCCTTCTTGAGAAGATGATGAAATGGTTGATAGCGATCGTAAATTGTGAGATAAAATGACGAATGGATTGTAACTTACCTTATAGGCTTAGAAGTTGATAGAGATTAGTAGGCGAGGCATTTCTAGAATATCCTTTACTTTAATAGATCAACTTTCTATGCCACGCAAAGAAATGATGAAACCAAGGATTTTCCTAAAAGTACCAAAAAGACACACTTCTTTGGTCAAGTCACACACATACTTGATGAGGCGCAAAGATGACCTTAAGGATGGTCGTGTGTTAGCTCGATTTTTGGATTTGGCAAGAAGATAATCTACGTAATCTTCTAATATGCAATGCATGATGTCATGGAATATGTAATTCATGGCTCATTGATATGTAGAACTGACATTTTTAATGCCAAAAGGCATGACTCGATAGCAGAAGGTCCCCCAAGAAGTGATGAAGGAAATTTTTTGTTGATCTTTTGGAGCAAGTAATATTTGATTATAACCCAAAAAACTATCCATGAGTGATAACATTTCATGGCCAATGGTGATATCAACTAGTTGGACAATACCTGGTAGAGTAAATTCATCTTTGGGAAAAGCTAGGTTGAGGTCATAGAAGTTTGTGCAAAAATGCGAGTCCCCTTGTCACCTTTGTGAAAGGAACAATGTTAGAAATCCATTGGGGATAATCAATGGGTAGGATGAAATAAATTGAGAGAAGGCATTGAAGTTCTTCTTTGAGTAGAAGAGAAATGTGAGGATGCATTTTCTACATCTTTTGTTTGATGGGTTTGGCATCAGAATGGTTACGATATTGTAGACCACAATTTTAGGGTCAATACCGGGCATATCGGCATAGGACCAAGTAAAAGTGTTGCTATGGTCCCAGAAGGAAAGAGGCAAAAGATTCCTATTCAGTAGCATCTAAAGATTGTCCTATCTTTAGAATGTGCGGGTCATCCTGAGTGTTAATGTTGATTTCAATGGTTGATTCATTCAACATGTTTGCATCTCAGAAGGTAACGATCGTGAATATAAGAATCTTCTACACCAAGGTAGGTGAGGATGGACTCATCATCCTGACATTGAACAACATTAATAAAAGGTGTATCATCATTAATCATGTCAGGATATAGGAATGAGAGAGAAGAGGGAGCCTCGCCATCCCGTTGAAGGTCATAGGTCCCATGGAAATTGTGTTTAAGAAAAAAAAAGTTAGGAGGAATAGATTCGGGTTCTATGGATTTCGTGGGTGAAGATGGTGATGTGGGTGAATGAGGTGGAAAAGGTTTGTCTTCTTCAATGAGGTCAACGTGATCCTTCTTGGGAGGTGGTGCGGAAAAGCCAATGCCACTATGGTCATTGTGTTTACGGGTAGTGTAGGAAATGATAGTATGGAAGCCCTATTTATAAAAACCAAAGCCAAATCCTTTCCATGCAAATGGTGGAGGAAAGTGTGAGTGAAGTGGCGAGTTAGTAAGGGATTGTAGGTCAGATGAAAATGGTCATGTTTGGGATGGAGGTTTAGGTGAATAAGTGGCAATATCAAGTCCCCCATATGTTAGAGTATTGTAAATAAGGTCGGGAGGGCCATAAGGGAAAACCTCACCTATGTGGTAGTCATAACTAGGGTGTTGGCATAGGTTCCCATATTCTTGCGGAGTGAGGAATGTGTCGATATTGTATAGGCGGTACTCCCCCAGAGTGAGGTGTTAAAAACACCTTCTAAGGGATCAATAGTCGATATGTGGGTAGTGGGGATAGATGATTCTCCAGATGATTGGGAAGTAGGTGAGTCAATTATAGAGGGCTAGTAGTGGTAGTTTGGATAGCAGGGTTAGGTGTGGTAGAGGTGGTAGAAACATTGGTGGATGGGCTTGTGGGTGAAGGTGAAGTGGGGGTAGTGGCAGATACCTTGATTGGTACAAGTACATCATTGGGTTGGTATAACATGTTACAAGTCTTGAATGGCGATGGGTCGATGGGGGGATGGTGTATTTATGTCCCTCATGCTCAAATTTTACACAATGGTGTAAATTTGAAGGGACACAACCCATGACATGAATCCAAGGTCTGTCAAGTAATAGGTTATACTGGAATTCTCCCTCTAAGATGTAGAATAGTTCCAGGACAATGCGAGGGCCTACGTGAACATGAAGGATAATAGTGCCAAGGGTGGAGGTGATGGCATCATTGAAGGAGCATAGCATAACTGGGTTATTATGCATACAATTAGAAGGAATACACATTTGATTGTATGTGTGGGAGGAGATGATGTTAATGCTAGCACCACCATCAATCATGACACGTCGTATGTGTATGTTATCGATATAAAAAGAAATGAATAGGGTGGGATCAAGGTCATCTTCTTTGGAGAGGTACAATCTCCTCTTCAGAGAAGCTGAGGGTGGTGACTTGAGGAGTGGTCATGGGGATAGAAGGGGAGCTGATTTGGTTAGTGAGGCCACATGGTGAGGTGTAATAATCGAGGCCACCGGTGTGGGGTCATTGGGTAGAACTTCAATGGATTGTAAGACCTCGATAAGTGCTTGTCTGTGGGAATCGAAAGTCCTGGACGAGATCATACAAAGACATCTTTAGAGGAGATTGATGTAATTTTTTATCATTGCATGATGGGTGACCCCAAATCGGAGATAGGGTATGTAGGTCTACGGATGGTGATTTTGGGAGTGGGTGTAGATGGTATATGTAGGGTATAGGTTTGGTTGATGGGCTAGTTGCTTTTCTTTGCCTTTGTCTTTACGGCGGGTAGAATGTGAACCATGTTAATTTGAGGGAGGTGGATGGAGAGGGTGTGTCATGAAAGGTATAATGGCATGAGGGAAAAAATTATAGCGGTGGATAAGAGCCTTGTTAAATGATTAAGGTGCACTGACATTTGGGTGGTGGTTTGGCCAACTTTCTAATACGGACCATGTTGATCTTGAATTTTGGAGGTGGGAAAAATGGTTATGGGGGTTGAGATACGTATCGGTGAATGGGTAAAGGATGATGATGTATGGTGATAGGTGAAGGTGGAGCATGGTCCTCATCAAAAAGGTTATCATCATCAAAATTTTGTTCAGGAGGACAAAGTTGAAGAAGAACAGTCTTTAAAGCCTTACAATTTTTAACATCATGTCCTGGCGACACACGATGATAGGCACAAATATTGGTTTCATCAAACCCTTTTGGTTTGGGTTTGAGAGGATTGTAAGGTTGAAGCGATGGTAATGTGATGACGGAAGTCTCCAAGAGATTGGTTAAAATTTTGGCGTAGGACCCTACTAATGGATCACAATGGGAAGTGAGTGTGGGTTTGGGTATAGGTGTGGTTGATTGTGAGGGAAGAGGCTTTATAGGAGGGGGAATGGGTTGGTCTACTAGTTTGGTATGTGGAGTGGTCTTAGGTCTTCTTGGGCATCTGTTTGGGTAAAGGTGGGGTAGAAGAGTTGGTGATGGAAGGTTTGGTTGGTTTGACTACCTTATTGGAGGGTAGAAAATTCTTAGCTTTGGGTTATACCTTCTTGGGTAAAGGTGACATGGGAGTACAAGATGTAGAAGGAAAAGCATATGATGGCATAGGATGGGTTACCCACGGGGGAAACCAAGTTGTGGTGGAGGTGGTTGGTAAAGTTTGGGTATGTAGTATTGGTTGAAGTCGTATACACAAGGTTGGGGTTATAGTAATTGGTGGAGGTATAAGTGGTAAGAATTTCATGGGTGAGGGTGAGGGAGATTGGTTTTTGAGTGAATGAGGTGTAACAAAGGCTCGTGATGTAGTAGTAGATTGTTTAGTTTTTTCATTTTGGCTTTGGGTGTGAGATTGTTTGGTCATGGTTGATGGATGAGGCCCTAGGATGGACGGAAGGGGGGAAGGTGATAAAGGTGTGGTAGGCGAGACCGGTGTATGCGGCCTAGAGGGTTGGGTTTTCTTTTTAAGTGGGGGGATAATGCTGCTACGAAATTTGGAAGACACGGCTAGGTCCAATCTGATAGGTGGGTGAGTAAGGCTTGATGTTGGCATAACACCCAAAGTAGTGATGGGTCTCGATATGGGTGGGGGATAAGTGTGGGTAGGTTTTTAGGTTTGGGAATAGTTGTAGTGATGGGTAGAAGTTTGGATGGAGGTAGGGATGATGAAGAGGAATCCATTTCAATCGGCATGGTCAGTGTAGTTTTGGTTGCGAAAACACCTTTGGGTAGATCGTGGAAGTATCTTCAGAAACATTTGCATTTAGGTCGAATGGGGACCCAAGACATCCCCAGAGCATGGACTAATCAACGTAATCCAAATGATTGACTAACCGTGAAAATGATATTACTAAAGAAGATGATGGAATGGGTTGGGTAGCAATCCCTTATAAAATATGTCTATGAGACCAGGAATTGGCTGACCTCATATTCTATAGGTAAAAGAGCCGAGATCATGTCAATAGGGTTCTGGGATGCTAAGGGAGAACTATCCTTGATAGGTAGTGACATGTTTGAAGAATCTCCCATGGGTAGGAGAGATAATAGGTCGGATGAGGTAGAATTCTCTCTTGGTGGAGGAGAAGGCGATGATGATTGTCTTATGGATGGGAGAATAACAAGTGTTGATGGTTCAGAAGGTTGGGAAGCAAACAATGACACGACATCGATAGAAAGTTTAAGTTCCTCCAGTAAGAGCAAGGGGAGATGAGGTGGACTCCTCTGTGGGTGGAGGAGTAGAAGAGGTATGCTCCTCTATGGGTAGAGGATCTCATGCCAATATTTCCTCAATAGATGAAGTAGGTAGGTTTTGAGGAATAGTTGGCATGATATCAAAAATTGCATGAACCTCACAGACATTGTTGTCACTAGATAAAGGTTGGGTATTTTGATCAGATGATGGTTTATAATTAGGGAATGAATTTTTGAAGATGTGCAAATTCTAATTTGTTGGTGCATTTGGGTTGTCTACAAAAAGGTCTCCATTGTCTATCATCTCTTGAATAATGTTTTTAAAAGTTGTAGTTACCATCATTATGTCTTTTAACATGATGATAATTATAGTAGTCGTGTTCTTTATACCATGTTGGCGTGGGATGAATGGGATCAAAACCTAAATGAGGCTTTATGGGAGGAAGTGTAATGGCTCTAGATTTAAGAAATATTTTCCAAGCCTGATGAATAGGCTCTCCAATTGAAGTGTATTTTCGTTGTTCCCAGAAGATGAAAGGCCCGCACAAGAGAAATATTAGAAGAAGGTTGGGCCTAATTATAAGGATGAGGTGGACCCACCTTGAGGACTACTGCGTTGGCAGATCCTTTGGGATTTGAATAGTATTTTAGAGTTTTGAAGATGAAGAAGAATCATTTGATTTGAATGGGATGTTCTTGTTCCGTAATTGGATTTTGTTTTCTTCAATGGCATGAATTTCTAGTTTTTTGGGCCATGGTGAATGCTTCATAAAAGGTTTGGAAAGTTTGAACTTGCATAGTTGGTGAGATGTGTGTGGCACAAGCTCTAGTGAACAACTCAGTAAGTTTAGTTTGAGGTAGTTAGAATGTCAATTGGTTAATGAGAATCTTCCAAATGGGCAAACGAAATCTATGATAGATTTGTCTTCATCTTGTTGGGTTGAATAGAGATCAACTATGGTGACTTTCTTGGTAACATTGATTGAAAAATGATCTAGGAAGTATTGGGCTACTTGATTAAAGGAATAAATAAAATCTCGAGGTAGTCCACTATACCAGGTCCAATGTTGGTCCCATCGAGGACATTGGGAAAGTTCATAGGAGTAAAGTGTCATCGTGGGCGATTAGATAACACCCATGTTTGAATGACCACAAGTGTTGTTGTGGGTCTTCTTTACTGTTGAAGCGATTGAATTTAGGCATTTCCAAATGCACTTTGGGTAAGGACTTATGGGAATAGATGGATGGATAGGCTCATTACAAATTTTGTCATATGTTAAAGAATCACAAGATCCAGAAATAGATGCTTCTAAGGTCTGCATATTCTCCATCAACATTTTAATGAGGTCATTAGTAGGTTGGGATGAATGGGTGCCCCCTGTAGAAAAAGGGGGTTGATGTTGAATGCTTGAGGTGGGTGGTATGCTTTGGTGTATGGTGGTAATTAGTATGAGAACTGCATAAAAAAATAGATGTAGGTGTCACATAGCCAACATAAGCGATAGATGAGATCGGGGTTTTTGGTAGTATGTGTAAGTGGGTGGGGTAGTTGTAATGAATCTAGTGGTGATTGGGGGTAAGGATTGTGGGATAGAAAGGATGAGGTTTTGGAAAGGGGTGTAAGTTTTGACATCGGAGGTGGTTGTGATGCGATGGGTATATGTGAAATGGTGGGTGCGATGAAGCTATACTCATAGAGGTTGTCGAGGGGACAATCAATGTCACACACGTGATCAATGACGTACATGCTGCTACATTTGTAATGGCTATGGGATTTAGCTAAGACACCACATGTGATAAAGTTGATGAAGGTAGCAGACCGAAATAGTGCTAGTTGACGTAGAAGTGGGGCTAGATCGGGGGATAGATACAAGCATACTTGTATATTATCTATCATGAGGAATCCCGTGGAAGAATGAGCAAGGTAAGTACTTGGAGGGCGTGGGATTTTGGTCGAGGAGTCCCGTGAACTCCTCATTTTCAAGTAGTGATGGGGATAAGCCGAGTTGGATCAATAGGTGACCAATGGATGGCGGTGATGAACAAGGTGGAGTGGTCGACGGTAAATGTGAATTATGAGGGCGTTAGTTTGGCTATGAGTCAACACCATGTGAATCGACGTATATTAGGTGAATTATACTCTGTAAATGTCACAGGAACAACATAGATGGGATAGAACAAATTCGGGGAGGAAAGTTAGTAAATGTTTTGAATAAAATCAAAACAAAGTGACCATCATCGGTCTAGTTGACCGATGATGGTTAATAGGTGACCCGATAGCGGTCATTGTGAGGAAATGACAGCTTAGAAAATGAGGTAGAAACTAATGATTATTAGACAAGAAAGTTGTATAGGGTGATCTATTATTAGTGTACAAAAACTACAATGATACACAGAGACTCAAAACAGAAGAGAAGATGAGATAAGTGTATTTTGGGTAAATTAACCAAAAGAACAAGGAATCGACGCTAGTTAGGTAAACCGATGGTGGTTAGATGTAAACTGGTGGTAGTTGCTTTGGACCGATGCGATTACTGTGAAATCTAAAGAATAAAGAAAAATGAATTTTTGTGAATTTAGATTAGATGAATAATCAACCTAGAAGTCTGGGGATGATAAGATTAGGTCCTGACACACTCTAAGAAAGTCAGAATACTCCAACTGTGATGGTGGAGTGTGAAAGGCAAGAAATAAAAATGAATAATCGTATCCTCACACCTCAAAACACAAGTCAAGCACAAATCTAAGAAAAATACGTAACCCAATCAAGTGATTTTAATGTGTTTAGCTTATGCTATTTTAAATAATGACTTGTGAATTTAGAGTAGAGTTTTTGTTGGGAAGGATTCCTACGAAGAAGGAAATTCTAAAGGTGAGGTTTCAAGTTATGTTATGATGGGGGAGGGCAGCTCTATAAGGTAATGACTGGACATAGATAACCAGATGAGTGCCCACTGTCAATCCTTTGATCGTGTGATTGTTGAAAACTTCTTCCAGGTGGGATGTTGTTTAAGAAGATGTATATATTTCAAATTATGTAGTTTGGAAAAGAGAGAGAAGAAATAATGTTCTTTCTATGATTCAATTATGTCAACCATCAACTAGGCATGACTTCTAGCATATAGGTTTCCCTCATTTTTAATGTGAGCTAAAATGCAACAAATTAGAATGTTATGCAAGTGTTTTAATCCCAAATCGAAGTGTGATATTCGATGCAGCAAGTAGTGAACAGGAAGAGGGATGCTCTTTCACTAATGCAATATGAATGAAAGAAAAGAAGTATTCTTTTTATAGCACCAAAAACATGATTGCTTTTAGAAAATAGAAAGAGAGGAAGATTCTAGAGAGGAAAATTAATGTGTAAGCCTTTCAGAAGGGAAAAAAACACACAACGTTTACCTAGGAATGAATAAAATGCAAGGAACCCCGGATGGGTCCCATCGGGCATGAAAAAATGTTTCACCATTTTCTTTAAGTTTTTAGACGAAATAGATAAGTGTGTGGGCCAAGGAGGAATACTATCATGCGACAGTCGGTTTAAAGTTTGTTGCGTGCATTTTGACTTTTGATCCGATGATGACTATGAGATATTCCTTTTGGCTAGGAGGAGCTACCTGAAATATAGAACAAGACCACAAAAAGAGAATTAAATAATATATGTCATTGGGCTGTCTAGCGTGTGCTAGATCCATGAAGTGTGATACTTCCTCAGTGGTAGTCAAACCACTGTTTAATACAATTTAATGCAAAAATAACATAAGTAAATAAAATCCTACTGTAGCTAATATGATTTAGGTATCTCATCCAAATATAATAAGAAAATATAACATAATAGGCTATGCTATGATCAATTCTAGAAATAAGGTGAATAACTAAGGTGTTGGAGTAGGTCGGGGTCGATTCTAGGTCACTTGAATCAATGGAAAAGGGGTATTGGGATCTGGTATTATCGGGATTACCAAATACGAGAGACCGACATCGATGGTATGACCGAGCGAAGGTTTAGTAAGAATCAACGATGGTTACTGTGGGCTGGTAATAACTCAATAGTTCATGGTTTTGGATTTTTCTGAGACTGGATCATAGATGGTGAGGAGTTGGTTTAGGTCTAGGGAGATGTTGGGAATATCCAGAGGTACTTAGGATTAGACAAATGTGATTAAAATGGTTGTGATTGATGGGAAAGGGTCGGGTTCATAGGAAGACAATAATGGTGGGGTGAAAATATAACTGATGATTGATAAACAAAGGTGAAGAACTTTATAAACTAAATGGAAATGAAGTGATGTAGGTTAGAGACACACTTACCACTGTGCAAGTTCAATGGCTGGGTGGTGGTGATGGTTGATCAGTGAAATAATGATCAATATCATGGCGATATTTCCCGAGTGATCATGTGAATGAAAATACCTTCGATCAATGGTTGTGCTTAGTTATGGATGCCTATATGTGTGAAAGAGATCTATGTCTTCCTTGCATGTAGATCTCCTTTCTTCCCAAAACTCAAGAATGTGTTTAACCTCTCAAACAAGGTTACCAAAATGGTTATATGGTAACCGACGATGGTCTAGGGTTACTGGTGTCGGTTTCAGGTTAACCGGTGTTGGTTAAGGTGGGATATCCTAGGTTTCCTAAAATACAATATCTTAGCTATCCTCTCCCAGCTTTTTCTCATTTGTGCCGGGTCTAAACGGAACATTGCACTTAAATACACAGAAAGTGGTTAGAGGGAGAATAGGCATGTGCTTTTAGGGTTGTACTAAGTCTTAGTTCATTAAGGTAAGTAGGGCTAAGTCTTAGTTAGTTATGGAAACATGCTATGAATAGGTCTATGGTGAGGTGTCTAGGTGAGGTGGAAATTGGTTTTAATTGAGGTAATTAAATAATGAATGAAGTGAGGATGAGTATTAGTTTAATTGTAAATAATCAAATTAATATTGATTTGGGGTATAAGGGTCATGGTTAGGTGAATGTGTTTAAGTTAGTTATTCGAAAGGGGACCAGGGGAGTCTGACCCAATTTTGGTGTCTACAATACTAGCGAAGAAAATGTGGAATCATTCTTGCATGCTATGGAGAACCAATGGTTAGATGAGGGTGACAGAAGGAATATGTTGTTGTATACGTTGCACGGTAAAATGAATCATTAGTGGGAAACAAACATAAATAACTTTGTTGGGATGACGAGAAGTAAGAATTGCCTTTTCAATAAGGTTTACTCAAAACAATGTTCCTACGCTTATACATGAGTATGGTTGGAAGACTCTAATTTTGTGCACGTCTATAAATATGAGAGATAATGGACACAAGGTTAGGAATATTTACCACCATCTCCATGGGTGCATAAGTTTTATTCCAATCTACACAAATGTGCATGGGTGTGGTAAGTGCATGTTGAACTCAAGAAAGATACTACAAGTTGGAAAGATATGACAGAAGTTATGGCTCACACTTTTGATTATTTTTCTAATAAATCTCCATTCCATGAGGAATTGAAGATTAAGAAGCACATCACACTAGGGGATAGCACAAAATAAGAGGAGCTCATGCTTTAATTACTTAGAGGATTGAATCCCGAGATGTGCATAGAAACATTGAAGACGAAAGAAATGCAATTGGGCCATGCCTGCAAAGATAAATAGAAAGGAAAAATGGTATACCTCATTGATGATGAAGAGGTAGACAATCTAAAGATTAGCCACATAGAGGGCGCA
Source organism: Taxus wallichiana var. yunnanensis (assembly GCA_018340775.1). Classification (NCBI taxonomy): domain Eukaryota; kingdom Viridiplantae; phylum Streptophyta; class Pinopsida; order Cupressales; family Taxaceae; genus Taxus; species Taxus wallichiana. Next base: position 227,311,376 of record CM031243.1, on the reverse strand, counting down.
TGGGAAGTAATGGACACTTCAAATGAAAAGGCACACATGTACCATAATACCATGAAGACCAAGAAGGTTAACATTGGTACTAATGATGTGCCTAAGGAGGCCATCATTAGAGATTACTGGTCAGAGCAAGAGATATCCAAGATCATTGAGCTATTACATGAACTCTAGGATTTGTTCCCATGAGTTTACCATGAGTTGAAATGGGTACACTCATCATTAGGAGAGAAGAAGATTAAAATGAAAGAGGGTGTGCATCTGGTTTAGAAGAGGCACTCTAAGATGAATCCAAACCCGAGAGTGAAGGTGAAAGAATAAATAGAGAAAATGTTTAAGTCTAGAATCATTGATCCAATTGAGAATATGAGTGGTTTAGTTTGATGGTGATTAACACTATAAAAGATGGAAGGATCGGGACTCATGTAGATTATAGGAACTTAGTGCCTCATGTGTTACTGATCCATTTTCCACACACTTATTCATAGAAAAATTCTTGAAGGCATCACAGACATGATATTTAATCATATACTCATGGTTTTTCTGGGTATCACCGGTTCACATTACGTGTGAGGATCGAGAAAATACTACGTTTTCCACTAAATGAGGAAGTTTTTCTTATACTATCATGCCTTTTGGACTAAAGAATGTGCCACTATATTCTCTTGCATTGTTGTGAAAGCTTTGTAGGAATTCATCCACAAGTTCTTGTAGGTATATTTAGATGATTGGAATTTATATGGGATGGTTAAAGATCATTGTGATAATTTTAGGCTCATGTTTTATAGGTGTAACAAGTTAAGAATATTTCTCAACATTAAGAAGTGTACCTTTGGTACACATTTTGGCACTTTTCTCGGTAACATTATTTGCAAGGATGGAGTATTGGTGGATCTAGCTAAAATAGTCTTGATATTGGGATTTGAAGAACCTACCAACAAATTGAGGTACAATATTTGGGGAATAATTGTTAATATAGTAAATTTATCAAGGGATACGTAAGGAATGTTGCGTCCTTGGAAGAATTGCTCAAGGATAAAGTAAAATTTTATTGGGGTGATGCTCAACAACAGGCATTTGAAACAATGAAGGGAAAAAAATTACCATTGGACCAATCTTTCACTTCCCTTCATGAACAAACCTTTCCATGTACATGTTGATGCCTATGGTATGGAAATTGTTGCAATCTTGGTACATCCAGAGATATGGGATGTAGATCATCCCATATGGTTTGCAAGAAGGAAGTTCACACAAACACATAAGAACTATACAACCACAAAGTGTGAGGCATTATCCATGATCTACGAGCTTCATAAATTTTCAAAATACTTATTGGACACACCATTTTATATTTTATATAGATCATATAACATAATATTTGGTCAACAACTTTTTTTCAATGGCACATTTTCCAGTGGATACTTCTTTTTCAGGAATTTGATTTCACATTTTTATTTCAAGCCAATAAATAACAATTTGGGACTTGGTCAATTTCATGAATCAATTATGGAGAAGATGTGGAGATTATTGAAGACACTATGCCGTATGCACATGTGTTTAGGTCGAATCAGAGTTGGCTAAATTGGAGGACATTGTAGTATTTTCACACTAGATTTGTGCCAAATGAAGACCTTAGAGAGATAGTAGCTTGTTATTTGGTCCATGCCTTATCAACTAGTTGGAGGATACTTGTAAAATATGGGTAGATATGAGGTATTGTGTTGGTGTGGATTTAAACATGAGAGTGAAGCCATTATGGTGGAGGCTCATGATGGGATAGTAGTCAAACATTATTTCGAGATTCCATTATGTGCAAGATCTTTTTGGAAGGTATTTGGTGGGATACGTTGTATAAGGATACTAAAGTGTTTGTTAAAGTAGGTGACCATTTTCAGTGAGTTAGAAAGCTAGGAAACAAAGATGAAATGCCATTGAGGCCTATTACTAGTGTAATTGTTTTTGAAAAGTGGGCCATTGACTTTGTAGGGCCTATTACACTACCCATGTGTAGGATTGGAGCATGGTACATAATCACATGCACGAGACTATTTGACATGGTAGGCAGAGGTTGTGCCTACGAAGGATTACATGAAAGCTACAACAACAAGGTTCCTTTGGGAGAATATTTTCAGTAGGTATAAATGCCCGTTGAGATTGACCAGTGATAGAGGAACTCATTTCTTGAATGAGACAATCATAATTTTTTTATTAGAGTTCATGGTGACACATCATAAAACCACCCACTCTCAAGCTAATTTCACTATTGAAGATTTCAACAAAATCTAAGCCGAGACACTAATGAAGATATGTGATGTTGGAAGAAAGGATAGGGATGATAAAGTACCAGCTATAATTTGGGCTTACATGAACACATATAAGAGGTTAAACACGGATACACCATTCTAGTTAGTGTTTGGCATGAAATTTGTACTACCTATGGAATTTTTGTTACCATCCCTATGTATTATGCATGCGGGAGGTCTATCGAGATGAAAAGGTTGTGGAAGAGTACATTGAGAAACTAATTTAACTAGACGAGTGAAACATAATTTCACGTTGGAGTCAAAATACTAAGAAGGCAGGAGAAAAGGATTTGCATGATAGGAACATTAAGAAAAAGTCATTTTTAGTTGGAAAATGGTAGTTACGTATGACTCCAAATTTGTGTGCCATCCGGGTAAGTTGAAGGTGCATTGTTTGGGAATTTTTTAGTAACCAAGATACTTGAATCAAAAAGCATGTCAATTGCAAGTGCTAGATGGAACCATGTCGCCTACTTACTTCAATGGTAGTAGTAGGTTGAGGCCCTACTATAAATAATCTTCTATGTGTTTCTAATAAGGAAGTATTACCACTTAGATTAGATTTCTTTTCATGTTTTGTTTTTTCTTTGGTTGTTTTATTACGATAAACATGCTCAAACGTAAGATTTGATTACTATTTATTGAGATGATGCGCGAGGAAAACACATACTTTTAGTGTGGGGTGGAAGTAGGTGTCTATTGAAAAAGAAAAATAGGATGATGGGATGTACTTTGGAGTAGATAGAAAGGTGCACTTGACATTGGTGAATAAGAATTGAGAATGTGAGAAGGAACAATAAGGTGTTACAAGTGTCTAGGTAGGATGGTACATAGTGGGAGTTGCTCAGGAGGAAATCCATGCAAATAAGAGGTGGTTGAATATAATGCGAGGAGGTGGAAACAAGATACGCTACTTAGAGTATGACATAAGGGAAGACATTTTTTTAAGTGCAAGGAAATATGGGCATGGATATCTACATTCTTGGGAAGTAGTAAGCATGCCAAAAGGTTATAGCGCCCCACGTGTGAAAGAAAGGCATGAAAGAAAGTAAAAAGTTCCCTTAGGAGGAAAAAGGTGTTTTAAAATGGAAAAATTACTTTTAAAACTACAAACAGAAAATGCATGTTATAAATAAAAAACCAAGTTGGTGGAGGTTTTAAAGTACGAAAAATCTATAAAAATGGAAAAATCAAATTATTTACTACTTTGCATTATATAAATTTGAGCAACCAAACAACCAAGTGAGAAAGAGCAACAAGGTGAATTGACTAGTAAGAAAAAGTTTGTAGAGGTATTAACTTAGGGCTCTTTTGTGGGAAAATTTGCGATTTGAGAAGAAGTTTAAGCATGAAGCTAGAGAACATGTCGTGGGGGTTTGCGGGGCTTGTGAAGTGAGAGGTAAGGGCACATAAGGAAGGAAAAAGAGTTTGCACACAATAGTTTGAAGAATAAAAACACCTAGGGAATGATTTTTCAGTGAGGAGTTAATAAAAATATTGGCACCTAAGAAAACTACTTTGACGTCACCAAAGGGCAAGGAGAAGGGATGAACTAAGAGGATTGAAGTTGAATACCCACAGGAGGAATTATATTTAGAAATACAAGATCCTCCCCAAGAAGTGATTATGGCACAAAAATTTACCTCGAATCTCACAAAGTGAAAAATTAGTGAGTTCAATCACAAGGCACCTAGGGAGTGAGGAAAATTTAAACATGGATATGTTACGGGAGTAGTAGGGATAAGAATGCCAAAGGACAGAATCTTGGTGGATGATTCGGTTAAAAAATATCGAGAAGGTAAGGGTCCTCCGTGTTTTAAACTACATTTCTTTTCTAAGCTCACACACCTCTTCCAATGGATGATTTCAAGGGTGCACAAGGATTATTTATACTTTGAAGGTTGAATAATGAGGATCATAGCTTGAATGATCGAAAGGCGAGTTACTGGGGTTATAAGATACATGATAAGGCTTATAACTAGACCTTCGAGATGAGGAAAAAATCGATGATTTGGCCACCAAATTACAATATGAAAACGGGGTTAAAGTTATGAATGTGGAGAAAATTGTAGACCTCACAACTAGGGTAGCGGCGATTGGTGAGTTGCGAAGCTTGGTGCTTCAAAGAGATGGGGGAAGTAAATAAGATATTCCTCTACATTGTGCATAGGATGGCTCACAAGATGTGCAATATAATATAGCATAATTCATCACTGATGGGATTATTGAAGAGGTGAAGGCAAAAATTGAAGAAGGAGCTAAGATTATGTGGGGCTCAATCCTCCGGCTCATTGTTTTTGGGAAATTGTGTCCCAGAAAGGCCATAAGAAGACATATGGGTCCACCTAACAGAAAAACAAATCCACCATAGTACGCAGTTTGCGTGTTTTACATGTAAAGGAATAATTAAAAATGTGCATAATTTAATATTAGAAAAATGGTATAACGAGAATGTGTGCATATTTTCAAAATGAATGACACATACCATGGGAGCTTTCTAGAGAAGTTGTAAATTAGGAAAATTTTGTAGTAATGTAACACTTTAGCATTGTGTGCTTTATGATAGAAAATGGAGAAATGGGGTTGTGGTGAAAAACTTTTCTGCATTCATAACCAATTATTTCAAGTGCACGGTAAACATGATTAAGAATGTGTAGAGGATGACATTTGATGTGGACAAGGTGGAATCATATTGGCATATGTTGTGCTCCACCTATAAACATGTTAGAAAGTCAACATACTTGGAAACCACGAGCTAGACACCTTGGACTGAACCCTATGATGAATCTCTCAATCAAGGGAATGATATGAAGAGTCTTTGTGGTTTTGTGGCCGAAGACATAAGGTAGAGCGGAGATAGAGGTATGTCATAATTTCCTACCACAAACAAAGAACAAAACTATATCCCATCCTAAGATGAGCCAAGAGGAGTCCCTAGCGAGAATAATAAGAAGATCATGTTTTCTTGATCATACATGCAGAATGGAGATGCACTACAAAAGGAGGAATCAAAATGGGGGTGAAAGATCCTCTCAATTGGTTAAACAAAGTACACTAAGGACTAAAAAGTGACACGTAGGAAACACCGTAGTCTCTAGTGATGAGGAATTAGAGGAGGATATGGAAGAGGAGTTGAGACTGATAGATCTAAGAGGAAGGAAGCATAAAAATATGCTTTGGTTGATTTAGATCTTAGCTTGGTGAAGGGAGAAGAGAGGGAACATTATAAGAGCCCATGCGGGAAGCACCTTTGTGTGAGGAATAAATTTGTGGCACTCAAAGGAGGCCAAAGAAGATAATGATGGTAATGATTCATATGTGATTAAATAATATAAGGGCGATGGAGGTGAAACCATCATAGGTCCATTCAAACCAAGGAAGCCATATATAAAGGACAAAGTAAAAAGGAAATGAATACCTCCCAAATCACCACATATGGAATTTTTTGATGATCCTAATAAGGTATAGAGGGCCATATTTTAGAGAACGGTCGGTCAAAGAAGATTTTCGGATGGTACCTAATGGACAAACAAGGACGGATCTCACAAATAAAGAAGATACTATCATGGAATATGCATACACATGCCAAAGAGCTAGAGTTTGAGATTTGAAACAAGTCCTTCACTATATTAGAGTTGAAGAAGGATCCAGGAAGAAATATAAGCATGTGGATACCATGTATCTAACCAATGAGCGGTGTACTGCAACACCTTGAACAAAATAACTGCGAGAGGTCACACACAAGAATTTGGATAAAGGGGCCACTATGAGGCTTATGTTATAAGATAAAAAGAATAAAGAATGCGAGGTATAAATATTGAAGAATGAAATCAAGAGGGAGAAGAAGTGTACGAAGGAGGCCTATGATGGGGCATGAGCATTAGTGTAAGAAATAATAGGCAACATCTCCCCTCGTAAGACAATCTCAAACCGAATACAATGATAAAATTGAATACACGGAAGAATTAGTGAGGATGTTACTTTTGAACATCAAGAGGGTGCGGGCCATTAGACAAAGAACTAGCCAAAGAGAAGAGAAAGAACAAAGTGGTCATGGAGGACAAAATAATTTAGCTTGAGAGTCTTTTCAAATAGGTCAAGGATGCTGGTGACAGTGTTGATCGGCCTTTAATAGGTTCCCAGAATTGTGATCTTATCCTCATTGCAAGGGTTTCCAAGGAAGAAGTGGAGCTCAAGGATATACGGAAAAACATCGACCAATAATATTGAGTGCACAAAGGTCATGGCGGAAATGTCAACATAGAAGAAAATAATAAAGTCCAATAAGGAGACTCTAGAACTCAAGATAAAGAAATTAATACCTTGGTCATAGAATGCATGAATATGATATAAGGGGTCATTGTAGAGTTAAGTGTAGTCATCCAAGAACTCTAGGGAAGGGTATATGAAATAACATCGGACCGGATCCTAGATATTGTAGAGATGGCACTTGGGAATGCCACGAAGGAGCTCGTTGAGTGGAAAAGATGGAGGATACATTGGGTGCAGAGTTCTTAGAGATCCTCCAACAAACCTAGGATTGATGAAGTATGCGCACATATTGGGACTCCATATTATTTGAATTATGGTATTTTAGAGCCTCATTATTTATTCTTTAAGGCTCTTTGATTCATTCATTCTTTGGGTAGATAAGCAACACATTCTTAAATATGAACTCTTCAGTAAAGTTTTGCAATATATCATGAGCATTTAAACAAACATATGCCAGATAATGATAATACTAAACACAAAATTTATAGTGGGAAACCCTTTCGAGAAAAACCCACTTTGAAACCAAGGCTTTATTAGGAACACCAATTCCAAAGCATATAATATATTGGTTTCGGTTGAGCACCCACTCACTGGTGAAGCACCCACTTTAGATTCTCTAAGAACCCACTTGAAGATAACTAAGCACCCACTCAAAGATTTTAGCAAGCTCCAACTTGCAAGGAGCACCCACCCCTATAATCTAAGCACCCACTTAGAAATATAATATTACAAATACATTGATCACTTAGAATCAGATTTCTTACACAATAGATTATGATCACTTTTCTTTATCTTTATGTGCTTTCTCTTTCAGGCTCTCACATTCAACATTCTCTGTCTCTTTGTCTCTATCTTTCAAACTTGATCTAGGTCTCTGATTTTTGTGCTCTGTCACTCTCTTTTGCACTTCTGAGTCAAAATCTCTTGCTTAATAGATCAACTACACTAGATGCTCTTCTCATTTGATATGATCTTCAACACTTCATTTGTTGGCTCTCTTTTTGTCTCTCTTTCTTCTTCAAATCTAAAGTCTCCTTTTCTCATGTGAGAAACACACCTATTTTCATGGAGTTTTTATTTTTATAGATAATCAATCCTATCCATCACTTCCTTGGAATGTAAAGAATCTTTCATTCATGCAAATATAGTATATTGAATGCGTGTAACAAAATCTTGATTTACACTCTCTAAATTTGGCTTGATTTTTTTGTTTTCTTTGTGCATTAAATATTCAATACGTTGATTCAGGATTCATTATGAGATAATTTCTAAAATATATTTCCATCATTTTATGATTTTCAACTGATCAAAAAGAGTGATCCATATTTCCTCTCTATATTTAATTGTTCCTTGAAATCAAGATTTTAGATTTCATGATCTAGAGGATGTAATCAGTTTTCCACAAAGTCAAAGAGCATTAAATGCTGATAACTGGATCTAGAGATTTCTCAAATCGGGTCTGATTTTTTTGTGGAGCACAAGTTATATTCATAGATGCAATGTATTACCTTTTATATTTTTCAATCATCATTGATTTCAAAGAGCAAAGTGCCACTTGACCATATGCAAACTAATTTCATTGTTTTCAGCCTATCCATCCACATTTCTCTCATTTTGTGGATTCCATTAGCTTATGTGACTTTCTCCTTTGCATCACGTTTATATAAAGTGTTCTATGGCAATTTATTTATTACACATGGCCTTTTCAGGTCTTCCACATGACTTTTATGGTCTTCCATGGATTTTTCCCTTTACCTATTCCTTTCCTTATCCACGCGTGACTATTTTCTATTCATCTACATATTTCCTTCATCTCTCACATATTTTATAGTTCTCTGTGGTTTTCTTTCACTGAACTTCCATGGCCTCCTCTAGACTTCAGCGATTTCCTTATTATGTCTTCACGACTCTCAAAAACTGATTGAGTCCCTTAAAATCATCCTAAAACATCCTTCACATGTAATCACATGGGATTTGACTAAGAGTTGACACTACCAATCAACCTTCACATATATCTTGTAGATATTTCTTAAAATAACCTTCCCAAATCTTGTTGCCTTCAGACTTTGTTAACACCTTTTCCATACATGGTTTACCTTGAGACACCTGCACAACACTTTACACCACACTTTTTTCCATCAATGCAACTTGACATCAATGAAAACACTCATGACAATGAAAAAGGTCCAACAAACTCCCCTTTTTCATTGATGGAAAATTTCTCACGAAAACAATAAAGCTTGATGGAAAAAACATATCAAAAACATTTAATCTCTTCCTTTTTTATTTATATTTTTTTACATTTGGTTTTGTTTTTACTCTCTCCCCCTTTGACATATTTGAAAAAGGGCCATCTATTCCACATAATGATGAAGATACAAATAAAATGATTTTCTTACCTCAAGAAGCTCCCCCTAGGCTCATTCTTTTTTTTTGCTTTTTGGCACACCATTTTCTTCATTTTCACAAAATTTGATCCATATGACTTGGTATGCATGTGGTAATGCTCCCCCTGAGCTGATACATACTTTGATGAAATGAGCTAGCAGACTAGCTCCCCTTACATGAATATTTATTGTATTGATTAGGAGATAATATTGCATGAGAATTCTCCCTTACCTTGTCTCAACAATTTCTAGTTGTTGGTGGGATCATGAATGACCCCAATTCATTCCTTAAGTGCTCAAATGTTTCTTTTGGCAGTGGTTTTGTCATGATATCTCAATTTCTTCTTTTGTGCTCACATACTCTAGACTGATTTTCTTGTCATTCACTTGTTCCCTCAAGAAATGATATCTAATTGGAATTTTTGGTCTTTGAGTGGAACATAGGGTTCTTGGAGACACTTATAACACTAGTACTATCACAAAGAAAAGGAATTGGGCTATCATATTTTACCTTGTAATCCTCCAATGTCTGTTTCATCCAAAGAACTTGAGTACAACACATTGCAAATGACTATATAATCTTCTCACATGTTGAGAGTGCCATTGATGATTTCTCTTATTAACTAGGATACTAGGTAATTTCCAACAAATAATGCTCCGCCACTTGTACTCTTCCTATCATCAATGCTTCCTACCCAATCAACATCTGTATATGATTTTATGTTGAAGTCATTACTTTTGGGGTACCAGAGTCCATATTCAAGTGTTCCCATGAGATATCTCAGAATTATTTTGACTTCCTTGAAGTGTGTTTCCCTTGGATCTTCTTGAAATCTTCCAACAAGGCCCACAACTTGCATGATATCAGGTCTTGATGCAATGGAGTAGAGTAGACTACCTATCATGGATCTGTATAAAGTTTTGTCTACTTTTGGTGAGTTTTCCTCTTTTTGCTCAGCTTACATCCCACTTCCATTGGTGTTCCTATAGGTTATGCATTCTTCCATCCTAAACCTTTTCAAAATTTATTTGATATATTTGGTTTGGGATATGAAGATACCTTGGTCTAATTGACTAATTTGTAAGCCCAGAAAGAATGAGAGATCCCCAAGCATAGACATTTCAAATTCTTCTTTCATCATATCAAAAAATTCATAAGTCATTTTATCATGATCTCCTCCAAATATGATATCATCCACGTACACAATGACAATGAGCAGATGATCTCCTTCTTCCTTGATGTAGAGATTACTATTAGCAACACCTTTTCTAAATCCTTTCTCAATGAGGTATGAATCCATCTATTATACCAAGATCTAGGAGCTTGTTTAAGTCCATACAAATCCTTTTTCAACCTACACACATAATATTTATCATCAGTTAGAGAAAATCCATCAAGTTGTTCAATATATACCTCTTCATTCGAAAACCATTGAGGAAGGTTGATTTAATCCCATTTGAAAACTTTGATTTTCTTGTAAGTCACGTATGCCAGAAATAGTCTATTGCTTCCATCCTTGCCACTGGTGCAAATGTTTCATCAAAGTCAATTCCTTCCATTTGCATATAGCCTTTACATACAAATATTTCTTTGTTTCTTTTCACTTCTCCTTTTTCATTCAATTTTTTTCTAATACCCATTTAGTTCCAATCACATTCTTGTCCTTAGGTCTTGGCACAAGCTCCTAGGTTTCATTCTTTTCAATCTGATCAAGTTCTTCATTCATGGCATCCACCCAATGTTGATCCTTGCTAGCCTTCTACAACATTCTTGGGTTCTATCATGGATAGAGTGTTATGTCTTCATGATTTTGTTGATCTCTTAGTCTTCTTCTTGTGAGAATGTCACCTTCTTTGTTTCTAATGATCTAATTTGTTGGATGATCCCTCTTGACTTGTCTTGAGGGTGTCTTGTGTCTTGTCTTTCTTCCACTTCTTCTACTTCTTCATGTACTTTCCATTTCTTCATCATCTTCTTGTTCTTCATGACTTTCATTGTGCTGAGTGTTGGATTTGATAGATAAGACTCATCCACCTTTACATTTTTGCTCTCAATAATTTTTGTAACCTTTTATTGTAGCATCTATAAGTTGTGTTGACTGTTGAATACCAAGAAATATGCCTTCATCACATCTTGAGTTGAATTTTCCCAAGTTATCTTCATCTCTTTTGATGTAACATTTACTTCCAAAGACTCTTATGTGTTTTACATTAGCTGGCCTATTTTTCCAAAGTTCATAGGGTGTTTTGTCACTATTTATTCTCAATTGGGATTTGTTTAAAATGTACACCACTGTGTAGAATACTTCACTCCAATATCTATCAAGAAGTTTAGATTCATTCAACATAGTTCTTTCCATTTCTTATACAATCTTATTCTTCTTTCTAAACAACCCCATTTTGTTGAGGTGTTCTAGCGGATGAGAATTGTCTTCTAATCCCATGTTCTTCAAAAAAATTCATCAACTCATTTGACCAAAATTCTCCACCTCTATCTGATCTTAAGCATTTGATTTTGGTGTTCTTCTCATTTCCACTAGTTCCTTGAAGGATTTAAATATCTAGAGGCTTCTGATTTGTGCTTCAAACAAGCTACCCATGTCATCCTAGTGTAATAATCTATTAGTAACATGAAATACACATCTCCTTGTAAAATTTTAGTTCTTGTAGGCCCACAAAGATTTGTATGGATCAGTTCTAGAGGTCTTGTGGTAGATTATTCCTTGGACTTGAAGGATCTCCTTGTTTTTTTACCATGTAGGCAAGCCTTACATAGTGTGTCTATTGGTTTTACAATATTTGGCATATGTCTCACACCACCCTTAGCACTTAGTTTCACAATATTTTCAAAACTCATATGTCCCAATCTCATGTGCCACAACCAACTATAATCAAATTTACTTGTGAGGCATTTTTATTTATTTATTTCGTTGAGAACATACATATTGTTCTTGGTCCATTTAGCTTTTGTAACTTTCTTTCTTGTTTTTCCATTGATAATATCACATCCTTTGTCATGGAATATCATATTATATCCTTTCTTACACATTTGACTCACACTTAATAGATTTTGCTTGAGTCCTTCAACATATAGAACATTCTCAGTAATAGTTTTTCCATTATCTAGACTCAGAGTTCCTTTTCCAACAATGTTTGTTGAATTATTATCTCCAAATCTAATAGCTCTTGATGCATTGTTTGATAAAGAAATGAACTTAATTTTATCACCTATCATATGACTAGAGCAGCCACTATCTAAATACCATATTTTATCTTCATCTTGTACATGAAAGGTAGTTTTCACTATTGAGAAAGATTATTTTCTTTTGTTGGCTTCTTCCTTTACAACATACACCCATCTCTTTTGTTTAGGAGGTTCTTGTTTACTTGTTGAAGATACATGACCTTTCTTGTGATATTTGTAGTGAACAACATTATAGTTCATTCTAGTGTATGATGAGCTATAGTTTCTTCCATAGCCTCTAGCATATCTTCTACATTTAGCAACTTTATGTCCAAACTGGTTACATGAAAAGCAATAACCATAGAAATAATGTGTGTACCTCATAACATAGGTGATTTTGGGAGAATTAGTCTTCCTCTTTGGCAGATTTGATGAATTCTTTATTTACAACAGGAAAGGTGCTTGGTATTGATGCAATCTTGTTTCCTTCCTTCTTTGTAGGATCCATTTCTTTTCTTTCTTCCTTGAAACCTATCCCTGATTTTTCATTTGTATCCCGTTGATTTCTTAGTATACCAATTAGAACATTTGATCTCTTTTCTAGCTTCTCATACATTGTCATCTTGTTGGTCATTTGTTCCAGCTCATTCTTCATCACTCCAATTTTAGAGTTCAGATTCATGCATTCATCCTCCTTTGATTTGTAAGATTTGGAAATATTTTCTAGTTGAGTTTCAAGTTCTTTGAGCTCATTAGTTTCTTCCTCTTCCTTTAAACTTTGTCTTTTCTCAAAGATGTGAATTTTTTCTTCATAATATTTTAATGTGCATCTCAACTTTTGATTCTTTCTCCTGCACAGTTTCAATTCTTCAAGAGCACAAACAAGTTCTGCTTCCAAATTTACATTTGCTTCTTCTTCATCGAGTCTTCATAGTTAACTACATTCTTTCCTTTTGAGTTGCATTCTTTAGAGACATCCATGGCCATAAAAAAACATTTAGACTGAGTTTCATCATCCTCATTTTTAGAGCTTCTGGGTTGTTTGAATCAAATTCACTTGACTCTTCTTTTGAGTATAAATTCCTTTTGTTCTTAAAGAACTTCTTCTTGAAGTTCATATTTTGATTGTTGTGTTTGTGACTTTCTTCATCATGATCATACTGAGTTTCTTTATTCTTTTTGGTAATTTAGCAACGAAATGGCATACTTTTCCACACTCAAACATTTGAATGTATTTTAACCTTTATATTTACCTAATCCTCTTCTCAAGTCTTCTTACAAATATTTATTTAATCTTCTCATCATCTTCTTCATCCTCCAAATCTGATTATTTTTTTCCTTGTTTGGATTGAGTTTCTTTTGGCTTTGAATGCTACTTATTTCTTTAGTAGACTTAGACCCTATTGTCCTCATCTCATATGCTGATAAGATACTATTTAGTTCATCCATTGTTAGAGTCTTCATGTCTTTGGATTCTTCCATAGCTGAAACCTTTGCATCATACTTGGAAGTTAGAGATCTTAGAATATTTTGGACTATAACAAATTATTCTAGCTTCTCACCTAGGCCTCTGATCATATTGATTACTTCATCTACTCTTTGCATGTAGGTTGTTATATTCTCATCATATTTCATATTTAGATTCTCAAACTGAGCTTTGTAGGTCTGTAATTTTGCTAACTTGACCTTGTCATCCCCTTCATAAATACCTTGGAGCTTGGTCCAAATTTCCTTTGCGGTTATACAGTGCATTACCTTTACAAAATTTTTTTAGTCAGGCCACATAAGATGGCATTCATGGCTCTTGAGTTGCACTCATATTCTTCCTTATCTATTGTAGAATTGATTGGTGTGGCTAGAGGATTGTATCCTTTCTCAACACATTCCCATATGTCAAAACCAAGTGACATGAGATATGTCTTCATCCTTATTCTCCAGAATGTATAATTTGTTCCAATGAAGAGAGGTGATCTTGATAGTGATAAACCACCTTGTGCTTGATTGTATGTCATGGTTGTGAAAAGAGGATCTCCTTGAAGATGTTAATCTTCTAGCAGAAGGACTCACCTTGATACCAATTATTGGATATCACAAGCAATAAGAGGGGGGGTGAATCATTGAATATTAAATTTTTTTGAACAATATAAAATAGAACTCTTGATAATGTGTTGCAATATATCATGAGCATTTAAACAAAGATATGTTAGAAAATAATAACACTAAACACAAAATTTATAGTGGGAAACCCTTTTGGGAGAAAGGGACACTTTGAAACCAATGATTTATTAGGAACACCAATTCCAATGCATATAATATCTTGGTTTTGGTTGAGCATCCACTCATCCAAATGAAGCACTAGACTCTCCAAGCACCCACTCACCATATTTTAGCAAGATCCAACTTACAAGGAGTACCCACCCCTATAATCCAAGAACCCACTTAGAGGTGTGATATTACAAATACATTGATCACATAAAGTCGATATTTCTTAAAAAATATATTATGATCACTTTTATTTATTTTTTGTGTTTTCTCTTTTAGGCTCTCAATTTAGCATTCTCTATTTCCTTATCTTTTCCTTTCAAACTCGATTTGGGTCTTTGGTTTTATGTTTTATCACTCTCTTTGCACTTCTAAGTCAAACTCTCTTGCTTAATAGATCAACTACATTGATGCTCTTCTCATTTGATATGTTCTTCAACACTTAATTTGTTAGATCTTTTTTTATCTCTCTTTCTATGTCGCTCCTTCAACTTGAAAACCTCCTTTTCTCACTTGAGTAACACACGTATTTTCATGGAATTTTATGTTACGAAAATCAATCCTCTCCATTACTTACTTGGCGTTTAAAGGAATTATTCCTAAAAATATGGTCTATTGAATGAATGTAATTCCATTCCATATTTACACTCTCTAAATTCAGTTAGTTTAGGAGTCATTAATGATCTAAAAATATTTCCCATAATTCTAGGATTTTCAACCGAAATTTGATTTTTTTAGCTCTATCCAATCCACATTTTTAGTCCATTTCGCGGCTTTCCATTAACTATTGTGACTTTCTCCTTTCTTTATCACATGGAGGACTTATATTCACGAAGTGCTCCGTAGAATTTTCTTTATTACCCATGACATTTTTAGTATTTCATGGCTTTTACAGACTCTTCCACGGCTATATGGATTTTTTTTATTACATTTATATTTCATGCACCTTTCCTTCTTCACGTGTTCTCCACAGACACTTTCTAGCCATCCATGGATTTCCTTCATCTCTCATGTCTTTTCTAGTTCTCCATGGTTTTCACCGAACTTATGTAGTCTCCTCTCAACAAGCCGATTGAGTCCCTTAGAATCATACCTAAACATCCTTCACATGTAATCACATGGGATTTGACTGAGAGTCGACACTACTAATCAACCTTCACATATCTCTTGTAGATTATTTCTTGAACTAATTCTTGGAAGCTTGTTGCAGACTTGTTAACACATTTTTCATACATGGTTAACCTTGTGACAACTACACAACAATTTACACAACACTTTTTCCATTAATGTAGCTTGACATTAATGAAAAACTCAAGCTCAATCCTGATAAAATTTCTAATGATATCAAAGAGAATATTGCTAGATTTAAACCCCCCAAGAACAAGAGCTATCCAGAAAATGAAGAGTATATCTTATCTAACTGGCAGATTGGAGCTGTCAATAGCCGTAACAATGCCGGTAGTAGTATTGACAGATCTTTGATTAAATGGCATCCTCCTGATTTTAACTGGTATAAGTTGAACTTTGATGGGGCTTCTAAGGGTAACCCTGGGATTGCGGTAGGGGGAGTGATCCGGGATCATAAAGGTAGTCTGATTGCTTTGCGTATGCTGGGAAAATGGGTGTTCAAACAAATCATTTTTCCGAAGCATTATCTGCTTTATGGGGCCTGAGAATTTCCCAGACTCATAATATCCGAAACCTCATTCTTGAAGGGGACTCCTTGAATATCATTAACCATCTTAAAAGTGCTCACCTCCAAGTTGGAACATCAAATATTTTATCTTAGAATCCATTAGTATATGCCAAACCTTCAATAACATTAGGATCATGCATACTTATCGGAGGGTAATAAATTGGCAGATGCATTGGCTAATTATGGCATTAATGTTAACCATATTGTTTGGGATAATAATAGCATTCCTAAACAGCTTCAAAGCAACATTCAAGTGGATATCTATACACATGCAAATTCTTGAGTTGGGATATGATTATTGGGAGTGGGTTAATAAAACGCCCACACGTGCTGTCTTTAAAACTAAGCTTTTGCAAATCTTGTCGAACAATCAAGATAGTATGAAGTATATGGATAAGTTCAAGTGGAGTTATATAGAAAAGAAAGGCACGCATGCGGGCAACATTATGCTCTATACAATCTGGTTATATGACTCCACGGATCCCGAAAACAATAATGATGTCAATGATGATAGGGAGTGGGCTAGCAAAAGGGCCGTAGTTCCCACATGTGAGCTTCCACAGGTCCAGATCAGCAGTCACGCGGCTATTCGTGGGAAATGCAACGGCTATTCTACTCAGTATTTTCATTGCGTGGATTGTAATAGTGGTAGGTGGACTGGCATTAGAGCTATCAAGGATTCTAATATTTGTTACAAGTAGTTAAGCACAGTGATGGGGGCCCCCTTGCTAGATTGAGCCCAGCGCGGATCCAGATTGGAAGGATAATGCGGAGCTTTGGAGTATACTCAGCCAGGGAGGCATTACCAACTTTATGGAGAAGGTTCAAGGCCACGATCAAAGCATTTCTGTGTTTTGCAAAGGATTGGAAGGATCGAATAGTGGATTATGGGGGGCAGAAGATTTCGGTCAATGAGGAGTTAATTGCTGAGGCGACTGGCCTGGGCATGGAGGGATACCATTTTTTTAACAAAAGGGTCGACAGAGAAGCTGAGGAGAGGAGATTCGTGGAGGGATCAGAGAAGTTGATCTTTGTCACGGCGGGCCTGCTGGTAAACTCGATCCCTTCGCCTTATGATGAGGTAACCCAGGATGATGGTGCACTTCATTTCTTTGGAAGGAAGGTTCGTAACAGTGCCTGCTAAGCATCTTGTCTTCCTCAACCATTTTCGCAGGAATCACGCGGTATGTTTCCCCCATTATTTGCTTAACTCTCTGGAGCGCTCCATTTTGGAGTTTCAAAAACATGCCCATGGTTCCTTTGCACCAGGGGCTTATTTTCTTGCATAAGCTATGTCTCCTCCGGTCTCCTGGTCTTCCTTCCTCCCCTGGCTCTTTTCCCCCTCTGCCTGGTTCAGCGGCCGCTAGCCCCATTTCTCCACATCCTGTCCCCACCACTGCTGCTGTTACCCCTCTGCCGGTCTTCCGGGCTCCATCTTCCATTCCCACCACCGCTGCTCCCACCCCCTTCACTTCCACTTCGACCGGACACATTTACTGGTCCTCTAGAGAGGCGAACCTCGATACCCTTCTTTGTGGAGAAGGGTCCTCAAGAGCTTGAAATTTCCCACAACCTCTTGCATATCAGCAATGCTAGTTCTCAGGATGCACAGATGGAGAGCTCTGCAAAAAGGCTGGAAGCCTTAGAGGCTGACATGAAGCTGTTGAAGGAGGAGGTTAAAAACTTGGCAAAATAGAAAGGAAAGAGGAAGAAGGAGGAGGAGGGGGCTATGGATAATAGCCAGATGGAAGATATATACAAGAAACTAAACTCTTTAGACTCCCGTTTAGGGAAGGCCAAAACTCACCATGACTATAGTATGGCCATTTTTAGTGCAATTGAAGAGTTCATTGAACAACATGTCCGCAATGTTTCCAATCTCAGTGGGGTTCCGGCATCGCTTTGGGGCACTGATAAGGAAAGCAAAAGGACCATTGATCAATTTGGATATAACTGACTCTACCCACATGACGACTTTGGGGATGTTCAAATCTTGGCAGAATATCAAATCCAACATTGACAAAGCTGCCAAGAAGTAATTGTGGGTGCTTCTGCTGCTTTTCTTTGTAAATATTGCTTTTTTTTTTGCTGTCCTTTAGCTACTTTTCTGTTGTGTTTGTACTGGTTTTGTTTTGTTGGGGTAGCTGCTCTCTGGCTACATTGGACTTCATTGTCATATTTGGATTTTGATCCTTTTTGTTCTGGTTCTCATTGCTATTCTGGCTTTTAGGCCCTCTTTTGTTCTCAAGGGTATAGTCCCTTTCAAAAAACTATTTGCCAATAATAATAATAATAATAATAATAATAAAACACTCAAGAGAATGAAAAGGTCAAACAAATGTATATTTAGCCAAAATCATGATAACTTGGGACACACACAAAGGAGGTTATAATTGGGAAAAGCACATGCAGAGACCAAAACAAGATCATGTACAAACCAAGCTAATTATAGGATTAAAGCAAGTATTATGTTAGGTTATATCAATTATTAGGAGAGAAAAGAGGGCACTAATATGTTTCCTTATTATATGTGTTTCCAAAATGTTATGGTTAGAATGATTATCTCATGTGAATTAATAGTTTTCTTGATTATTGATATGATGATCATGCATGTTAAATTACTTGTCAAGCATAACAAAGAAGGGACTGGTGACTTCACATGCTTTGGGTGAGTGTTCAATCTGTCTGAATGAGGTGCCCGCACACACATATAATTTGTGTGATGATAAAAAAATACTAAAAATGTAGTTGGAGAAGGTTTATTCTTTATCTCCCTAATAAACTATAAATTTTTATTTTCTCATAGGTTGCAATTTGCATGCTCAAACAATGTGGTGGAATATGAGGCATTGGTTTGTGGCGTACTCATTGCATAAAAGATACAAAATAAAGATATGAATTTTTTTGGGGACACTGAATTGGTCATTCACCAAGTCAAGGGAAAGTGTCAAACTAAGAATAAGCTTTTGAAAGCTTATAGACATAGAGTTTGGGACCTATTAGAAATTTTGAGGGTTGATAGCCTTCAAGTAGTGATGCGAGAGGTAGAACAAAGAAGAAGATAAAATGGAAACTATGGGCTCTTATTTTTCTCCCACGAGAGGACATTGTCCAAGTAAATTGGCATGTCAAGATGGTTATTAGGCCATCCATCCCGAGAAAATGAGGAAAATAAATTGGAAAGTTTTTGAGAACGATGAAAAAATAATCCAATTCATACAAAATGAGGCTTATTCTCTCCTAGCTTGAAATCGGTCTATAATAAATTTATGCTTTGACTAAATCATTCAACAACAGACAAAAAGATACCTCAAGGACTGATAACCCTCAAATATATCTTTAATCGATGATGAGGTCAAAAGAAAAAATAAAAGTATGTCCATGTGCTATGAATATTTCAATCCAGTCATCATTGCATAAGGTAAGGAGTTTCTTCTTGGAAAGGTGTAATCTAAAGGAAGAGAAAGTTGTTATTTTCTTATGTCAAGAATATAATGAAAAATTCTCATGGAATTACTAGGATGTAAAGGATTTTAACCCATGTTTTTCTCATCATGCCATTTATATTGATCCTAATGTTAAGCCAAGAATACAAAAGCAAATACCTTTTAACCCCAAGATTGATCCCCTAATGAGGAAGGATTTATCCATACTAATTGAGTCAAAAATCATATTCCCCATAAATTACTCCTCTTGGGTGGTGAACTTGGTCCTATTAGAAAAAGAATGGAGAAATGAAACTATGTGTGGATTTGAGGGACTTAAACAAGGCCTCGTTGAAGGATCATCATCATCTTCCTCTATGGATCAAATCCTTCAAATAGTGGCAAGATCTAAAAAAAAATCCATGTTTGATGGATACTCAATATTCAATTAGATTAAGATCGAGAGAGAGGATCAATACTATTGGAGAGAAAATTTTTCGGTAGACAAATTGGTGGGTATCTTTCCAACACTCTGGGACTCTAGGTTCCTCTACTTAGATGGTGTAGCTCCATTTTAATCGTGAATGAACAAAAAGGGAAATCATTGAGGCCAAGAGGTCTCAGGATCCAAAAGACACACTCCAATGTACTGATAAATTCTTGTAATGAATTACAAGGAATAATTAGATAAATTATTGGGAAGAGGGAGTGAGAAATTAGGAGGTCATGATTATCTATGCAAGTATAAAATCATATTCTTGCCAAATATAATAAGAAGTATCACATTCATAACTTATAGAAAAGAAATAACAATGCTTAGAACATCAACAATGAGAGGAAACCATGCACACAAAGTTACACACATGTATGCATCATGAAAAGAAGAAACTCCTTTCTTTATTGAAATATTCAAAAGTTGTACAATCTATAGAATGGATGAAAATAGATAGGAAAATAGAAGAATGTTATCTCCTTTGATTTTTTCAAATAGATCTCTCTCTTGAGTACACAAAATTAACAACCCCTAAAAAGAGAGTGTAATTACAATTTATAGATTTTAGATTGAATATTTTCCTACCCCCCACATGACCTTTCATTTTTCCTCACAACATGTGACTTTTAAAATTCACGGGAAATAAAATTAAGTCTCATTTTATTAGTTAAGGGAGACTTATTACATTTTGAACTATAGTCACATTAATGAATAGACAAACTTCATGATTGCTCACAATGAAGAATTAGAAAGGGGGTAGAGAAGAGGAGGAAGAATGAAGAGAGAAAGGGGATAATGATCCATAACATGAATGGGGATACCTCTTCCTTTGATGAATAACTTTCCCATGATGATGATGATGCACGGACACCCTAGACCATGAAAAGAGTTTTTAGAAACACTTGTTTATGGACCTCCCAAGGTGAGCGTAGGATAAACATAAGAAATTCTCACGAGGATCCTCCTTGAAACTTGATTGATGAAATTCCTTAGCTCATTGAGATCACCCTAACCAAATCACTTTGAATCACCTAGCTCCCTGATTTATGAAGATGGATCCACCCGATGTGTCATGTGATGCTTTACTCTGCTTTTAAACACAACCAAACTAAAGATGATGCTTCTAGAACCCATGTGAAGTTATAATTCCTCTGTTTGAGACATGAGGTCATCTTACCATCCCATTAAAGGTCTAAAAAGAAGAAATATGGGTGAAAATAGAGCCATCTACAAATTTTGTGCTTAAAACTGAAACTTTCTATTTATAGAATGTGGGACCATGACTTGAAATTTTAGGACATATCACTTATTTTGCCCCAATTTAACCTTATTAACCACTGGAACCTTCCATCCTATTTTCTTATGTAGGAATTGCTATTTTTAGTACATTTCTATTTTTAGAAGGTTACTTTTTGAGAACCTCGTTATTTTGAGAAAATTGTTGTTTTACCCTGTCTATCCTTTTCGCATCTTTTCGACTACTCTAAATGATCAAACTTGAAATTTGGGAGACTTACTATTTTGGCATGTAGAAGAGCATAGGATATGCTATTTTTATAAGTGGAAAAAATGGCCTTGGTTTTTATAAGAATGATATTTTTGATTCGTCTCTTTATCATGATCTCATGCTCCGCTTTTAACCGTGTTTCGCTCACTTGAAAACTCGAAATAAAAATGATTTTTTTCTCTTGCGAGAGCTTCGGGAATGGAGTTTACAATGGAAGCCATTAATGGATTCAATGAACTTTTTGAAATAGTATTTTCCCACCTCATATTGTAGTGAAATTAACTCCAACATGATAGGTTTTTTATTTGGAAGATGTGCTCAAAATTATAGCTTTATCCGACTAACATGATTGCTATAAAATATGAGGAATGAGAGCCAAGGCAAAAAATGAATTTTTTGTTGATCTTAGTAATTTATGGAATCATTATATATTCTATGAATTTCTTCTTTATGGTCTCTAAAAATGAGGATGTTTTCCAAAAATATCACCTCAATCCATGCTCTGGATTTTGAGATATGAACATTTCATCATTTTTGTTACGAAGTCATTCGATAAAGGAATGAAGCAGACATAATGTCTAGTGTGAAAGGTTTTGGGTGATATATAATGTAGCCAAATTTTGAACACACTCAATATATTGCAACTAAATTGAAGTCCTTTGTTATTGAATCATGAATTACAATGTTTCCTAAATAGGAAAACAACTCCCAACTCGAATTTCCCAAGCAAACTCTTAACTAAATTTGACTAAATCTACTCTAGGTGGCGGAAACTACTATTTTTAGTAGTTTACTAGAACCTGCTATTCTTAGTAAGTTCATATGCTTATTCATATGGGAACAAAAATTTCCACACATCTTCTACATGCCTAAGTTAGAAGAATTTCCAACTTTCCAACTGATAATGCATCTAAGAGACTAACATTAACTAATGCCCTAAAATAGTAAAAAAACTGAATTAAAAATTAAATCCTAATTTTTCAGCCCTCGATGGTGGAATTCGAGCCGAAAATCTATTGAAACGTGCTCTAACTAGTAGGGCCAATGACTTGTGTGTTCCTCTCATCGAAATAGGTGCTTTAAAAAAACAGACCCAATCGAACATCCGAAGTAAAAGTTATGAAATTTTCAAGTTCCAAGTGAATTTTAGCGCATCAATATAGTAGTAATGGAGGAAGATAAATGGAAATGAAATACAAGGGTGAAGTGATGGGATCAGCAATAATGGCGAAAATAGATATTTCCGCGCGGTTGGGGTTGTGCGTGTATGGGCAAAACAAACAACAAAAATGCAAACAATTAGTTTTTTTTCACCTTGGGCATGGGCACACTTTTTTCCCAAGAATAAAAACATTTGGGATGGTTGGTGCCAAAAATTTCACCCCTCTACCATTAGTCCATGTGGTGGAGCGTTATTTGCTGAGGCAGAGAGGTGAGGGGGCTAGAAAAATGGTGCATAGGGGCTTAACTGGGCTATTTGGGCTCAAAGGATGTCATATCATGGTCTAGTGGAATTCATTAGAGATGGGTACAATTTTTTTCCCAAACTTCCTAATATTTTTGGACTCTTGGTGTAAAAAAGTGTGCCACCACCTAAGCTTGACATGTGTCCACAAAAATGACTAACTCCTTTACCTTGTGGAACAACTTGACGGAGGTGTAACTTGAGCGTCCGGAGGTCTTTTAATGCACTTATTTATATGAAATTTACTAGAAATGGAATTTTGAAAACAATAGAAGTGGTATCATCATGATTCTTCCTATAACCTCCTAAAAATAGGATTTTTTTTGTGTTCATAGGTTATGCATGTTGAAATTAGTTTGTGTGTAGAAATGTTAGTGTCTTGTGAAAATGTGAAATCACCATCCTCCGAGCCCTACAATTATTTTCCAATGATTTTTTTGACCTCTAACTCTTCACGGAGCTTCTGGAATCACTTCTCAAATCTCAAGGGTTATTTTGCACCGCAAGCTGCTTCGCCCTCTAGGACCCACTTTTTCTAAATATGTCCCAAAACCTTTGAAACTTTCCATAATATTCCAAAGTGAGTTATACAATGTTACTAGCTCCAATTTTTTTATTCATAATGGATTTGGTCCTACAACTCTACTCTGGAGTGTGTGCACCGGTTCTAGAAAGGCTAAGAATAGCCATTTCTAAGCCTACTTGAAAATATGCCTTGAGAGATAACACCTCTAAGCACTTGAATGATTTTGATTCTCCTAAATCACCTATTTACATGATGAAAAACACATATTACCACTTTGAAGGATAGGATATGCTTGATACGGGAATAGGCTATTTGGAGGGGTGTCTAGAAGGTCTATAATGCAAAAATTGACACTAGGGTATGGTTTTCATGCTTTCAAGTATGAATTTTACCCTTACAAAAATTGATGACAAAAACACAAAACCATGTTAAAAAACAATAGGGAACATATACATATGATAAAATTTATTTTGTTTTGTCAAAGATGGGTGCCACCTTTCAAAAGGCAACGAAAAATACTTTTCACTAACTAATCAATCAATTTTTCCTTATCTATTTAGGCGACATTTTTGTCTTCTCAAAGTAGGTCAATATCACATGGAGCATTTTGAGAAAAGTTTGTGAGAGATGCAAATATTTTGGAGTGTCCTTGAACTCCAAGAAATGCATTTTTGTAGTTTTGTAGGGTAAATTATTGGGTCCACGTTATTTTAAAAGATGGAATTTTATTTGACCTAGAAATAGTCTTTATCATTCTCTCTCTTTCATTACCAACTCACAAGAAATATATTTATTCCTTTCTCGTGAAATATTAATGTTTGTTAGGAAGTTCATTCCTAACTTTGTAGGATTAACTGCAGACCTATCACTTTGATGCTAAGGAATGACATGACTTTCAAGTGGAGTTAAGAAGGGAGGGAAATCTTTACCAAGATCAAAACCATGATTTCTCAAGAAACAAAAATCAACAACCCAAAGTTTGTAAATGATTTCATCTTATATGCTTACGTTATTGTTCTTAACGTATCCATGATTATCACTTTAAAGAATGACCAATACTTGGAGTAACTTATGGCCTTTTTCAGTCAAGCATTGAAAGATTTCAAGCTCAAGTATAGTCACTTGGAAAATTAAATCTATTCCATGTTTCGAGATCTTAAAATATTCAAACATGTGCTTGCTTTAACCATATATTTTTTTGTTCTCACATACCGACATGAGATATTTCATTATGGGGGTGGAAATCAGTGAGAAAAGAGTTGGATGGGTGACCAAAATCATGGATTTTGATGTGATCATCAAGGCAAAAAGTTTTGTGAGAGGTATAACACTATGTGAGTAGCTTGCCTTATATTCTTAAGATAATCAAGAAGCTTATTTATTCATTGAGGAAGACTAGGGACAAATTGTAGAGGATTCGTAGGACATAGAATTTCCACATAACATAGAAAACCCACAAGACAAAGGAACTCAACTTGGTAGTAGAAGTTAGATCAAAAACATGGAAAAATTTATAGCAAATGGTGGATACCATCTTGATTTAAACAAAATTAAAATAAGACACCTCATGTTGAAATTAGTTCCTTATATATTAATCGGTGTGTTTATTTTCAAAAGGAATTCATATATTATCCTGTTAAGGTGCATTGAGGGTAAACAAGTAGATAAAGTCTTAATAAAATTCCATGACGGTTTCTATGGAGGATGTTTCTCATCTAAGCATAAAACAAATAAAATTATCATATCAGGATAGTTTTGGCCCATTTTATTCACGAATTTATATCAACGGGTGAGAAAATGTAAATATTGTGATTTCTTTACTAGTAAATAAAGATATCGGCCCTACCCCTTCATCTTATTTAGGTGGATGAACCCTTTTATCAATGGATATTTGATTTCATTGGAATGATTAATCCTCCATAAAGTATAGGTCATGATGGGTCTTGACATCAACATACTACTTTACCCGGTGGACAAAAGACATATTATTGGTTGGAGAAAATTTATAAGTGTTAGCCATGAGAGGTAGTTGGAGACCACATGTATAAGGGAATACACAGGAGTGAGCACGAAGGGAAGTGATTAAAGACAATATAGTGTGCAAAGGTATGCGTAACTCGTAGCAACATGTTAGTGCGTAAATATGAATGCACATGTAGAAGACTCAGGACTTAGTTGATTTTGGAAAAGGGATAAAAATTAGAAATAAAGTAGAATATGGAGTGCACCAACAAGGTCTATAAATAAGAAAAGAACATGCATGATAATGAAAAGATGATGCCCTGAGACAAGATAATTATATGATTAAATCAAGATAAACATGAGACTATTTATAGATCTATCTATAGTTTAAAAATATGGGAAAAAACATATCGCCTATTGTTAAACACATATGTTATTATAAAAACAAGTGTAATAGGTGAACAACAAGCCTGTATAAATAGTAGTAACACTTTTGTATTTGGAAGACCTTGTTGATGTGACCTTGATAATAGTTCTTCATGAATGTTAGATGATTATATAAGTTCATTATGTATGTGCGTGCATGGTCCAATGCATAGTTGTAAGTAGTTATGGATGTAATCAACATGTTTGTTATGTAATGAAGTATGTTTGTAATGGATAATTGTGTTTGGGTAGAAAATATGACTAGATCTGAGCATGGTATTATGGGAATTCAAATACTCTTACTAATTCTCTATGTTGAATGATTTCCTTATTATGTGTTGTCAATTTATGATGTTGTATCTCCTTCATATTGTGTGATAATGGATATGATGAACATGTATGCTCTAACCACATCTTGTGAGTAAACAAAGGAGGGACCCTGTGGTTGTGCGTGCTTTAGGTGAGCATTAAAACTTTGTCTAGATGTAGTGCTAGTTCCCAAATCAGCATTGGTTGATAAACAATAATACATTTTGGTTCCATTACCAAGACCTCTTTTCATTCTTCTTTCAAGATGTGGCATACACATGGCGTTTTGGTTATCCTTGAATAATATTGAGCTTTGGGTGCATGACTACTAGGACATGTTTTCCTATAGATACAACATTGGACCTAACTTTAATGTGTACAAGTGGGTGGAAGAAAACCTTTATGATTGCTTCATGTATTGAACAATATGTTATGTGTATACACATGACACATCCAACTTCCATTTGATTGATCATATTCATGAGGAATGTGAAACTAGGTTACACTGCACCATTGTGGCAAGTAGAATGCAAAGAGGGACAAAAAACAAAGGGCGTAATAATGGAAATGGAGGTTTCGAGGTGGATTCTGAAGTATAAGACATGGTAACAATGTAAGGTTTATGCAAGGGACGTGTTATACATATGGGTCATCCGATCAATATTAGCGCGAGTGTCCAAAGAATCGTATGCGCGTCTTGTGAAAAGGTTCACAAGGTGGAGGATTGACCAAATCAGTATGCACATATGTGTAAGTACAACAAGAAGGAAAAATGTGTAATTATTATTAAAGTTAAGAGTTTCAAGAAGGATCAATATGAATCTAAGAAGATGGTTGAACATGAACTTCATCCTTTATTAGTCACTATGCACGCAGAGGTAGCCCGCGTGTGAGCATGGGAAGGAAAGACCACTCACCAGATGGGAAGAGTTGGTATGTGTGAAGTATCCAAGCATGGTCCAATAGAAGGAAGTTTATAAGGAGACCATGGGCATAATCATAGAGCTTCAAGGAGAGATATAGTGTTTGAAAGAGAAAGCACATGAGATGGAACATACAAGGAGCATTAAGCTTCCATAATAGGATATTGATGATATTTAAGATGTGTGTATAATTCTCAAGTAGGATAACATGATACCTCTTTTGGGATAATGGTTGTGAGATAATATGTCATTCGCATGTGTTAAAAGGAGCACTAGATACTTCATGATAATTTACCACCACAAGACCATGAATATGATAAGGAGATCACACTGGATGCACTGATAAATAGTTGGTTGGTTAGTAACATCCTTATTGATATAGGCACATAAGTCATTGTTATCATCCTTGATGCTTGGAACCAAATGGTAAGGCCATCATTACACCCATCCTCAAATGTGGTGTAAATGGATAACAAGATAAGGGCAATTCCCATAGGGGTATTAAAGTATGCTTCTATTACTATTGAAGGAGACAAGTTCATAAGTGACTTTGAGGTTTTTGATCTCGTAAAGCACATAACTTCCATCCGCTTTTAGGACGTCCTTATTATTATGCTAATAACGTAGACTTGCACTTCAAATACATATATATCAGTTTTGAGAACAAGGATGAGTGCGTTGTAATACCCTTGGATGATGTAAAGGTTGTGCTTTATACAAATCCTATTAATGAGGAGGATCTCAACATAATTTATGTGCATGCAGTGTGCGACCCTGAGAACATGGATCCATCAAAGGAGGGTGTGTTTCATTGGGAATATGCGTTGTCCATCAATGATACTACTAATATGGCTTATGACAATTGGGCCCATGACACATACGAAATGGTCAAATGCATTAGACGCAGATGAGTTACTAGGATGATAAGGCCACACAAACTCAAGTGGTTGGGTAACAAATCCTATCGAGGTATACTAGAGAAGAGAATACTCGAGTCAATATTACACGCGATGGAGAAACAATGGCATAATGAAGGTGATATAAGAAACATAATGGTGTATACATTATGTGAAACAATGACATGCTTATGGGTGACACACAAAGATAGTTTAATTGGTTGGTGCAAGATCACCGTAGCATTCTTAACAAGGTTTTTCAAGAGTAGTCTTCCTTCACCGATACAAGATTATGATAGGAATACCCCTCCTCTAGTACATGTTCACAATTGTGAAAGTAATTAGACACAAGGACAAGACACTTTTCCACTATCTCTATGGGTACACTAATTTTTTTCTACTTTGTGCCGATATGCATGTTCCATGTATGTACATGTTAAGTTGAAACAAGAGACAACAAGTTAACATGACTTGAATGAAGGTATTGTTAATACTTTTGATTATTTTTCTACTAAGCCACCATTTCATGAATCCCTAAAAATAATGAGGTACATCACGTTGGGGGATAACACAAAGGTTGAGGACCTTATGGCTCATTTATTTGGTGATGATGATATTGAGGTGTAAGAGGACCTAAACAAACATAAGAGACATAGTTGGGGCGATTTTGTAAGGAAAAACATAAAGGGAAATAATTTCTACCTGATAGATGATGAGGAGGTTGAAGATCTAGATATAAAACACAAAGAGGGTGTGTGTGAGGTGTTGGAATTTGTAGATGAGCAGGTGTGGGCATATAATATGTCATTGAAAACTAAGAAGGTGAACATTAGGAATAAAGATGCACCTAAGGAAGTGATTATTGGTCTAAACACGAGGTTACAAAGATAATTGAGACACCGCATTAATTTTAAGACATGTTTCCCAAGGGATATCAAGAATTTAAAGGTATATATACATCATTGGGGAAATTACAATCTATCTTAAGGAGGGCATGCGACTGGTTTAGAAGAGGACTTACCAGATGAATCCCAATATGTGTATCAAGGTAAAAGAGGAAATTGATAAGATGCTCAAGTCAGAACTAATTGAACCTATTGAGTATTTTGAATGGATAATCCCTATGATGATTAACATAAAAAAGGATGGAAGGATAAGTATCTCTTTTGATTATAGAGTTCTAAATGCTTTATATGTAATAGATCATTTTCCTATGCCATTCACTGAAGATATTTTGGAAGGAGTGAAAGGGCATGAGATCTACTCATTTATGAATGGATTTTTTAGGATACCGTTAAGTAATGATTACACGTGAATATCAAGAGAAGACCACATTTGCAACTGAATGTGGAAGCTTTACATACACTTCATGCCCTATGGGCTTAAAAATGTGCCAACAATATTTTTGGGCATAGTTCAAACATTCCAATATTTTATTCACATGTTTTTGTAGGTTGTTGGTGAGAAAATTTGTCGGGTGAATTTTTTTTAAGGTTTCTTGTCAATTCTTCGGGAATCTAAGTCCCTCTACTTAAATGGTGAAACTTCCATGTTTGCATGCACGTGAAAAGGTGGATTTTCTTGTGGCCTTATGGCTAGAGATCTCACAAGAGCACTCCACCGACCCTGTGAAAAGCTAGCAATCACTTTCTAGAGATGAATTTGTCTTGAGAGTGGGAAAGGGAGTGAGAATAAAAGGTAGGAGAACTAATGTTGCAAGTAGAAACTCATATTCCTACACACACTAGTTAGAAATTTCAACACATGCATTTAAGAGAAGAAACAACCAAAACTTCAATGTTATTGGCTAGAGGAAACCATGCATATAAATATGCACACATTCATATGCCTTGGAAAATAGAAAATTCTTCCTTCATTAGCATTTCAATTAGAGTTGTACATAGTATGAGAATGGAGGAAAAGTAGTGAGGAGAAAATAGAAGAAAATTGGCTAACTCTTTGTTCTTCCACAAGTAGGAAAAATCTCTCTCTCATGAATTCACAAGAATACGACAAAAACCCCTTGAAAATGGGAAGTCTTTTCCTTTTATAAGAAGAGAGATGATTTTTATCTACCCCCAATGACCTTTCATATGTCCTCGCGCAACTTAAAACTTTTCAACTTCCTAGGAAAATATTAAGTCCCTTTTTATAACATAAAGGTGACTTTTACATTAGAAACATAAAGTTGATTTTTAATTTCATTAAGGACATATGAAAAAATGCACCCCCAATGAAGAATCAGATCATTGAATAGAGAGAAAGTTGGGGGAGAGAAGAGAGATAGAGAGCAAAAAGAAGGAGGAATCATGCCAATGACAAAGACCAGGTTGATCTTACTGACTTGATCCGATGGAATGCTCTAATATAATGAACTCTGGATCCCCTCAACACAATATACACCTTATCCATGATGTCCATGATACCTCGGGCTGGTTGAATGAGTGTTAAAAAAACATTATTACTTCTATGACCTTCATTGAGGTTTCATTCCCATGTTTGAGTTATGAGATCATCTTACAATCTTGTTTTGCTAAAAATGACCTTCTGAACCGTTGGGAACATTTCAATCCTCATCTTTTGATGATGCATCACCATTTTTATCCACTTTCTATTTTTAGTATTCCTCTCCATGGACACATGTTATTTTTAGTAACTGCACTGAGGTGGAAATATTTGATCTAGGAACTGTGAGGCATGATAGAGCAAGGCTAGACACACGCAAGGCAAAAAAATTCATGAAAAATGGATCAATAGCGAAAATTTTATGCATGGGCACATTTTACTGTCCCTACTACACCAAGGGGATGAGAGGGATAGAAAAACCCACTTTATTCCCAGAGGCCTGATTTTGCACTTCAAGACCAAACTGGAGGGAGAGCTGGGGAGTGCCAATATGCATGCAATGCAAAAAAATTGGGATCAAACAGAGTAACAAATAAAAATTACGCAGGGGCAGAATTTCATGTCCCCATTGCACCTTTGCAAAGGGACATGAGGTGCACAAAAATGTGCCATGCACTTTTGAGAGGTAAAACATAAGAATTTGGCCTCGGGAGAGCGAACTTGAAATTGAGATTGTCGAGCTCCATGAGGTATTTTTGGATGAAATTTTATATTATTTTGACTCTAAACATCCTTCCAAGATCAATGGGATGGGTCTCATATTTTATTTCTACTTTAAACTCCCATAAATGGCACATTTTTATTAGGATTATCAAATGTCTCTGCAAAGACCGAGTTCCACTAAACAACACCAAGATTTTTGAGGAATATGATAATTCCACCTTGTACAAGATTATCTTATATTTACAATGAGTATTTTTTTCTTCCCGACTCCTTACAGAGCTTCTAGAATCATCCTCCGAAGATAGGTACATGTTCTGAAATGCCTAAGAGACAACTTACTATTTTTAGTAAGTGTCAGAATCTACCTCTCCCAACTCCAACTGATGTTTCCAAATTTAATGTTTATCTCCTTATATGATTCCTATGTGAAATCTTCATTCTAGAACAACTTACTATTTATAGCAAGTTCCTATGAGATAACTTACTTTTTTTAGCAAGTGGTGATTTTTTGGGCTAAGATTACTGCATTGATGAGTTTTTCTTGTATTAATTTCCCCGAGTACATTGTATCCTCCCCGGGTTACCTCTATGAAGGAACTTACTAAAAATGGCATGCACCCATATAGGGGACTTACTATTTTTAGTAAGTGGTGAATTTCACTATTCTCCGTGATTGATCGACCAATCTGACCTTGTTTTCTTCCTTAGTGTACCCGATTTCCTTCGCAGCTTCTTTTGATGATGATTTACCCAAAAATAGTAGCCACCTGTGTAGGAATGATTAATATTTTTAGAAATTAGGTCTCTGTACCTAGATTTTAATGTAACAAAATTTTCGACATGGGTTTGTACATAACAACACTCCTCTCAAATCTCACCTCACCCAATTGTCGGTTTGAGATATTTTAAATTTCATTTTTTTCGTTGTGGGAATAGAGGATTTCTAGCCAGAAAAAATACGGGTCGTGCATGTGAAATTTTTCTCTTGGAGATCCAATATTCTGGAGACTATATAAATGCAAAAAATGACATTTGAATCTAGTTTATGGTTTGCAAGATACGAACGATTCTTCTCCGGGTGACTTCGAGGGTTTCTAGAAAAAATTCTTAATTTTTTCATTGTTTTCCTTCATTTAAATCCATATTTTTTTGTGTTCTTAGATCGAGGCATGGAAATAATATACACATACCTAGAAATGGGTTAAGAAAACTACACGTCACTTTGGAATAGTGAACTGAAGTCTATCCTTCGAACCACAAAAATCATGTATTTGATCAAACCATGCTCTAGTGATGGCTTTGCATGGCTTGAGAAGAAGAATACTGATCATGATTCTATCCTCGTACTCACACTGCACTAAGAACATTCTTTCATCCATTGAAAATTTGGTCACCTTCTTGAAACTCTTTCCTTTTAAGGCTTCCTCTTGATATCCTGTGAGCATGATACACCATTCCTTCATACTTTCAAAATTAGAAATATTGACCTCATCATGGAGACATTCTTCATCCTTGGATGGCAGCCTAAAATCATCTCCCATATTAGCAAGGTACTCAGGAGGAGTGAGAAAAAACTGATTTCCTTCTTATTCAAGGACTTCTCTGAACATCTTGTTATGTTGCTCTAGGTGAGTACTTTCCAAAATAGAGGCTATATCATTGAATTAAAGGCCTTCATCTTCCTTAGGAAAATGTTACAACATGGAGATATGTTCAAGATATATCGAGCTTAAAGAATGGTGAGCATACTCTGATTTTGAATTCTTTGATAAGAATCATGAACTTCCATACTTTTTTGTTCGGATAAATTATCATCAATATCCATTAGTTCGAGTCCATCTTGATATAATTTCCAAATTTGCAACCCCTAATTTCTTCATAGAGGCATTCTTTACCCTTGAGTGTATTTTTCCACATGAACTCTCATTCTTCCATGTCAGAATATTCCAAAGTGGTGTGACCAAGTTGATTTTGAACACACTCCCAATGCTCTCACCACTTTTCACTTTGTTCTGAACAACTTTCTTCCATGTAAATCAGCTTGGAATTTTCTCTATTGTCTTCCTCCATGGCAGGTATGTTGTCTTCAAGATTGGGAATATTTAGGATATTCAAGCACCTTCCTTATTTTTCACTCATGGAATTCTTTGTACCATGTGAAAGAGAAATACGTGCTTTCACGTTCACTCTTTTCAACCAAGGCATCGGGGAAGATATAAAATTCATCCATCCATTCCATCTCAACATCAAACATTGGTGAATCAAAATGAGAAGCACAAATTGATTCATACATGTCCTGTGTTTCCATATCCCGAGCTAGAGTTCGAGACTAATTGGGTGTCTTCAATTTATTCCATGACCTTTAAGAATTCTTGTACAAATAAATCTTCTAATTTCATCATAGGCTGATCTACATTCTCATGGGAAGAGTCTTTATGTTGTGCCTCTAGGAGATGTCTGAAAAATTTATCCATATGGGCCCATGATTCATTTAAAACATCCTTGTTTACTCCTTCCATGATTTTTGTTGTTCAATATCCACTCTCTTGCAAGCACGGACATATTTGATTCATGTAACCTTCTGATAAGGAGAAGAGCTCCATGCTTTGTGGGAAGGGAACTCCTTCGAGTTCAAAATCCATATCATCCTCCCCTTGGTGGGAAGCATAAAACCATGTTGGGGAAACGGTATGGAAATAATTTTCATCTCTATCTCAATCATCCATTATTAAATCCTATTGCTCATATGGACAATGAAAGACTTCATACTCAATGTGTTGATCATTCTACACCTCAGATTTAAAAAAGAAGTGGGCCTCTTCCATTTGGTCATCCATGATTGAATTGGGATGGATTTTGATTCTTTAACTGTTTCCATTTCTTCATTCAACATTTCTTCATCACTTGAAGGATAAAAATAGGAAGGAAAATCATCCATGACCATCTTAAATTCACCATCTTCAGTCCATGATGCAAGATTGATCTCAGGTGCTTCTTCACATATCTCCATTTCATCATTAATCAAAATATCAAAAATTGAGAGGATATTATTCATGCTTACTTTGAACTAGTCATCTTGTATTTTTTCATCATTAGTGGAGTCTTCAAGGCATCGAATAATCCATTATGTAATAATAATCTTCTTCTATCGAATATATTATTCATCGAATGGGATGTGATTCGATCCGAACTAATTGATGAATGATGGTTCCCTTTCTATGTCCTTCTCACCATCTCTAAAGGTGTTTCTTTTATTTTTAATGGAGGGTTCAAGAATTAGATCTTCTTCATTTCATCCTCCATCATCCTTCCTTTATTCATATTCCATAGTACTGACTTGATCTTCATCGGAAGGCTCAAGGATAGGATTTTCTTCAAAATCATTTATGAATCTTTCAGTGATAAATACCATATATTATGAAAAATCTTTAGGATCTTCATCCATAGGACAAGTATCCTCTTCTTCTTCCTTGCTACATGCTAATTCAATTTTCCTATACATATCTTGCAAAGCTTCAGTAGATTTCAACATTTCAAGGTAGATTTAAGGACAAGAATATCATTGCATAGTGCTTATAAATCTTTCCATATATTCAAGTTTTAACACTCCCATTTTTCATTTCTATATGCAAGGAAATCATCCTAAGGGAGGGTGATGAAAGACAAGGATGAAATATTTTTATTCAATTGTGCATAATTGAGAGTATTACCTTTGGCATATTCTTGAGCTTCTTGGGTTTCACACATCGTCTTGCATATTTTTCATGCATCTTTCAACCATTCATTATCTTCTTTTTCATTGGAAAGTTTTGTTTTCTTTCCTTTTTCCAACTGTAGATTATTGCTTGAAGTAGGAGTCTCTTTTACTGTTGTCAATTTTCTTTTTGCAAAGACTAGTCTAGAACCATGACTGGTCATCTATCATATTTTCTTGGTCATGATATTCTTCATTTTCTTTGCTATCACTCATTGGTACTTCACTCCAATTTGTAAATTTATTCATTGTGATGTGGGAAAAAAATTGACATGGATTCATTCCTTGACAAAGTCACCTTCAAAAATGATTTTCTTTGAAATCTATTTTTTTGTTTTATTTTTTAGTATATAATTTGTTTTTGGATTTTTGGACCTTATGGTCATATTTTGGGTGTAGATACTACTAAATATTAGACACGGTGGGTGCCAAAAATCTTAGCAAGAAAAATTTTGGGTGGAATTTTTTTGGTTTCTTGCCAACACTCTGGGAATCGAAGTCCCTCTACTTAAATGGTGCAACTTCTATGTTTTCATGTGCATGAAAAAGAGGAATTTTCTAGTGGTCTTGCATTTAGAGTTCACATAGGGGCACTCCACTAACCCTATAGAAAAATAGTAATCACTTGCTAGATATGAATTTGTCTTGAGAGTAGGAAAGGGAGTGAGAATGAAAGGTAGGAGAACTAATGTTTCAAGAAGAAACTCACATGCCTGCACGCACTAGTTAGAAATTTCAACACATGCATTTAAGAGAAGAAACAATGAAAAATTCAATGATACTGGCTGGAGGAAACCATGCATACAAAGATGCACACATTAATATGCCTTGGAAAACATAAAATTCTTCCTTCATTAGCATTTTAATTAGAGTTGTACATAGTAGGAGAATGGAGGAAAAGTAGTGAGGAGAAAATAGAAGAAAATTGGCTAACTCTTTGTTCTTCCACAAGTAGAAAAATGCTCTCTCATGAATTCACAAGAATATAACCAACAACCCCTTTAAAATTTAAATTCTTTTCCTTTTATAAGAAGAGAGATGACTCTTCATCTACCCCCAATGACCTTTCATATGTCCTCGTGCAACTTAAAACTTTTCAACTTCCTAGGAAAATATTAAGTCCCTTTTTATAACATAAAGGTGACTTTTACATTAGAAACATAAAGTTACTTTTTAATTTCATTAAGGACATATGAAAAAGTGCACCCCAACAAATAATTATAACGTTGAAGAGAGATAAAGTTGGGGAGAGAAGAGAGAAATAGAGAGAAGAAAGAAAAAGAAGGAAGAATCATGCTAATGATGAAGAGTAGGCTGATCTTGTTGACTTGATCTGATGGAATGCTCCAATATGATGAAATCTGGATCCCTGAACACAATATCCTCCTTATCCATGAAGTACAGATACCTTGGGTTGGCTAAATGAGTGTTTAAAAATATTGTTTCTTTTATGACCTTTATGGAGGTCTCATTTCCATGTTTAAGTTATGAGATCATCTTATAATCTCGTTTTCCTAAAAAGTGACCTTCTCAACCCTGGGGAACATTTCAATCCTCCTTTGTTGAATATGCATTTCCATTTTTATGAAATTTCTATTTTTAGTATGCCTTGCCATGGACACATGTTATTTTTAGTAAGTGTACTGAGGTGGAAAATTTTGATCCAAGAAATGAGAGATATGATAGAGAAAGGAAAGACAGCGCGTGCAACGAAAAAAATCGTGATGAACATAATCAGTAAGGAAAAATTTATGCATGGGCACATTTTACTATCCTTATTGTACTAAGGGTGATGAGAGGGACAAAAAAACCCACTTTGTTCCTAGAGGTGTGATTTTGCACTTCAAGACCTGAAACTGGAGGGAGAGTTGGGGAGTGCCAATACACATGCAATGTAAAAGAATGTGGATCAAACAAATAAATATAGAAATATTTATGCATAGGTGCAATTTCATGTCCCCATTTCACCTTTGCAAAGGGACATGAGGTGCACAAAAATGTGTCATGCACTTTTGAGAGGCAAAACATAAGAATTTGGCCTGCTAGGAGAGTGAACTTGAAATTGAGATTTCCAAGGTCCATGAGGTATTTTTGGGTGAAATTTTATATGATTTTGAATCCAAAATTCTTAAAAGATCAATGGGGTTGATCTCATCTTTTAATTCTTCCTGAAAATATCTAAAATGGACCTTTTTTTATAAGGATTGTCAACTATCCGTACAAATAATGAGTTCCATTGAAAATCACCAAGAGTTTTTGAAGAATATGATGATTCCAACTTATATAGGATTATCGTATCTTTCCAATGAGTATTGGTTTTCCTTCTCGAATCCTTACAGAGCTCCCTAAATCATCCTCCAAAGAGAGGGTACTTGTTCAAGTTCCTAAGAGAAAACTTACTATTTTTATTAAGTGTCAGAATCTACCTCTCCCAACTCAAAAAATGTTTCCAACTTGAATGTTTATCTCCTTGTATGCTTCCTATGTGAAATAATCCTTCTGGAACAACTTACTATTTTTAATAAGTGGTGATTTTTTGGGCTGAGATGACTACACTGATGAGTTTTCTTGTATTAATTTCCTTGAGTACACTGTCTTCTCCTGGGTTGCCTCTCTGAAATGACTTACTAAAATGACATTAACCTATATAGGGGACTTAGTATTTTTATTAAATGGTGAATTTCACTATTCTCCTGGACCGATTGATTGATCTGACCTCATTTTCTTCCTTAGTGTGCCGAGTTTCCTTCGCAACTTCTTCTCGATGACGACTTAACCAATATAGCAGACACCCGTAGGAAGGCTTACTATTTTTAGTAAGTGGGTCTTTGGTACTCATATTTAAATGGAATGAAATTTTTTAACATCAGGTTTTACACAACAACACTCCTCGGAAATCTTAGCCTCACCCAATCGTGGGTTTGAGAGATTTTAATTTCAAAAATTTCACTATGGGACGAGAGGATTTTCTCACCGAAAAAATTCAGATCATGAATGATTTTTTTATATTGGATATTAAAGGATCCTAGGAGAATAGATGAATTCAAAAATTTCATTCAATCCATTTTATGGTTTGCAAGATATGAACGGTTCTTCTCCGAGTGACTTCGAGGGTTTTCCGAAAATAAATATTTGTTTTTTCACCGTTTTCCTTCATTTAAATCCAGATTTTTAAATCTTTTTTTTTGTTCTTAGATCATGGAGGATTGTAAGAAGTGTTTTGAATGCAAAATTTTTATTTTTTTCTAGAGAAATTTCAGCAATGTTTTGGTGGCATTTGGAGGCGTGGGGAAAAAATGAGAAAAAATGATCTAAGTGTCATATTTATAATAATGGAATGAAAAGGGGTAGGGATGGGGAAATTTTTTCTATCCCTTTCATCCATTTTATAAAGGGATAAAGGGACATAAAATTCCACCTCATCATGGGCTTGAAACTTGGTATCTTTTAATTCGATGAGCAAATTAGCAAAGGGGGCTAAACTGGAGGACCTAAGGGCTTAACATGACTCATCAGGGTCATATGGGTGTCCAGAGGCTCAAAAAGGGTTGGAAAAAATTTGTGTCCCTTATTTACATTTGAAAAAGGGAAAAAGGGGACATGAAAATGCACCTACACCGAGAGGCTATCACGTGTCCCATAAAAATTTGACTAAGTGTTGGAAAGCATACATTGGGAACCAACTTGCGAACGCGATATCATGAGCTCCCGAATGAACTTTTGGGTAAAATGTTATATGATTATGCCTCCAAAAACTAAATGAATTAAATGGTGATGATTTAAATGTATAATTATTACCATAAAACCTCAAAGTGGCCCCTTCTCTCTTGGTATTTCCAATTGTGTGCTAGAAAATGAGTTGCTTTAAAAAGTGTATGATGTTTCAAGATGTCATGTATTTTCAACCATGTAGGGAATGGAAAATTATTTCCATAGGTACATTTTTTACTTTAAATTCCTCATGTGTCTCTTAGAATCTTTCTTTGAATCTTAGGTCCTCTTTTGCAGTGCATGCTCCTTTAGGCCCAAAAAACCCACTTCTGGTGAATTGGCTCCAAAACCTTCAAAAAATATCTAAATCTTTCCAAATCATCTCCATGATGTTCCTATTAATTTAATACTCCTCCAAAATTATTTTCTCCTCCGATCATGTCCGGGGTGGTGCACTAGTCCTAGGAAGGTTGATGGTAGCCCTTCCCAAAACTGCTTGATTACTTGAATGTTCTAGAAGATCCTAAATCACCTAAGGGGATTTATTTTACTTTCATAAATCACCTAAGGGGGGACTAATGAAAACCACATGCAGATAATTTGAATGATAGGATAGGACTTGTGTTTAAGATGGACTGACCTAGGGGTTTCTTGGAAAGATATGGCTTTGAAAAGTTTCAATAGTGTGGTATCGTTG
The DNA here is from genome assembly GCA_018340775.1 of Taxus wallichiana var. yunnanensis. Taxonomy (NCBI): domain Eukaryota; kingdom Viridiplantae; phylum Streptophyta; class Pinopsida; order Cupressales; family Taxaceae; genus Taxus; species Taxus wallichiana. The sequence continues at coordinate 227,272,115 of CM031243.1, read as the reverse complement.
TCCTGCTTTTTCGGTGATTTTTTCCCTTACAAAAACATAAGACAACACAGGTATACTTGGATGATTGGATGGTATATGGGCTAGTGAAATATCATTGACTACTTGAGATTGATGTTTAAAATATACAAGAAGGTTAACATCTTTTAAAAATAAAGAAGTGTGTTTTTGTAAGTACTTTTGTTACTTTACTTGGACATATCATTTTCAAAGAGGGATTTTAGTGAACCCAACCAAGATTGCGGTAATTTTGGGGATGGAAGAACCACCTAATTAAAGTGAGGTGTGTGGTTTCCTTGGGCACATTGGTTTTTACAAGCAATTTATTAAGGGTTATACCAAGATTGTCACACGACTTGAAGAGTTGTTGAAAGCCAAGGGAAAGTTCTATTGGGGTGATGAACAAAAATAAGATTTTGAGACTCAAGGAGAGGCTAACCACCACACCTATCTTATGCTTTCCATCTTGGAATAATTCATTTCATGTGCATGTTGATGCTTCAGTACAACTATAGGATAAGTTTTTACAACTAGGTGAAGGCAATGTTGATCATCCCTTCTGTTTTGATAGTAGGAAGCTAACACCGGCTGAAAAAAATTATACAGCTATAAAGCGCGAGGAATTTTCAAAGATATATGTGCATCATAAGTTTAGGTAGTACTCATTTTCCACCCATTCATATTTTATATGGATCATATGGCATTAAATTACTTGGTCAATAAGCTAGTTTTATAGGGCGTATATGTCGTTGGATCCTTCTCTTCCAAGAGTTTGATTTCTTAGTTATAGTGAAGTCTGGTAAAATGAACTTGGAACCTAATCATTTGTCAAATATCAACTCTCGAGAGGACTCACAAAGCATAAAGATACAATACCAAATTCCAAATTTTTTAGATTTAATCACACGCCCACAGACCTAGAATATATTGCGGTATTCTTGTGCACCTTTGGACTTGTACGTAAAGGAATGAATACCTTAGAGAAGAAAAAACTTGCTATTTGTGTAGTGCCTTATCATCTCATTAGAGGAGACTTGTTTAAAATGGTTCGAGATGACGTTTTGCACATATGTGTGCTAGAGCATGAACAAAGTTGTCATAGAGGAAGTACAAGAGGGAATAGCTAGTGGAAAATACGAAGGTAAAGCAATTATGTGCCGATATTATAGGAAATTTTATGGTGGGAAATTCAGTATAAGGATACCAAGGCATTTTTCAAGATTTGTGACCATTTTCGAGGATAACTAAACCCGGAAAAAACCGTTGTGACCTATAGCAAGTGTAAAGCCATTTGACAAGTGGTAAATTGATTTGATGGCCCCATTGCTTCACCTATGTGTAGGAATGGTGTGTATTATATTATTACCTAGACAACTTACTTAACAAGGTGGGTAGAATATGTGCATATAAAGGATTGCCGTAATAACAACAAATAGATTTCTATGGGAGAATATCATAAGCGTGTATGGTTTTCCATTGAGCCTTAAAAGTGATAAGCGAGACTCATTTTCGAAATGAGACTATTAGAATACTACTAGTATAGTTTATGGTAGCACACCAAAAGGCTAAAACCTATTACCCATAAGCCAATAGAAATAATGAGGCCTTCAATAAGATTTTGTGACATACGCTGAAAAAGATATGTGATGTTGGAAGGAAGGATTATAATAAGGTATTAGCTATGTTATGGGTGTATAGAATAAATTACAAGAGATGGGTCAACCATTTTAGTTTGTGTTTGTCATAGGAAATTTTACCAAGGGAGTTCTTGTTACCCTCTTTGTATTGCACACGTAGGAGGATTGGATGATGAGAAAGCATGAGTGCATTGATAAACTAATGTAATTAGATGAGCGGTATGGTAAGATGGATTCAAAAGACAAAGAAATATAGAAAAAGGCTTGGCATGACATGTATATTAAGAATACGTCCTTTATAGGGAAGATGGTATGACTCAAGTTCACATGTCATCTTGGAAAGATGAAAATGCATTGGTTGGGATCATTTGTAGTAACTAAGATATTGTAATCAGCACATGTCAATTGCATACCTGGATGACACCATATTACTTCAATAGCATGAAGCCATACTAGAAATAATATTCTTTTTTGTTTGTAATAAGGCAATATTGCAATTTAGTTTAGATTTAGATTTTTATTATTTTTGTCTTATTTTGTCATAATAAGCATAATCATGAGCAAGTTGATTACTCTATGTTAGACTAATGCTCAAAGACCATGCATACTTTTAGTGTAAGGTGAAGGAAAATGATAGGTGAGTGGGCGTGGGTATAATACAAAGGTTTTCATTAAGGTACTCTTTGGTATGAGAAAGGTACGAGTCAAATTTTTTTAGTGCATGGTGTGAAAGAAAGATGCACAATGGAAAAATATATATTGATGCATGAAATATGGTTCTATGAAAGGATGGATATGGTGTGAAGGTGTTATCACCGAATCACAACACCATTATGTTTATACAAGTTAGACTTGAACTCACGGTGTGATTGGATAACATGGGTACTATCTCAAAGTTTACTTGAGATAAACCTCCAGAGAAAGTTTCTTGCTCCTAAACTACCCGCCACAATCTACTCTAATGCGGTAAGCTAATTGTTCTAATCTAAATTTCCAGGACCAGGAAAGAGAATGCATGAAAGCCTACACTAAAGCGGTGATACACTAGAAAAGGAGGATGAGTAGTCTCCAAATGTGATAAAGGCAAAGTGCATGCTAGAAGAGGTGATGACAGCTTCTCCATAATCTAGCAAAATGAATTCACAACAATATTCCAAGCATACCCAATGATAATGGATCCTCAAGAACATAATAATAGACACAATATTCTTGTAGAAAGATTAAAGGCAAGAAGAATGCAAGAAAACATAGCAGCTTGGAAGATACATGACAAACCGATATTTTATTGCTTCATGATATGCACGGTTTAATTTATTACAAGATAAGGGCCTGGATCACCATGCAAGGAGTCCACTACAAGGGCTTGCAACACACCGGCTTCAGAAAGTAATTTTGGTAGAGCTATGCTACCTAAAAACTCTCCCCTTTACAATTCCCAACACTCCAATTTATAGAAAAATGAGTAGGAAAAGAGAAGGGAAAATAGAAATCCCGAAATCTGTCCTTCAACCACCTATAAGAGGCATTAAATTGAGTGAAATGATTATATTTACTTCTGCAAAAAAGGCTCCCCATATGTTGTCCCATGTGCTTTGCAAGAAAGAATGATGACCATGCCTCTTAATTGCAATCCTAACTACAAATAAAACACTTTTATGAACCCCACGTTTTATTAAAAATATCAATCAATTTCTGATCAAATATGGAATTTATTGAATGATGTGCATTGGGCTCGGAACCATGATTCCATACTTTTGTGTGATTTCGTTGAAATAAAAGTTATGGCCTTCTTTTTTGGGCCTTTGTTTTTCTGTCATTTGTGACAGAATGAGCATTAACCGATTTAGCCAAATATGTTTCTCTTATTTAAATATATCTACCCTCATTAAAAATAATAAATCTAGTTTTTGTGGCGTAGAGGACATTGCTTGTCTAATTTTAAAAATCGAGCAGTCAAAAGTTATGGCCGTTTGAGTTTCCGGACCAAACGTTGACTTTCTCTTCTCCTTCGGCCGCTTATGTCCCATGCATCCCTTTGGCCCAATGTCCCAGTATGAAAGTTCCTGTTTCGGCTGAACCTACAGGTTCAAGCGTCTTTTAGTGTAAGGTCCCCGGGCTGCGGGACAATTTTCTGATGATAGGTGAGTGGGCGTTCGCGTATAACTGGCCCTAGGTGAAAGTTCTCATTTCGCCGATCTCGAAGGTTCACGTACTTCACGTACCTTCGCCCAACCTGCTAATGCCTTAAGTCTTTTGGCCGACTCACGTCCTCCGCGTACTAATCGCCTGATGTCCTGCATCACGTGCTTCAAAAATTTTTTCCACTTTTCGTGGATTTCCGTCTGCGTGTCGCGTCCCACTTGTCCCAAATGCTTTAGCGCAGACCGCCTGGCGGCCTTTCGGCCGGTTCGCGCGCCGATGTCCCTCATGTCCCGACTAGAGGACTAGACTGCATTTTCATGATTTTTTCTCGGAAAAATTTTTCACCTTTCCTCGAACTTGCTCTCTTCTTCTTGGATGAGTTAGAAAAATAGGGGACCCTGGATTTTTTCTAATCAATATAATTGTTTGGGACTAAAGGATGGATTATGGGGTGAATTTTGGATAACAGCTTAAGTATGTTAGTACTTAAATAAAATTTCTTAGATTCAAAAACATGAGTTAAGAGCCAAAAAGCGTAACATGAGGGAGGTAGACACATGTTAGATTAATTAAACGTGGCATAAAGGAAGATTGGGTGTGGTGCAGGAGGTGCATGCAAGGAGGACTGTAGCACAGGAAGAAGTAGAACACTTGAAAGTTATACCTTCTCGCGTATGGCGAGAAAAGCATGAGAAAAAGAAAAAATCTATTTTAAAGCAAAAATGGTGGTAGGTGAGGAGTAATAAATACATATGAAGTTGGAAAAACTATAAATAGTGCACTAGTGAGATCACTTTTACCTTTCTTTTGAGAACTTGTGTGATTGAAGAGTTAAATTGCATTTAAGTGCTAAGAATGATCCGTAAATCCAAGATGAACCAGCGTAGAGTACACATGACCTTGTGTTTGAGAGATGCTTTGGTGGAAGTGGAATCTTGGAGAGAAGGTGTGGAGGAAAGAATGAGCAAGAATTGGGGATAAAAATCTTGAATTTGTAGAGATAGGGCACTAGGTTTTTGAAACTAAACTAGGGCACAAAGTTAAGGTAGATGAGAGAAAAGTATTGAGCAAGTGTAAGGATTAGACAAAAATATTGGAAGTTTGACATTAAAGGCACACATTTGAGAAAGTGGGTAATTAATTTCCCATAGTTAGGGAACATAGTTTTCAAGTTTAGGGTTTTTGTGGTGGAAAACATATCAATGGCACCAAAAAGATCCCCTCCAGTCAAAAAGTCCCCAAAGAACAATAACAAGAAGAATTTTGACGATGCACTTGAGGAATTGTACTCTGAAATACAATACCTACTAGAAGTGGTAATAGGGCAGCCATGGTTTTCATTTTTGACAAAATGTAAGATAAGTGATTACAATCATCACACATAAGCCCATAAAAGAGAAATAAGGAATTATGTCATGTAAGAACTAACCCAAAGAATGGTGGATGGGCCATTGGTTATTGATGACAAAGTGAAGAAGGACCTAGAGAGCACAAGGGTTTTGTAGTTGTATGAGATGTCATATTTTGGGAAGCCTAAGCTCCTCTATCAATGGCTTATGTCGAGGGTGAGGATTTCTTCTACTTTTCAGGTAGGAGAATGTGCATAGTTGCATGATTGACTAGAAAGGTGATTCTCTTGAGCGATACTAGAGCTGAAATTGTGATAGATTTGGAAGATGATGCAGCTATAGAGGAAAAAAACATAGTTCAACTACCAACAAGGGAAGCATGCATTCACCATCACAAGTATAATTGATCTAGGTATAAGGGTAGTAGTGCAACTTATAAGTTAAAAATTGGGCACATCAAAATATTGGTCACAATTAAATAAGAAGTGGTTATATATCATACACAAGATGGTGTAGAAAACCTTATACAACATCGACCTATATATTGTTGAGGGCATCGTTCGAGGAGGAAAAGGTTTAGGTAAGAAAAGGTGAAAAGATAACATGGGGCATAATTCAGATATTAATTGTATTTTGGTTGAGACAGGTACTTGATGGCCTAAAGAATAAGATGTGTGTCTATCCGTTGGAGAGTAAGTATTCGTGTAATGGTTTGAAGAGTTCAATTACGATGGGTCGATAACATGCCCTTAAAAAATTCACATAGAAAAATGGTATAGGAGACTACGTGACACATTTGGGAATGAATGGCACGTGCTGTGGAGTTACATTTATTATTAGATAAATAAGAAAAGTTTGCGGTACATCAAAATTTTGTCCTTGGTTGGCTCATGCTTAAGAAGAAGAAATGGGCCCATGGTGTAAATTGCTATTTGCCTTCATGGAAAAATATTTTCAGGCTGCGATGAACCATATCAAGGATGTGTGCTAGATGAAATTTAATGTAGAAAAGGTTGAATCTTTTTCCATACGCTGCACTGAGACTTATGTGTATCCATCGAAGTCGAATATGTGGAGACAATGGAATGCGACAACATGGACATGAGTCCTACCATTTTTATAGTGGGTAAACATGAATTCAAGGTTTATATATACCTTAAGAGAAAGCTTAAGGATGTAAATTAACTTAACGTGAAATATATTCATCTTCCAAAACCTCCACAAAATAATCGAAAATTGGTATGCTAAAATAAGGCAAGAAGAAACTCCCCTTGTCGGAAGAGGGGGATGGAGAAGAATAAAAATAATATGTAGAAGAATAAAATACTTCCTGGACCAAAGTAGAAGATAGAAATTGTAGAGGTAATACAAAGAAGAAAGCAAGGGTGTGAGTACCTTGGAGGCACCCAAGGAGTCACCATCAGTCACAAAAACCAGACCAAGTCTAGTAAATCCAATCCCGATAAAGAATAAACCTCAGGTTATCTATGTTGAGGAAGAAGAGCAAGACTTGGTAGAACTGGTGAATGAGGAGATAATGTCTCGAGAAGGAACAACTACATGAAGAGATGTAAATGTTTGAGGAGGAGGTAACACAAGAGGAGGAAGAACCCAAGGATGAGACCATGTAACATGAAGAGGATATGTGTGACACGCACGAGGATGAATCCAAGGGTGATGGAGATAATGAATAATAACGTAAGGAGGAACACAAAGAGGAGGAGAAAGGTGATTTATAGTGGCCAAATGGGGAGGACCTAGGTGTTGTAGGAGGTGAAGGAAGTGGCATGCAAATCAATATTGCAAAATAGATGTTGAAGGGGAAGTGAGGTGAAAGAAAGAAGAAACAAGAATATTTTTCAGAACCCAAAATGAGTTATATCAATGATCCCTCGAAGTGCTAAGGAAATATTTCATAACATGGTGCTAGTTAGGGACCTTTTTAGATGGGATTTGATCAATCAAGTTGGGGATCTCTCATGAACTAGGAAGATGTTGTCTTAGAGTATGAAAAATCATATGGAGAAGTTTGAGTATGAAGTGAGTAAATAATCTTACTCTAAAATGAATTCAAAGAAGGATCCATGTGTACAATCCTCACTTTCATTGATCCAACATAGCTATTTAATGAGCAAGCTTGTAATACACTCTCAAAAAAATGGTTGTCGAGGTTATAAGAATAAATATAGATAAAGGGGCCTCAATCAAATTTATGCATGGGGAAAGGGATAAAATAGATAAGAAATTAATAAGCTTAGAAAATACTTAAGGGATAAGAAGAATAACACAACAAATGCTTATGAAAAAGTAGCCGATATAGTGAAAAGTATCACCATCACGTGCTCGAGCTAGTTGATGAATCCCAAGATGAATATCCCACAAAGTTAGATTACTTGGAGGACTTGGTGAGGATGATGTTTGAATATGAAGAGTGGTCTAGGGATGAATGCTTTGAAGAATTGGTTGGGAAAAGAAAAAGAATAGAGAACATGTGGAGAATAAAATTGCAGAGTATGAGGCATTGGTCAAAGAAGTGAAATAAACCGTGCAAAAGGCCAAATGTGTTTTTGATAACTATCATTACTTCTCCCCTACTCTTATAGTGAAAAATACCATGGAAGAAGATGAATTGAAGATATCCAAGCCAATATGAATAATAATATGGTTGAGCACAAGAAGGTCATGGTCAAAGTTACAGAGAAAAGAGATCTAATCAAAGCCATGAAAGACACAGTTGAGGTGAGGCTCATGTAAATCTACCCCTTTGGTTGCATGCAAGATAGATACATTATAGCGAGTGGTCTCGGACCTAGATATGATAGTCAAGGAGTTGAAGGAGAAGGTAGATGAGTTTTCTTCCAAGAAATTTCCCAATATTGTGGAAACAACGCCCACCAAGGTTACATAGGAAATCAAGGATTGGAAGGAGTTTAAAAGTATTATAAGCAAGTAATTTCTAGAACTCCTTCCATCGTAGCTTTTGGAGCTCAAAATTTCACCCTTCCCAAATCAAGATGAACTAGGGCTTTGAGGAAACATATGAATATCTCCAAGTTGTGGCACTTACGCTTGAGACAAACCTCTGGAGAAGCCCGACTTCCTCTACCTATTTCTACCACTAAAACTACTTCTACAAATGGAAAGGAAGCTACCTATCATTACTATATGATTATAAGGGACTAAGGTAAGAAGGAGATGCATGAAGGGGAAACATAAGCTAATAGGAGGTGATAACACCATAATTAGGGGATGGACACACTTATCTTGACAAAAAATGAAGGAAAATGTGCACAAAGAGGGTAGAAATCTATGTCGTAGTTTCAAACAAACTCACACACCCATTTTCATGGAGCACAATAAAAAAATCCATGTAAGAGATATAAAATGTGCATTATAGGTCAACAATGAAAAATAAGGTAAGAAGATGCACTAAAACTCAAACTAGGGCAAAGAATAGCCAAAAATGCAAATTTTATTACTTCCATGTGATGTAAAATTAATTATAATAGTGAGAGAGGCAAGGATCTACATGCAAATGGTTGAGATTTGAGGCACACAACTCAAAATGCTGAAGATCGATCTCTCGAACAATGTCCTTGGAAAACTAAGGGGGTCCAACCTTTTACAATGAGTAATGCTCAACTATTTATAGAAGAAGGAGAGAAGAGAATGAGAAAGAGAGGGAAACTCAGATTCAAATATCCAACCACCAACAACCAATAATAGATGGCTATGAATCCACCTATGAGGCTATCATATATGCCTTGCCATGTTTGTTTAGCTTGTAGAAGAAGGAAGGGGACCAAATTTGAATAAATATGGGTGGTTGGGTTGATTGGATGTGTGCATTAATGGATTGAATAAATTATCCATGTTTTCTACCTAAAAATCCCACCAAAATCTGATTTTGAATAGCTTAGAGTGTATCCCACATCAACAGATTTCCAAAAATACCAAGACCATATGGATCGATCTTTGCGGTAGAAGTTATGGAAATTTGAAGATATGCGAAGTGCATCTTGAACACGCAAGACATGTGGTACACTCTGATTGGCTGAAGTATTTAGATGATTGTTCATTCATTTTTTCATTCCTACCACATGTCAAGTGCTCATTTTATGTGAGGATATGACATGCATTTGACATGTTATGATAGGTTGTGTGTTGCATACTCCACCCGATAGGTGACATGTGGAACATAATGATTGGTGCAAAAATTTCACTTGCACGTGTGCAAGAGAAAAGGGTGAGGAGGAATTAAGGGATATGTGAGAACACACAATAGGATGTATTAGGAATGGGAAGAAAAGGGTACGTATATGAAAAGGTATGCGAGTAAGAAAGTGAGGCGCGAGCATCCGATCAAAAGAGTTCTCAAAGACAAGAAGGAATATGCATGCCAAAGCAACACAAGCATGTAGAAGGGTGAGAAAAAGGGGAATGAGTGTGTGTAAAGGAGTGCGGTACTCGGAGGGAAGGGCATGAGCACTAGGCATGACTAGGAATTAGCCAAAATATAAGGCAATTCAATGGGTGTGTGCGAATGGGTGCGTAAAACTACTGGAATGAAAATGGGTATGCAAGGAGTGTGGGATGAGGGAAAATGGGATATAATAATAAGGAAGAGAGATGGATGGGCATGAAGCATGCATGAGAGGAAGAAAAGGGAAGAGGAAATTCCAAGGAAGAAGAAAGAGGGGTACGCGAGGGCACGCACAGAGAACTGCAGCCATGCAAAAGTGCCAAGGTATAAAACCTAGAGTGTGCACAACATGAAAAACTTGAATATGGAGCGAGATAATAACTATAGGATTTATTTTGGACAATAATATCCACACGAATGCATATTATTTGATTTATTAGGTAAAGGCCCACATTCCTTATTCTTTGGATTCATTCATTCATTCATACATTCTTTGGGAAATACATTCTTTGGTTCAATTATTACTTTGAGGATGGAAAATACTCCTAGAGTGGGGTAATGTTGGTCGGATAAAATGGATAATTTTAGCCATGCACGGAAACAAGAGACCACACACAAAATGTGTACGCATGAGTGCATGAAAAGGGTAGTGGTTAAATAAAAGAGAGTGTGCAAAGGTGTACGCAACTCAAAGGAACAGTCGTGCGGCAAAGATGGGTGCACATGCAAAATACTTAGGACTTAGTTGATTTTGGAAAAGGGATAAAAATAGGAAAGAAAGAAGAAGATGTCATGACACACAAGCAAGGTATATAGATAAGAAAAGAATATGTAGGATAAGGACAAACATGACGCCTGAAGACAAGATAAATATAGATTAATGCAAGATAAAGACGAGACTATTTATAGTTAAAGAAAGATGGGAAAAGGCATGTTGCCTATTGTTAAGCACATATATTATTAGAAAAACACATGTAAGTGGTGAAGGTAAATACCCCACCTTGTATAAATAGGACTAACACTCTTGTATTTGGTAGATTTTATGTTGATGTGCCCTTGGTAAGAGTTCTTCATGAATGTTAGATGATTATGTAATTTCATTTTGTATGAGCACGCATGGTCCAACACATATTATGTGATTATACATGTAATCAACATGTTTTTTATCTAATGAAGTATGTTTTTAATGGATAATTGTGTTTGGGTAGTAAAGATGAGTAGATCTGAACATGGTATTTGATTTTTAAAAATACGGTATATTAAATCTAAAATTACAGAGTCACACATGATTAAAAAATGATATAATGCAAATATATAACCTAATGAAACATAAACCCTATTTGCAATAGAGAGAAGAGTGATTTATTTGATATTCATTTAATCTCAAAGTGTTATGTGCTAGAATGTTGATAAATAGAGATGGAAGACTATTGCAATGCCACTCGAGAAAGTTCTGAGCTGTCATATATGGCTAGAACAGGCGCTGTGGTACCGGAGACCTTATTTGGGCACCTATGAATGTGTGGGAATCGATCCTAAGATTTTGATGTCGTTCAAGTATCACCGACCTTCACTCTTGATTGATTTTATATCGTTGGATGATCACCAAATTTATGTGTAACTTACAAGACAATATTCACCTACAAAATCCACAACACATCAAATCCTAAAAAAATAAATATACAAATGGGGATTCAAACTGACCTCGAAGGTCACCTAACCGAGTGAACTTATGATCCGGGTGATTCACTAAATTTCAGACTCCATGTATTTCTATGTTCTTGTGTTTGTGATAGTGGCCTTAGGTTTACCTCGCACTAATGACACCAAGATAACGGGATATAGCTAGATAAAATACAAAATGTGTGGATGGAATTCATAACTTCCCCTTCCTATGCAGCTTATACAAAATAAGTAGCCCAAATAATGTAGAACCTTTTATATTATGTACTTAGATATCCCTTGATAATTGCTTTAGACCTTATAATGGTATGTAAGTTGTGTATATATAGGGATCTCTTGTTTGAATTTTGATACTAGTGACATGAAAAACCAACATTACCTCAAGATAAGGGTAAGATAACTAAAAATAATGGCCACAAATTTCCAAATAAATGAAAGATGTAAGAAGGACAAGAGATCCCAAACCTAGACACAAGAACCTAGGCACTAGTGTGTAGCATGGTGCTAGTGTCCTAGAGACAATGATGATAGATGTGAAAATATTGACAAAAAGGGATCCCTGTGACCTGACCAGAAATAAGTGTGGGATAGGAATATATAAAAGAAGTGACAGATATAAAAGAGCAATAGAAAATAATTCAATGAAAATAATGGGATGGACAGGGGAATGTGTCACCAGTGAATAATTTTCTTGCTCAAGATCCATATATATAACAACATACTTACTGACATGGTAATATAGTAATATGTGTGTGATTTTGTGTCTATATTTTCCCTCCCTTTATGTTATTTGAATGTAATTCAAGTAGTGTAAAGGAAGTAAGGAACATACACCGTGAGAAATCTAGAGAAGTCATGTTGCGAAGTATGTGTAGAATGTAAGAACATATAACATGGATAAACTTGGATCAACGTTTCAATCCATGTGGTATAACTAGAGATAGCATGCCATTGTAAGGATAAATTTGGAGAGATTGATGAATTTATTTGAAGAATTTGGAGAATTTGATTTTTTTTTCAAATGGAGATTCGAAGGGGGTAGGAAGTGATCGGTTCTGACCGATTTTATATGTTTTGAAAATTTGACAAATTTTGGCATCCTGTTGCCAGAGGAAGAGTGTTAGGGAGAGAGGTATAGTTTTACCCTCCATCTATGACTACATCCTCAAAAGGTCCAACCGTTGTAGATGGATAAAGACCAAATTTTGTTCCATTTCGATCCATGTTTAGTTCCATGTTGAATAACCCATATAGGAGTAGTATAGGAAAGGAAATGACATCTCATTTCCCTCACACCATGGGTGTCATGATTTGTAAAATTTATACATAGATTCCATGTTAGGTCATCTAGAAGAGACGTAAAAATGATTTTCCCATGTTATGTCATCTCATAAATATAATGAAATGTTGTTATATTGTAATGATTGATTGACTTGATTCAGATATTGAATTGTTGTTTTGAAATTGAATGTATGACATATATTACTCTTTGTGATATTTTTCACTTTTTCCCCCTAGATTAGGTCATTAGGGGGAATAGATTCAAAGTGATAGAATGTATTTGAATGATGAATAGATTAATTTTCTCCTATGTTCTAATAAAATCATAATAAAAAATTTCCATGGTGATGTGTTAATATTTTTGATTAATTTCATAGAAATCGAGAGAGGGATCGTGAATTCATCCCGATTGTTTTCCCCCCTTTCGGTGAAAGGGTGAGGGGTCAAAATGATGAGCACTGATATGAAAGTAGAGATGTAAAGATGAAAAAGTGAACCATTGATAGGATAAAAGATGTTTGTAAGATTGTGTGTATGTCGGTGAATACTTATGTAAGATTGGAATATAACGTTGTGAAATGTGAACAATATGATAGTAGGGGAAATTTTGAACCGAGATGGCATGAACAGGGGATGAAAAATGAGTAATGAAGCTCAAGATATGATAAAAATTATGTGTTACTGTATTAAATCAAATGATGAGTACAAATAGTAACTATAGTAAGTGAAAAATTAAAAATTAATATATATTGTGTCAAGAAAATGTGAGTAGTAATTTCATTTGAATCATGATTGAGTTGGAATTTGAAATTTGGGATTGAAAAGATGTCGTAGATCAAGGAAGTGAGGATGAATAATTTTGAGAGGATGGCGTGGCCATATTGTCGCATGAGATGATGACGAGTTGGTATGTATGATAATTTTTGTAATTTTTGGTGAAATGTGCCAAAACAATTTCATTTTTACAAAATTTGGAATTTTGAGTTTTTGTGTCTTTTAACTTGGGTTGTAGTGGCTGGGGATGTAGACATCCCTTAGGACACTCATGTTTAGTTCTAGGCACTAATGACCCGCTCTCGAGTCTTAGAGAGACCGCTCTAGGCATTGGCGACCTAGGAGAGTTGACTAATATTGTAATGTGAATTTTTTGAACCTATATGAGGCACGAATGTTGGTATTTTGGTGGTATTTGTGCTATGCGAAAGAGATACTCACTCAAGGAGTTCAAAAAAGGATGAAATTTGAGTACACTATTGAATTTAGGGTTGTCGGATGGTGAGTGGGACATACAAGACTATGTCGTCTTGTAACACATAACGAGATTTGGGGAGATACCCCATAATATGTCCATGATTACTTCATTGTGTGAGAGATTATGTGTAGATACTTGTACATTTTGGTTTTATTGGGGAGATAACTATGACCTGAGAGGACATATATCATATATTGTGATTACTAGTTGTGGGTGAAAGGGTACATGTGATGGTAGTAGAGGATGTTCGAGAGGTAGACAAGGAAAGCCAAATGGTACTTTATAGTGACAAAGGTATAGAGAGAGACCCATATCAATCTAGATGTTATACTTTGAGATCAGTGTAATCAATGATTATAGAAATTCATTTTGTAATGATAACTTCCTCAATGGCAGTGGAGGGTGGCATACTAGGAATCTCGTATAAGATGCATGATATTTTTCAGTATATTGAGGAGCATGGTACTAGGTTTTCATGATCGAGGTGTATCTTGGACCATTTATACATGGATTTATATAGGTTTACGCATAAGGACCATGGAGGTGGGCTTGGAGACACCACATTGTTACATGTGTAGGCTTATGAGTGCATTTCGATAGTGAGGCCACTTAATGGGCTATACGTGTACTTAGATAGACCCGATATATTCACAACGAGATGGGTAGGCACATGGGTAGGTAGATGGACACTACGACTTATAGAGCTATGTTGGATAGTATGGGGCTAGGGGCTATGGTATAGAGGTGTATAGAGACTATGGTGGATGGGCAGAGGATGGAGTTGAGTCGTGGTGCATTCGATGCACCATGTAGTTAGAGGATTACTTTCTGGTGTGGCCCGAGTTTCTCGGGAAGAATCGTATGCTAGCGAGTTCTATATGGCCCAATATGTGCCCTTAGAGCCATATGTATAGGTGATGGACACTAGAGCACTAAGGTGGGTAGGAACGAGATCATTCCCCACAAGAGCACAACTAATGCATCCCGGTACAGATGATGATGGGATGTGGCCATAGAGCCGATAGGGGTGGATGATGCATGATGTACTTAGGCATATACTAATTGGTGGGTAGCTCATAGTTGGGTATTATTGTCTCCGATTATCGTTGACAGCGGTAGGTGAGCCATCGAGGAGGAGTAGGGGAGAGGCACCTTCCCCGATGGATATGTTGTAGCGATGGCATGATCCAAACATAATTATATTTTATTGTTATTTACGAGTTGTGATTTAGTTATTGTATATATACGAGAAATGTGTGTAGTAACTAATGTGTGGTAGTATTGTAAGTAGGTAACGCATATTGGTCTTTGATTTTTGATACATCAATCCACACTCGACACGGAATGCACTCCCATATGTAGTCATGGGAGGTGGGATATTGCGTGAATAGATGACATTACAAGAAATCATGCCTATTTATTTGAGCTAGTGGTGATAGCGGTAGCCACATGTACCATTCTATTAAGTGAGCGTGAAGAGGAGCGTGTGGAGATGAAGTGAGTGATGGATATTGTAGGTAGAGGAGCCTTAGATCAAGACATTTTTGTGAGATTCATGGAGTTGCGGGGTAAATATGCAATGCAAGGAATGAAGCTAGTTGTGGCATAGAGTCATCTTGAGAGATAGAGGTCGTGACCAATGACACGATTGAGTAGAGAAACATCTAGGTTTAGAGCTCACACGATTGTAGATAGTGATAGTGATGAGGACCAATAATGCATATTGTTTCTATTTGATGGATGGGGGTTCCCGTATGCGTACTTTGTAAGGCATCTTGTCTTGCCCTGAATGTGTAACAAGTGCCCCGATGATGATCAGTCTCTCTCGCAAGGTGTTCGGGATCCGGAAAAGCCCTCCGAGCATGCGTTAACATCCCGCATGCCCCGCTTAGCCCCCGCACCCTTTGTTTCCCCCTTTTTCCCTCTTTCTTTGGCTTCTTGACCTTCGCTGGCGAAACCACCGCCCTTCGTGGCGGCGGTCCTATGAACCGCCGCCTTTCGGCCGAGCGGCGGTCCTATGCGCGTTTTCCGAAACGCTCTTTTGGCGCGACCGCGTGAAATATCATGATTTACCGCTTTTATTTGCTGACTTAAGCATGCATTAATGTTTTTGGTCCCCTGGAACAGTGTTTTTCCTTTGTTTATTGTTTAGGAGTTCAATTTGGTTTTGGTTTTTGAGTGTTGGAATTCCTATAAATGCATGGTTTGTGTACATGCAAATGGTCTGAGTTTTGATGAAGAGTTTGAGCTGGAGCTTTGGTCACCATTTTTTCTTGTTAGAATCTTCTGATTTTTAGTGTTTTGGTTAGCTTGCTTAGGACTGATAGCATAGTTTATTTCGTACTTGGTTAGCATTGCTCAGCTGTTGGTAAGCCACATACCCATCTTGTGCGCAAAGATCTTTGTTGCTCCATCCAATCCGGTTAGAAGTTTACCTCTGAATTCCTCTTTGTCAGATTTGTTTCTATCCGTGACTTAGAGTTCTTAGTTCAATTCATTATATACCTGGTTAGTATTATTCATCTGTTGGTAAGCCACATATCCAACTTGTGCAAGCAGTGTCTTTATTTTGGAACGAAATAGCTTAGGAAGCCATTAAAGTTGCAGGTTTTGCTCTTCGTATAGGATAGTCAAAAGTTCTGGTCGCTTCACGTTGCATGACTCGCAGTAAAATCCCGCTAGGAATCACATAAGCCAAGCTCTGTACTCTTGTGCTATCCCTCTCCTACTCGCATTCTCGGTCTGCATTCTGAGCTATCCTTGTCCCAAAATCTACTCCTATCGGTGCTAGCATTACACGCTTTCTGGATCCAAGTGAACACGAAAGAACGAGAAGATCATACTGAGGGACGAGATCACATACACCATCGGATTCACCACCGTAGAGTCCGGTTTTAAATTTCAAAGTTCTAGTCGATTCATATAAAATAGAGTAGTTAAATCACTTTATTTCATTTCATTCTATTCTCGATATTGCCGGGGTGGCATGGGGATTGATAGTTTCTGAGAAACTATGATTCACTCCTCACTTCTGAGGTAGGATCGAGAATCTTGCAGGTAGATTAGACAGGCTATTTTATTTAGAATAATTCTACAAATCGCACAGGCAAATAACCACACTCGGTTATCTTGTCTGTTTTAAATTATTGTTTAGTTATTATTTCTAGATACGCTTAAAATAGTTTGTTTTTCTTAGAATTGTTAGAATATTTCATAGAAGAATAAAAGTTATATGCAGTTAGATTTATTTCACGTAGTTAGAATTTGTTTCATTACAGTTAGATTTACATTTTGTTTCGTATGACAATCACGGGACCTCAAGAGCCCAGGGAATATATATTTGAGCCAATCGTGCCTCAACCAAACCTCGTCACACAAAATGCGATAGTTGACCTAGACCAAAATCTCGGGATACAAGTATTCCAAACAACCACAGTTTACAACCGATCGCCTTCACGCTAAGAGGATTAAATATAGAAGACGACCAAGCACATGCGTTTTGGTCAAGTCACCAAACTATAGATTACCCTAGAAAATATCCACATGACTCGTAGAAGGGCTCGAAAGAGAACAAACATTCGGTGTGATCCTTTAGTTCCACAAAGACATTACTTGGAGACACCCTCGTAGATATAGATACCACTTAAGAATCCAAGTCGCGAGAACGCCCAAGGGTATTCTCGAGAAGATCGCACAACTATTGGTTCTAAACATAGAAGTGAAAAGCATACGATTACTTTGGATACTAGGGGATTAGAACTTGATCTCGCGTATGACCATAACGGACCGCAACAACCGAGAGTCTACGGTTGTGATCCACAAACCCCGCAGCCCAACAGTCCACAAGTCAATCTGATATAGACGCTAGCCTACGTACTTTGGTATTCAGGTCCACTCCACTTCCACCTATCATCATCGAACAACTGTCCTTACTAGATATAGCTGCTAACGAAGCTAGGAATTCTCGACTAGGCCGAGAAAATCGTCCATAGAATCGATTGCATTCATCATCCACTATATGACCTTATCAGGAGATATACACGAAACAATCCTAGGTCATTTTCCACGTATTCCACAACCCATAGATTGAATCACGCCAGAGCTCAATATTGATTGGAGCCTTGAGCATCATCCTCGCCGATCGATCTATCACACCATATCCCGAGTTAGAAGGGCCTTCTTTGCCTTAGATTCGTAAATTCCACTAGTGCGTGTCGAAGACATTAGACTGCCTAACTAGTTTTTCTGCATATTCTACCCCCCACCGGCTGTCTCGGCATGACCTCGAGAGGTCAGTGCATCACTTGTAGATTCTCACGCTACTTTTCCGCGTTTCCCCATTGTATTTTTAAATGATGATTTTTTCTAATATATAGAGATGTATGATTGGTATTATGGTATTGTGTTGATGTTCATTGATATGTGATGCGATCATTATTTATTCATATGTTGGTTTGTGATGTTTGATTTGCATTGCGTAAATGATTATGTTGATAAGTATATGATGATTTGAATGATTATATATATATATATATATATAGCATGTGATGGATAATAATAAATGTATGTGATGTATATACAATGAATGAATCATGCTATCAAGATGATAGAAAATAGTAGAATGATATATTACTAAGTGTAGAATGAAGAATATGTGTAATGATGTATGAAATCGGGAGTAAGTATGATGGAGATGGGGGAAATAAGAGATATGCCCCCTGTGTGTGTGTAGAAAATGATGTACATTTATATAACACCCCTTGACAATCAAGAATAAACCATAGAACAAGAGTGTGTCATCAGGAATGGTTGATAGTGTATGCGACAAAGATAGAACATGAAGTGCAACGCTTAAAGAGTGAGTGATGTGAGGTTAATTTTGCAATATATCCCTCAATAGTCATGTAAAAACCTTGAGAACATGAGTGTGTCGTTGGGAAATGAGGTGGTCACACGAAATAGTATACCAAATATTAAGAGGCATGCGAGGGATGGTGGAAGTAATTGAAGTAGTAGTAGTGTGAGTGTAAGAGTCAAACCCAATGTCCAATGGAATAGTGCTAAATATAGGATATGTGGTGGAAGGAAGCACAAATGATGATGAATTAGAAAAACAATTAGAAGAATTAGCATTATGCAATTAATGATATGGTTTCGCGATAGAAGAGCTAGGTATAGGGGTGTGAATGAAGAATTACCTTAGGTAGTGTATAATTGAGGACCTTAGAAGTGGGTGATGGAGACAAGTGAACTCAAGTGGAAAACGCTTATGTGGAGTAGGAGAAAAGACCGCTCACGATAGTTAGAGCCAAAGCGAAATGAAACCTCGATTATCTAACTATTTTAATTTTTCGTGTTAGGAAAAAATCATTGTCTCGATGGCCATTAATATGGTGAAAGTTGTAATATGGGAGATCGATGATGCAATCAATGAGGAGGAGGATGGTGAATATATGTAAAGTTAATTAAACATTTATCTAGCAATGCATGCATCACATCATGAGGCTTAACAACATGTGAGAAATGCCATGGATTGTGAGTAGGAGATGAATAAGTCTTGGGTGGAGACCGACGTGGTGGAGGATATGGAGGAAGAAATGGGGGAGATAGGACACACTTGTGAGGTGGAGGGGATGGAGACCTAGGATGATGCTCAAAAATGGAAGGGGAGAAGAAGTATTAGATGATGAAGAAGTAGAAGTAATAAAAGGAGGATCTATAACACGTGTAGCATTAAATATTTTTGTAGATCAATAATTCTATAGCATAAAAGTGTAAATGATTCACATGTATGATATTATATTTTTCTTTAAATGTAGGAATAAAGCCATGACAAAAGATAAATTACTTTTCTAATTCAACAGGATGAAATAATAGTTGATGAATACAAAAATTGAAGCGTAAAATATAATCAAATATGGGTTCATTTTTTCCTTGATGCAATTTGGGTAAGTGATCATGAGTAATTCTAGGACCATTGTTAAGAAGAAATATCCTAAGAAAAGCATATTCCATATCATAAAATGTGTTAATAGACCCAAAAGGAAAATGTGTATACCATTAGAGAGCATCATCGACAAGACTATGATGAAAATATTTGAGTAATAATCGATTACTAGAATATGAGGCCATAGCTAAATGATAATGCTTGAGATGTAAATAAGGTTTTCCATAACCATCAAAACACAATTTTTTGGCATGATAAAATCCTTAGGAAAAGCTGAGTTGTGAATTTTCTTTGGAATAGGATTTCCATGAAGAGAGTTCTTGTCAATGGAAGCATAGTAGGATTTTATTTCTAGAGTGAGAGATTGGAATTGAGATTACAATGGCAACATGTATGAGTGATAAGATATCATGTGATGGATTGGTGGGAAAAAGAAGAAGAACATTGAGTGGTTGAAGTTTTCCATTATGAGTGATCATAGGAACTTGAGAAGGAATAGTGGATGTGGAAGGAGGTGAAGAACATGGAGACTCTATAGGAAGGTGAGATGGATGTTGGGCCCTAAAATTGACTAAGTCCCAAGGAAGAAGTTAGCATGCACGGGAGGCAATAAAGAAGGAAGGCTCTTAAGAAAAATCGGGCAAGGGAAAGGCACACGGTAAAAGAGGTTGGCGTGTATGAGAGCAGAAGGTTTAGGGACTTGGCCACATTTTTAAGGAGTTGTCATAGGAGAAACACGTGAAAATCCTGAGTAAGCGTGTTTAATGGATAAGATGTCATCTTGGAGCCTTGGAGGTCAAGAAAAGAATATTCCATGTAAGGGATATTCCCATGATGATCATTATAGGTAGTGGAGGCATTTGCAAGCTGACATAGGCATTCGACCATGAAGGAAAACACTTCCACTTTGCATGCAATCTATTCATGAAAGAAACCAAGGTAGTGCATCCAGATCCTATTTAAAGGAGTGCTTGGGTCTGAAATAGAGGATAAGAGAGTGAGAATGAAGTGTTGGGGAAATGAAGGGTTAAAGAGGGTTTTAAGTAATAAGGTGCTACATAAATACTTGCAAGGATGTTATTGAGCATATATGCATGGGTTTGGGTATGAACAAGGGTTGTAATGGGTAGAATAGCTAAGAAATCTCTCTGTAGAGTATTTTTGGAGGGTTTAAGATAATATTCCTTGATGTATTTGGTCTATATGACCCTTATGATGTAATGAGGCCACTGTAAATGTTTGTAAATCAATATATGTGTGTGATTCTAGTTATTCATGTTCTTAAGTGTAAACCCTTGTGTTATTCATATTATTATGGGTCATATCTAGTTTCATTATGCTTATTTACAATGTTCATTTCCATTTATGATGCATATGTGCATGGATTTGTTGTCTGTATCTTCTATTTTTGAGTGAATTTCTATGTTTCCATTCTTGCAACTAGTTCTCAATCAATGTCCAAAAATTATCGTGAAGCTCACATAAAGGAGGGGCACGGTGCTTGTGCACATCTCGAGTGAGAACCCAATGCATCTTTGGGTGATAGGCTAGCACGCTTGGGGTAGAAATAAGGTATATGAAGAAATGGCTACATTTTGGTTCCATTTTCGAGACCTCTTTTCAAAGATGTTGTGAGAATGGATAGACGTTGGACAAAATTTGGAAAGCTTGTCTTAAAAGCATGGAGAATGATTTTACTCAGAGGTTCATTACTAGATCTAAGTTTAATGTATGAAAATGGGTGGAGGAGAACTTGTATCACGAACTCTATGAGATATTATTCTGTTATTTCCTAGTAGAGTTGTATGAATGGCTCTCAACATATGCATCAAGGACAATTTGGTACTATAGACCTTGTGTTTGGACCCAGGAGGAATATAAGAGGCTGCAGATCTACCGATCGATAAGGACCCATGTTGTTGATCACTTTGGAATAGAGTGATGACTAGTTATACCTTGGAATATGCTATTTCTATGTATTCTTTCCCAGAGATTGCTGATTTTGAGTTCTTGAGGGAGTCTAGAGGATCGTTCTTGTGTGTTATTCCACTAGCTATTAAGTTCCTATTTATTACTTTGAGTTTGGAATCCTTTCCCATGAGTTGCTAGAATCTTGCTAGGAATGGAGCGCGGAAGCTAGCATGGTAGAGGATGGTGGAACTTTAGGAAGAAATGGAGAAGGAGGAGATGAAGCTCACGTATAATGAAGCTCGGGAGAGGGAGTTTGCAAGATAGCATGTGAAGGCTGCAGGGAGTGATGGATTTATGGAGGCATACATGTGGGGAAGGATTTGAGGTTCGCATAGAGGATTTAGAACCTGAGAAGTCTTAGCTACCCCATCTTAGTAAGTGTAGAAGAGAAACCCCTTAGATTCTAGAGATAACTCATCATATGAAGAAAGGAGGATATCTTTAGGCATGCATCTTAAGCCACATGGTGACCATACCCTTGCGCTTAGTTTTCCAGTTCCTCGAGATAAGTTTTGATAATCCAGTTTGTATCGGTATTAGTAGTCGAGGGGCACCTAGGAGGTATAATTTTTCATTTGGTACATCTATGACTACACAGTCATTTCCTATATTCAAAGGTATTTTATCTGGTACAAAATTTGGGCAGAGTGTGGGTTCACAAGGTTTGAGTATCGTATCTGGAAGTGGCATGGGAAATACATCTGGGAGTGGTTCGGTATCACAGACTATCGGTGCATAGTTTAGTGTGATGGTGGGTTTGCAGGGCTCAACTACTTCAAGGCTCGTGCCTGTAATGGGAGGAGGATAAGCTAGATTTGGAGGGATAGGATCTAGTGGATCTAGTGGGTCTGGTGGTGGAGGCAACACCAAAGGAAATCAAGGTTATGGATATGGCAAAAACAAAGTACACAACACCATCAATAGGTGTTTTATGAGATGTTGCTCCATTTACTTGATTATAAGTGCGTTGAGAATGCCACGGAACATGTACACAAGTGCGAGTTACTATGGGGCATGAAGGGAACCAATTCTTGAAGTGGAAAGCAAGTCAATTTGCAACCACAATGCAAGGGTGCATGCATAGATGGTACCAAAAATATGATCCACACCAGATGGTGGTGGATTATATTGCACTACATAATGCCTTTTTGGCGAAGTTCCACAAACCTAAGTTTAAACAGAAAAACATCAACGTATTGAAGGAGATTCAAAAAGGAATGGTGGAGAGTGTGTAGGAGTATGACACATGTTTCAAGACTCTCCTATCCAAGTTGTCTTATGACATTCACCCTTTATAGCATGCTCAGTGGTTCGTTAGAGGACTGATCACACTATTCAAGAGGGAAATTTCATAGATCCGCGTGAGGACTTAGAGGCTTCCTTACACATGTTGAGGTAGTAGGAAGTGTTAATATAGGAGTTATTCTATTCCTAGAAGCCCAAATTGCTGCAATGGAAAAGCAACTGGAGAAATTATCTTCGTGAACTTGGCTCATGAGACTCATAGCGGGTTATGGTGTACAGATTGTGAAGTAGAGGGTCATACAAAGGAAAATTACCCATGAAGGTCGGTTCACGCCATATTGGTGGACTATGATATTTTCCATAGAGATCATGATGCAAGTAGGTGTCCATTACTACAACGTGTGATCTAGAAGAATGTGTCCTACTATTGCAAAAATTCATACCTCTACTACTCATGACACCAAGGATTGTAGATTGATTGACCAGATACATGATGTCATTGATACTAGTGTGCACTAGACCAACGTTTCTAGTAGTTCCAAGGATGATGGTCATCATTATGAAGGGTGCATGGATGGAGGAGGTTGAGGTAGAGGCTTTCGAGGAGGATTTAGAGGTCGTGGAAATCACGGGGGAAAAGGAGTAAATTCCCTTGTGGAAATTCTTATAGTTGTGGATCTATAGAACATTACAAGCACGAGTGTCCCGATTTTTTGTAGTGCTCTTGGTGTGGGAAAAATCACAAGTATGAGGAATGCCCAAAATTGTTTGAACACATGAGCCAAAAGTAGCGAAGGATAAGGGCATTGGGATGGTGAGCATAAAACATGTTAATCAATAGTGGATGTCAAAAATGGCGCGTGAGTCAGAGTTAGAACATGTACTGGTGATGACACAAGCTAAGGCTACATGCGTCGGGAGATATCTTTGAAGTAGAGACCACTAATTATAAGAGAATAAGTGGTACATGGGAAGTATCCAGACCCTACACACTAGAAGGAAGTGTATCAAGAAACCATGGATGTTATTCGAAGCCTACAAGGAGAGATCCAGTGCCTGAAGGAGAAGTCATGCAGAAGTTAGAGTAGAAGAAGAGCATTGAGGATCCACATAAGGATATAGATGAAGTTAGGGAAGTATGTAATATGTTGAGATAGAACAATATCATCCCTTTGTTAGGAGAGTGGATGAGGGTAAAAGTACCAAACACTAGAGGAGAGCGCGAGAGGAGGTTTTGCATGCTAATCTACCCCCTCATAGCCTTGACTATGATAAGGAGATTACCTTAAATGCAATTTTTGATGGATGGATCCTAAGTAATATTCTGATTGACATAGGTGCGTGAAGTTAATGTTCTCACCCTGGACGCATGGAATCAAATGGGAAGACCTCCATTACAGTCATCTTCAAATGTTTTGTATATGGCTAATAAGACAAAGGCAATGCCCATTGGTGTTTTAAAGGATGTTTCTATAACTATCCAAGGGGTGAAATTTACTAGAGACTTCAAGTATTAGCACTTGTTGAGGAAGAAAACTTTCCAGCATTACTTGGGTGCCCTTGGTGTTATAACAACAATGATGACTTAGATTTCAATAAGGGTTATATAAGTTTTGAGAATAAGGAGGAACGTGTTATTATTCCTCGATGGATGGAAAGTTAGCACCCTATACTGAGCCCTTAGGAGAAGAAGACCTAGACTAGATCTATGTGCGCACAATCAAAGACCTTGAGGTTGTGCATCCAACAAAATAAGGTGTTATTCAGTGGGAAGATGCTCAATCTATAAGTGATACAACTAGTGTGGCATGTGAAAATTGGGTGCATGGGACATATGAGTTAGTCAAAAGGTAGTTAAGAGGATCTGTGACAAGAGTAACAAAGGTGTGCTCAGTCAGGAACTTGGGAGGAAAAAAATTATCGAGTTACACTAGGGGAGCCAACCTTGATGTTTTCTGTGAGTAATGGAGACCTAGTGGAAATGTGAGATTGAAAGAATAAGTATGCTTAGCTATAATTTGTCAAGACTATAGCATGTTGGTGGGTGATCCATCAAGATAACCTTCTAGAATGACACAAGGTGAGAATCATGTTCTCTGTTAGGTTTCCACTTGAAGAAATGTACCTACTGATATACAAAACTATCATGGGAAAGAACCCACCTTATTTCATGTCTAGACATGTGAGAAGGCCTAGATGGAAGGCACAAAATCCTTGCCTCTATATTTATGGGTGCATAAGATTTAATCCATCTTACAAGGTTGTGCGCGCATGTGGTACATTCATTTAGAGTTGCGCCATCAGATAGGAAATTGACAGGAGTTGCTGGTTGATCTTATTCAATCTTTTGAGTATTGGAGTACTAAACCATCGGTGAATGAGGTGTTATAGGTTGTTAAGCACCTAAATATGGGAGATAGTTCCATGGCGGAGGATAGAGTACTAGAGTTGTTGGGTGAACCTGGCTTGGAAGCACGCTTCGATGAGGAAGAATTAGAGGAGGTACATCTTTAGCACACACGCATAGAAAAGGAGTAAGGAAATTTGGTCTATGTGATGGATGGTGAATAAATGGAAAACTTGGATGTTATCCATATTGCCGTATGAGCAAGGTTATGGATAGATCTTGATGAGAAATAGTGTGCTTACCATGAACCACTAAAAACCAAGAAGGTTAACATTGTTTCGGAGGTGGAACCTAAGGAAGATACTACCTGAGATTACTTGACAAAAGGAGGTTTCAAATATTATAAATCTATTGTGTGAATTTCAAGATTTGTTTCCATGTGGATACCATGAACTCAAGGGATTTCACCAATATTTAAAGGAGATACAATCAAACTAAAGAAGGATGCGCGCCCAATTTGGAAGAGACCTTATCGAATGAATCTGAATTTGTGCCTCAAATTCAAGGAGGATATTGACAATATGATCACATTAGGCATCATTGAGGCTATTGAGGAATCAGATCAAATAAGTCTGATGGTCATCAACATTAAGAAGGATGGGAGGGTAATGATTTGCATCGATTATAAGGATTCGAATGTAGTGTGTGTAATTGATCCTTTTCTAACCCCCTTCACTAAGGAGATCCTAGACGGAGTAGTGGGTGTGAGATCTATTCTTTCACCAGATGGATTCTCAGGATATCATCAGGTTAGAATTGTAAAGGAGGACCAATAAAAGATAAATTTCGCTACTAAATAGAGATATTTTTCCATATACGGTCATACTTGTTTGGACCAAATAACGTGCTGTTGTTTTTCACGCATTGTGGTTCAGGCGTTTTAGGACTTCATCCATAAGTTTTTGTAAGTCTACTCTGGATGGTTGAATGGTGTATAGATTAGTGAAGGACCATTGTGACAATCTAAGGTTGATGTTTGAGAGATGTAGGTAGTTGAGTATATCTCTCAACATTAAGAAATGTGTCTTCGCTACTCCATTTAACACCCTGTTGGGACATATCATATGTAAAGAAGGCTTGTTGGTGGATCACGCCAAAGTTTTTGTTATTATGTGATTAGGGGAGCCTACCAAATAAGAGTTAGGTGCATTAGTTTCTTGGGCATACAGGGTATTACCGAAATTTATTAAGGGATATGCCAAGATCACCACACCATTAGAGGAGTTGCTTTAAAGCACAAAATTACATTTCATTAGGGAAAGGTGCAAAAGATGGCATTTGACACATTGAAGAATAGGCTTATCATTGCACCCATATTATTCTTTCCCTCTTAAGATAAGCCTTTTTCACGTGCATGTTGATGCATATGGATGGTGATTAGAGTAGTCTTAGCACAACCTAGAGAGGGAATTGTTTACCATCCCTTGTGCTTTGCTAGTAGGAAGATAACCCCAAAAAAACATAATTATACTACCACAGAGCGTGAGGCATTATCGATTATTTACGCGCTACAAAAATTCAGAAGTATTTTCTAGTGACTCCTTTTATCTTTTACATGGACCACATGGCATTAAATTACTTGGTGAACAATCCCATCTTGCAAGGGCACATATGTAGGTGGGTCCTATTGTTTCAGGAGTTTGAGTTTATGGTTGTTGTAAAAATAGGTAAGAGTAATTTGGGGCTTGACCACTTGTCAAGGATTAACTCATGAGAGGATGTGAAAAGAAATGAGGATATAATTATAGATGAAGAAATGTTTATATTATAGCACACACCCTTGTATTTGGAATATATCATGTTATTCTTAAAAATAGGTGTGGTTCCGGAAGGGATGAATGCATTAAAAAGGAAGTAGTTAGCCATACACATCACACCCTATGTGTTAATTGGTATAGACTTATACAAGTTGGGTCGTGATAAGGTTTTGCATCGGTGAGTGCTAGAGCATGAGTGTGTTGCAATCATGGAAGAGGCTCATGGTGGAATTGCATGAGGACACTATGCGAGGGAATGTGACTACACGCAAGATCCTCTTAGTTGGCCTTTGGTGGGAGATGGTTTACAAGGATTATATTGAATATTGCAAGGCCTATGATCATTGTCAGCACCTTGGTAAGCTAGGAAAAAAGGGATGAAATGTCATTGAGACCAATAGCTAGTGTTGAACCATTCGAGAAATGGGAAATTGACTTTGTAGGCCCTATTTCACCTGCCACGTGAAGGACAAGTTCACATTATATCATTACTTACACTGATTATCTAACACGGTGGGCGAGTAGGTAGCACTTACGAGGGGATAAAACAATGGCCACAACAACAAGATTCTATGGAAAATATAATTAACATGTATGGGTGCCCTGTGAGTTTGACTAGTGACTGGGGTACTTATTTTTTAAATGAGACCACCAGGATTTTGTTGGCAGAGTTCATGGTGGCTCATCACAATTATCACGCTTAGGCTAATGGACTTTCTTGAGGCATTTAACAAGATATTGAGTCGACGTTGACCAATATTTTTGATGTTGGGAGATAGGAATAGGATGAAAAAGTCTCGGCCGTGCTAAGGGCGTATAAAACAACTTATAAATAAAAGATTAAAAAAATCCACAACTGCTTCAATTGGTGTTTGGTGCCAAAGCTATTTTTTGGTAGAGTTCATGCTACCCTCTCTATGTATTGCGCGCGTAAGAGGATTAAATGATGAATAGGAATTGTAAGAGTGCATTATCCGTCTGTTTTTAAAAAAAATCCAAAAATGGAAAAAATAGACGGATAAGGGTTACTTGTGTTGTAACTCACAATTTCTATTGCTGCATAGGTTAATGCGGATTTGAATTTTGGAGGAAGTTGTGTATTAGATAAAAAACTAAAAGTCCAAATCGTAGTTTTAGAAGGTAGGAGAGACTGTAGATTCACTTGAGAGAGGCAACATCATTTGAAGTAGACATGGATCCAATAATAGTTGAAACACTCAATTTATGTCAATTAACATGCCTTTTGATATGCTAAAAGTGTGAAGATTTAACCGTGAATTTTCCTCCTCCCATTATATCTTCTAATTACCTACTATATTTAGAGATTGGCACAAAATTGGAAGTATTTTTATGCTGAAATGTGCTATAGAAAATGTGTAAGGAGATAGTATAAGTCATAGAGTTAATGAAACTATGCAAACACACAATACACAAATTTAGATGCCATTACTAGCAATGACCCGCTCTAGAAAACTCATGCTTTCGATACCATATATTAAATTCTCATTGTATTGGATAAAATAAAACCACTTCCCGAATAAAACACCGAATATGAAAATATTGCAATATAATTCATTCGGATGATATTCATTATGAAGAGATTACATATAAATAGGTAAATGGCATCCTCAGTATAAGGAGTCAAACCATATCAATTACCCAATCTCCACTTATCTCTCCAACATGATTCCCTCCACCTTTATTTTCTCACAGCTATCTAATAGTGAGATATTCTCATAACTCACGTACACCCAAATATAATATTAATATCTCACACTCACCTAACTATTATAACTTTATATGAGTTGTTTATATCAAAACTCATAAATTACAAACAAACATATAATTAATGTTCACACTATGAACACTAATTTCCTAATAAAGCAAGTAGGACATGGTAAGATTTGGAGGAAGTGCATGGAGAAATGTTGAAGTAGTTTCCCGGGTTGTAAATTCAAAAGCACGTGGGTTCGAAAAAGAAAGGCTTTGAGAAAAAAACGTCAATGATAACAAGCGTAGGAGCAACATGAGGTAGGAAACAAAAAGAACTTGGTCCAAGACATAGAGGAAGAATTGAATTCAGCATGGGAGAAAGCGTGAAGAGTTCTATGGTCGAGGAAGTTGCGTGCCATAAGGTTGCGGAAGTGTTCGCGTAGGTTTGCACACAGAGGAAAAGTGTTAGATAGAATGAGTGGAAGGATATCGTTGGAAAAAGACGACTTTAATGCATTTGTACATTGGTAGGTGGCATCGGGGTTTGTGCAGAAAAATCAAAAATATATAAATAGAAGGTTCGGGAGAAGTATTCTTTCACCTTGTGTTTTGTTATCAAATAAGTTCTTGCAATCTAAGGTGATTCTTGTGAAGAAATTGCGAAGAGTAGTGTGTGGAGTTGAAGAAATCAAAGGACTTGTGAACCATATGGAAGTAAAGTACATGGGCGTACATAGAGGAGTTTTTGTGGGTTCCCATGGGTGGATATGCTATCTTGTGGAAAGGAAGTGCTCTAAGTTAGGGTTTACAAGCTAGGGCATGAGTTTTCATGGAAATTTTGTAGAAGTAGAGCCAAGGGTTTGAGCAGTAATAAAATTTGATGCAAGGGAGAAAGTATAGAGGATAGAGGAAGATAAAAATGGTACCAATGAAAGGATCAACCACTTCACCGAAGAAGGGCACAATAGTAAAGTAGTACAAAACACACTATGGATTATATTAACGATTCAAGAAAGGTACTACACATGTGCTTCCAAAGTACAAGACCCACCGAACAACTCCTCGTTTGGTCTTCTTTTGATGAAGAGGGTGCATACCCGCGCACAAGGAAAATGTTATCCTGGGCTTTTGAGTCCCACGTTGATGAGCTCGAGTTCGAGGTAAATTGTGATGCATTGATGAAGACACCAAATTCCAAGGGAATAAAACCTCTTGTAAATTCCTAATAGTTGTCGGATGAGAAATTTTGCAATGCACTCAACAAAGTATCGGTGGAGGTGGAAGCAAGAATCTTCAGCAGAAATGATAGAATAAGGGTCTTGGAGGAAGAGCTTGAGAAAAAGAATGAGGAGATCATTGAGAGGGACATGGAGATAAAATAAAAGGAATTGATCAATGTGTAGTTAAGGCGTGAACTAAGGGATGAAAAATAAAATGTGCGCGAAGTCCACAAGAAGGTAGAGGCCATTTCAGATGCCATTATCTTAAAGCACTGGACATGTCCCATCTTGAGAATAAATACAAGTCAACCATGTATTTCTTGGAAGACTTAGTGCACATACTCACCATGGAGAGGTAACCACTTGCATTAGAATCAACGGAAGAAGTAATGGCACACCAAAATAAGGAAGAAAATTTGAAGACTGGGGAGATACTAACTTAGTACTGAACTCAACTTAGTAAATACCAAGGAGAAAATGGAAGAAGTTGTATATGACAACTGTGATGACAAGGATAGAGTAGCAAGCATATTAGTTTTCATCCATGAAGTGGATATGAAATAATTTCAAGAGAAAAATAAGGGCAATAGGGTGGAGCGGGACATGATCTTAGCTAAGGTAGAGAAGAAATTAGAGGTGATAAAAAATTTAAGGGTTTTGATTAAAATTAAATTAAAAGAGTTGTACCCCTAAGTCACTTGCAGGATGGACATGCTAGGATATCTTAGCAAGAAGATGGAAAGCATTGAAGATACGTTGAAGGCTAAGGGGATGAGATGATTTTGTGACGGTAAGCGAGATGGTGGGTGACTTACTTTAGCAGGCGCAGAGTGAGGTGGATTCTTGGGTTAAGATTGAAGCCCCCATGAAGAAATATTTCCCACTTCTCATGTAGCAGTAGCAGATTATTCCATTCTTTATTCAATCCCAGATTCTTTCATTTTCCTTATTCTTTATTCTTTAGTGGAAGGGCGAGTGTTTCTTAGGAAAAAAACACGTGTAGTGTGGGGAAAGATTGGGCCCTAAAATTAACTAAGTTCCAAGGAATAATTCACTATGTGTGTAGGAGCCGATAAAGAAGGAAGGTGCTCAAGAAAAAGTGTGCAAGGGAAAGGCATGCGGTAGAAGAGGTTGGCATGCGTGGGAGCAGAAGGTTTAAGGAATTAGCCATATTTTGAAGGAGTTATCACAGGAGAAACATGTGAAAATCCCAAGTAGGCATGCTGAATGGATAAGGTGTCAGCCTAGAGCCTTGGAGGTCAAGAAAAGAATATTCCACGTAAGGGATATTCCTAGGATGATCATTACAGGTAGTGGAGGCATTTTCAAGTTGGCATAGGAATTTGACCATGGAGGACCACACTTCCACTTGGCATGCAATCTATTCATGAAGGAAACCAAGGTGGTGCATCCATATCCTATTTAAAGGAGTGCTTGGGTCTAAAATAGAGGAGAAGAGAGTGAGAACAAAGTGTTGGGGAAATGAAGGGTTAAAGAGGGTTTTTAAGTAAGTAATGAGGTGCTTTGTAGAAATAATTACAAGGATGTTATTGATCATATATACACATGTTTGGGCATGAAAAGGGATTGTAATGGGTAGAATAGCTAATAAATCTCTCTCCAGAGTATTTTTGAGGGTTTAAGATAATATTCCTTAATATATTCAATCTATATGACACTTATGGTGTAATGAGGCCATTATAAATGTTTGTAAATCAATATATGTGTGTGATTCTAGTTATTCATGTTCTTAAGTGTATACCCTTGTGTTCTTCATATTATTTTGGGTTAGATCTAGTTTCATTGTGCTTATTTACAATGTTCATTTCCCATTTATGATGCATTTCCATTTATGATGCATTTGTGCACGTATCTATTATCTGTGTGTTCTATTTTTGAGTGAATGTCTATGTTTCCATTCTTGCAACTCTTTCTCCATAAATGGAAGACCATTATCGTGAAGCTCACATAAAGGAGAGGCTCAAGTCGACCACATACGCCTCAAGTGAGCACCCGGTGCATGTTGGGTGATAGGTTGGTGCACTTGGGCTAAAAAGAAGGTATTTGAAGAAATGGCTACAATGGAACTTTTGGTGATACTATGAGAGGTACATTGATGGAAGGAATAGAAGTAGGAGGTGGAGAACATGGAGGCTCCATATATGAACACTAGATGTGGACTCAAGAGTGACAATGAGAGGTTGTTTAATGAGAGGAGTAGAATAGTCATGAATGATATTGGAAGGAATCTCAGAGGTAGAAGAAATCGGGGTGGAAAATTCACATTCAGCAGTCTAGCGAGAAGTAATATCTTCACTAGCATGCTCATGATGAGAAAAATAATCCATATCACTATCAATCAAATTTTTGTAAACAATCAAATTATTCTAGAATATCACTAGCATGAGATGTATTATTAGAAACATTGGAATCATTTTTATAAATAGAAGAAGTGTAAGATAGAGATTTAGATTCATCTTGACTATGAGTGGAAACAACATCATGTACATGTTCATTTGCATAATTAGAAATAGATTTATTTTCATCTATAGAAGTAAACATGTCACCAAGCACATGATCTATAATAACATTAGTATGCATGTCAATAGCAAGTAGTAGAAGAATCTATAGTAGCCATTGAAGAAAAAGGAAAAATTGAGTGAATTTTTGTTCAGGTGAGACTATGCAAAGGCCATAGTTATTAGTGCTAGTGGGAATGTGATTTTGGTGAGAAAGAAGTAGTATTTGAATATGATCATGAAATTTAATGTTATGATAAAGAGTGTTAATCTTGGCCTCAACCTCATCATCAAGGATGGGGTTCACTCTAACATGCTACATAGATTTCTTAGGTGAAGAAGATCTATTCTTAGCCATGAGGATCCTATGGCAATGAGTTCAACTATGGATGGGTTCACCAAATGATTTAATAAAATACAATATATTAAATATAAAATTACAGAGTCACACATGATAAACAAATGATACAATGCAAGTATATAACCTAATGAAATAGAAACCCTAAGTGAAATAGAGAGAGAAGAGTGAATTATCTGATATTCTCTCAATCTCAAAGGGTTCATTTCTAGAAGGTGGATAAAAAGAGATGGCGATTGTCATAACTCTACTCATAAAGTTGCAAAGTTGTCGGATATGGCATGACTAGGGTGCTTAGGCTAGAGTTAGGGTGCCTACACACTATATATACCTTCTCTAGGTGCATGTGACTGTGTCGGCACTCAAATCCTAATATTTCTAGTGTTGTAGAAGTATCGATGACCTTTGAGTTTGATCGCTTTGTATGTCATTGGATGATAACTAAATTCTTATATAACATGTAAGATAATTATTCACCTGTAAAAATCCCAAACACATCAAATACTAAAAATAAAGATGCAAATTGGGAATCAAACTTACCTCGGTGGTCACCCAACTAAGTGAAATTATGATCTAGGCACTGCAATACATTTCAGAATCCATGTATTTCTATGTTCTTGTGTGTTTGATAGTGTCCATAGGTTTCCTAGCGCTAATGACGCCAAGATAATAGGCTAAGGATAAATAGAATGAAAAATGTGTGGATGGAATTTAGAACCCCCCTTCCTATGAAATATATGCAAAACAACCATCCAAAAGAATTTAGTCCCTTTTATAGTATGTAGATAGATAGCCCTTGATAATTTCCATCCCATAATGGTATGTATGTTGTGTATATATAGGGATCTATTGTTTGAATTTCAACACTAGTGACATGACATTCTGAATAGGACCTTGGGATAAGGGTAAGATAACCAAAACTACCAACCACAAAATGTCTAAATAAATCAAAGAAATAAGTAGGACAATAGTGCCTAGATCTGGACATAAGCGTCTAGGTGCGAGTGGCTAGGCCAAACACCGAGTGTCCTAGAGAAAATGATGACAGATGTGAAAATACTGAAAACAGGGATCCCTATGACTTGACCAGAAAGAAGTGTGGGAATAAAATATATAAAATAATTGACAAATATAAAAGATCAATATAAAAGAATTTTATTAAAACAAGGGGATGGACATGGGGATGTGTCACTAGTGAATACTTTTCTCACTCAAGATCCATATATATAACAACATACTTGCTTTGACATAGTAATATAGTAGTATGTGTGTGATTTTTTTCTATGGTATTATGATAATTAAAATCTTGTTAATAATTCTCTATGTTGAATTATTCCCTTATTATATGTGTTGCCAATTTATGATGTTGTATCTCCCTCATATTGTGTGATAATGCATATGATGAACATGTATGCTCTAACCACATATTGTGAGTGAACAAAGGAGGTACTTGGCGGTTGTGTGTGATTTAAGTGAGAATTCAGAATTTGTCTAGATAAAGTTCCAACGCACCCAACTCATAATTGGTTAATAAAAAGACTACACAAACTACTTGTGGAAGCCATTGAATCAACCATCCTTGATTTCCTAAAATATATTACAACAAGGTTTGGGGTTCCTCATACTATCATTTCATATAAAGCTAAAAAAATTCAAGTTGTAGTATCTCATATTGGGCTCTTGGAAATGGATTTTATTTGAAAACCTCCTCCAATTATTACCCATAAAGTAACAGTTTGGCATAATCAACTAATAAAAATATGATCAGGATCATGAAGATAACTATGGAGGTAAATTAAAGGTAGTTTCATAATATTATAAAGAATTCTCTTTGCACCGATAAAATTACTCCAAAAATGACCAATTTCTTATTCCCATTTGTCCTTGTATATGGATAAGAAGTTGGATCCCACTATAATTTGAATTATCTTCATTGGAGCTAGCCCAAAAATTGTAATTTGAGGGTACAAATCAAAGAGAAATTAGAATGGTGAAACTGATTGAACTGTAAGAATAGAAACAATATGTCATGATCAAACTTAAAGAGCATAAAAAGTAAACCAAAAATGGTTTGACAAGAAATCTAAGTGGCAGGATTTCAAAGAAGTTGATCTAGTCCTCAAGTGGGATGTAGATAGAGCTAAACCAGGGTGGAACTCTAAGTTTGATGCAATTTGGAGTGGGCCATACATCATCACTATTTGTAAAGAATCCAAATCCTTTGAGTTTTCAAATATTGATGGAGAGGTATTACAAATCCAAGTCAATGGGATTTATCTTAAACAATCCCATTAAGTTTCCCCATTGCATCTTGTAAATACTTGTGTTTGTGTTTTGTGGTGGGTTAC
This sequence comes from Taxus wallichiana var. yunnanensis, assembly GCA_018340775.1. Taxonomy (NCBI): domain Eukaryota; kingdom Viridiplantae; phylum Streptophyta; class Pinopsida; order Cupressales; family Taxaceae; genus Taxus; species Taxus wallichiana. The sequence continues at coordinate 227,236,866 of CM031243.1, read as the reverse complement.
CTCATTTTGTCATGTGTTGATCATTAATTGAGTACCTTCTCTTGAACCTTGTGGTCATCTTTGTTCATAATAAGTTCTTGTTTACTCTTTGCATGTTTCACTTAAAGCATGTATGATTTTATATTTTGTACATAGGTTTGGGCCCCCTTGAATTCATACACGAGTCATCTCGAGTAGGTTTCATGGTGGAAATAAGATAGATGGGGAAATTTACAAGTGTTACTCAAAGACCCCAAAGATCAACTTTGAGTAGTTTCATATTAGTTCTAAGTTCGTGACGAGTTATGAGGATTTAAAAGTATGGAATTAGTTTTAAAGTTTATGTTTGACTCCATGGAAAATGGATGTTTTAAGGAAACTAGTCTTCATCATCTAGCAAGAAGATATCCCCTAGATGTATCTAAAATGTTGTCTAAAATTACACCCCTTAAAATTTTAAAAAACTCATCAAAATGGACTTAGCCACTTTTTCTCAAGAAAGTTACGGGACATTGATTTAGTCATCCATGATATGCAAGAACCTAGTGTTCTCAAGGTTCTCCTAACCCTCGAACAAACGAATGAGCGGTTTGAGGATTAAGCAAGTTTTGGCTAAGACCGGGATATGTAGGGGAAGGAAGTGAAAGAGAATTCATTGCCTGTGGCATGGAAATATAATGTCATGTAGACCCAAAATATCAAGCGTTCATAAATTTTATCAAGTCCACAAAACCAAATACAAATTTTTCAAGTTAGAAGATGCATTTTGAAGACCCACATGGTATGAAAAAGTAAAATTTAAATGGCTAAGGTTGGAGGCCTTAAAACACTATCCTAGTGTTTCACAGATTCCAAAATAATAAGTGTTCTACATAAGGTCAATTCCAAAGAACAAATGATCGAATCCATGGGTAAGTGATGTGTGGTTTCCAATAGAGAAAGTATTTTGTGGCTTAAGGGAAGTGAATAGTAGTGGAGAGTGGAAACACTCAATCATCACCAAGTAGGAGTAAGGTCTACTCATTAGTCATAAGACATGGGAATCCATGGGAAATTGTCAAAATATCATACTTTCATGGAATATCTCAAAGTTGATCTTGAACTAGATGACCAACCACCCCAACCACCTAAATTTAATGAAGTATGGTGTCAATATGTGCATTCAATGGTGTGCGGTAGAATAAAGGACCATTTTTTTAATTTTTGGATTTCATCTAATGACACCCATGTCTATACTACAAGAAATCATCACACCCATGGTTCTTCAACATTTTTCGAAGATTAGTTTTTAACTTAGTAGTCATTTCTTATTTCTCATCTTCCACCTCCTTTTCATTAATTATATAAATAAATTACTCACAAACTTTGTAGGGGTTATTATCCTATTTTTTCTTCCTTAGAAATCTTTGAGATCTTCTCTGTGAAACTCAAAGTTTCATGAATTTGACCTCTGTAACTCACGAATGGATATTTATTTTCCTTAAATCTACATGTAAACGTTAAAGGATTGATTAATGCAAGTGTGGTTTATATTTTTCCTTCAAATATTATGTATTTGGTGTGAATATCTCTTCCTCTTAAGTGTTTTGTATTCTTTTACTTGTTTTCATTGGAACTATATGCATCCTCACAATCCCAATCTTGTGAACTCGCATCTGTGTCATTTGAAATTAGGGAAGTTCCACCTTATTTTGGTGTTATCACCACCCCTCATTATCTTATTTTCCTTATTTCTTGCATCTCTCCTTGGTACCTTGGATGTGTCAAGATAGGATTAGTGCAGGGGGTAGTTTTAACATTATAATTAGGTTGTGTTATGCATTTTTCCTAATTCGAGGAATAGAGGAACCCAATATTCTCTAGAGGTATATCTCAAGCCACAAGTCCCACACTTGGAGACAGTCCCATGTTGCCTCAAAATTATATATCTCCCATGATTCATAGAAGAGTATAATTTTTATCTCTAACACTAGCCATCGTGATTCTTCCCACCATCAATTATATGTTATAGTACATTTCCCATCATCTACATCACTTAATAGAACCATTGGGTCAATCTCATTTATAGGTGGGAGAAATAATAGTGTTGGTGTCAATCCCAACCAAATATCATCTCTCACGAGTTTCATGTGTATACTTCCTCCACACTTATGGTGCTAGAGGCACATCTTGAAGCAACATAAAATGGCACGTCGTAAGTTCCCACTAATATACCTCGCGTATTTTAGGAAACTGATCCTCTAACCATATCATATGACACACCTATGAAATTAAACATCATCCTTTGTGTATCTGTTGAACCCTTTATACGACCTACATACAATACCACAAAGGGTCAACCTATCTAATATGGCTCAATAATCAATCGCTTTCTAGACCTAGTCTCTTTGGTATCACCACTATGATATGAATATCTCTAGATGGGACCATTCCACCCTAGGAATTACTATTGGTTTCACAAAAACTATGTTCTCATAGGCCCATATATGTAATATAATAATGGCATCCACACCACCTCTATGGCTCTCCAAATTGAACATGTACAAGTTAATGTGTTAGTGGGCCAATATATTATGATACTAAGCATATCTCACCCCATCATACTTTATAGATTGACATATCTTCCACATTATAATTGAAATAGAAAACCCATTTCCTTATATTACTACAAATTATACAAATAACACTGCAATAAGTTTTATAATCATGGAACACATATTTAAAAAATCAAACTCAATAAAATAGTAAGATGTGCAAGGCCTCATATGCCCAACCAGAAAATGCATTCCCAGCGCATCTAAAAAAACACATCTACTAGTAATATTTGTACCCTCTATACCACTATTGGAATCCACAAAATATAATATATATCATCTAGGGTCAAAGTCACCTTCCTCTTGGAAACATAAATTACAAGTTTCTAGATTCCATCTCTCACACAATATAGTGATAAAATGCATATTTGGAGGTAGCTCCACCAATTTGGCTACATATCACAAATTGGCTTTATCTAGTACATCTCATCCATCATCATCTAGTCCTAGACCAAGAAGGATTTCCATATGGAAACCACTACATAAATATAGCATATGGAAATTTCTTGATACAATTGCTCTAGCTCATCTTTGATTTACCTTTTGTCATTCTTGAAGACTCTTACTTCTTAGCATCATCTAGTGTATACATAGATTTTCTTACATGTCTTATCATTTACCTTGAAGGTTATTCCTTAAATGAAGTAATCATAATTTTGTCTCTTAAAATCCCTAAATGCACCTCACCCAATTATGGTCGAGATTATCAATACATTGATTGAATCTTCTAGAGACAGTCTTATAGTCTCCATTCGCCCTTATTCTAGTTAGGATGCTTTAACCCACCATTTCTTGGAATTCATGGCTTAGTGATCTGACACTCCATACCTTAAGACTCCATTACCTCACTTGAGTTCCATTCTTGAAGAGATATATACGAGGCTCTCTAGGGGTTTTACCCCAGCACTCTATTTCACACTTCATGTCATGTTAGATGCAAAAATAATTAGTCTAAAAAGGACTCGAGTCATCAATTCCTCCAAACTAGTTCTATACATGCCCTTAAGACCATTCGTCTTGCTTGGTCCCCAATTGCTCAATGGTATATATGCTTTTTCCTCTTGGTCTTTAAATCAGTAGTCTCATTAAAATGAAATAGGAATCTTGGGAGTAACCATAGACTTCTCTCAACCTTTATCCCAGCTTGTTCATGGTGAGAAACCAATCCTTTTTATTGGTTTCTCACTAGTCTTCCTCATCAACTTTCAGGCTCTAGTTAGATGATTCTCCTATCCACCACCTCATAGATTACCATCTACCTGAGACTACAACTTTCTTAATTAAATTAGATAATTTTAATGCCTTGCATACCTTTGGTGTTCCTTATTCCATTCAATCGTGCATGATAATTACATGTCTTATCAAGAACATATTCAATTCTTCTCATCTAATTGGCATTGAGATACTATAATATCTCACTTCACAGACTTCAAAGACACTTCCCAATATCCTTCTTATACTTTGAAACACCATATGGAGATCAATTCCCATAATTTGAAGAAACTTTGATTTTACAGTCTTCTCATGAGCATAATTTATGATTTTAGTGTATAAATAGATTGAGGGAGCTTCTTGCACCATATAAACACCATAAGGACATTAAAAATGATTTAGTACTTTATCAATATCATCAAATTTCTATAAAACACAAGAAATTACCTTGAATTATAGATTATTTAACTTCTCTTTGCTAATCAGTATTGCTCCAATGCATTTAAGATTTTCTATCATTGACTGCTCTCTCTTCACGTGCTCATTTCTTCTAAAAATTCAGGGATTTCTTCCTTTCGATAGGGCACAAATTATTACCAAGTTTGAGAGAATTTCATGTGTGGAAAAGAAATTTTTGTGATGCCCTAGTTGAAACTCGCGTATAAAATTTTATGTAACTCATTCGAAACTCTATGTCGAAGCCTTCAAATAAATTTCACTTCATTTTTAGTCTATTCCTCTACCTTTTGTTATAACATTCAAGGCTTTTGTACACTTTTAGTATATGGAGGATTTTCAAGCCATTTTCTTGTCTCGAGTCATTATCACAGTCTAAACAAATCATGTAAAACCACAAGTAACAATATTTCTAAATGATGGATAATACATTGCCACAATATAACCCACTAAAAAGATGAAATTGAAGGAGATCTCAAAACCATTAAGCTCGGGAATATAAACTAGTCCTATTTATGATTAAAAATATTCCTACCACATTATTTTCATGCAATTTTTGATACAAATCAAAACAATAACTTCTCCTTACCAAAATTCTACTTCTTCAACTTTGTCCCCTTGATGATAATTCAACCTCTCCTCTTTATTATTGCCTTGAATTAGTTGTCCCCTATTCATCTTATTCTAATTCCCCCAATTTGTGTGATTTTCTTAACTTACATGCTTGTAATAAAGAGCTAATTTTTCCACTTTTACCTTTGACAACTTAAAGTTCATTAATACAATATCCTTGGCACTTTTAACTCTCCTCCAACATATAACAATATGATTGTAGTGCCATCAATTTTTTTCATTTTAAAAGTAAGCACACTAAATATTTCATATTTAACATGTAATGCATAACTAGATATTGCAGATTTCAAACAAAACAAACCTTTCAAATGAAGACAAGTAAAATAAAAGAACTCATGATTTTAATATTGTAATCTTTCCTTTTTTTCCTTCTTTTAATTTTATTTTTTTTACAATAGAGAAGAGTTACAAAACAAAAGAGACATATGGTATTACAAGACTTTCAAATCACAATATGATAAGTTTACAAGATGAGGCTATCCAAAATCAGCCATATAAAACATAGTTACAATGAGGTGTAATATTTACAATGATTTTGAGGATAAAAGAAACAAAAGTCACAACTCCAACTAAACTTCATCCTTGAGTCTCCAACCTTGAGTGTTCTTCTAAGAATGTTGAACCAAGAGACATGGCTTGTTTACCACCCAACCAATAGGCATCATCACATGCCTTTCCATGGTTGGAAGTCATGCTAGCCTCCCCCAAGCCCATGGGAGAGAGGAACTAACTTCCACAATGTGCACAAGTATAAAGGGGATAAACACAACAAGAATACATAGAAACATTTAAACACTTAGACATAATACACATGATGAGACAACACTATGAGGAGAAACAAGATCACCCTCACAAAAAGGGGGAAGAGAAGAAATAGGATGCCCAAAACAAGAGTGTCCAACCATAGGATACACCAAATACATATTTTATAACCTCCTTATTTCTCCCAACATTCATCCTCCTTATTTCTCCTTTATGTCAATGAAATCCTTCTTGGGAGGATTTTCAAACCCAATGGGTTTCCTCTCTAAGAATGGGGAAAGGTTCAAGCCATATGAACCTTTCTCCCACCTCAAACCATATGAGGGGATGAGAAGGAACCTTCATTGCTTGACCAAAAAACCATGAGGTTTGAGATAAATCCCTCTCTCTTCCCCTACATTCTCCAAAAACCATCAAGCCATATGATGGTGGAGAGTAAAACAAAAACAACAAAAAAAAACAACCAAGACTACATTCTTCATACAAGCTTAACAACATAAAATTTCACACACTTTATTTTATTGACAAATGCATAGCTATCAATACAAGCAACAACAAGGAAAGAGGGATTAAGAATCCTACCTCTACAAGCTTCCAAGACTCTAAGATTTTCCCACTTTTTCCAAGCAATCCTCAAGCTCCCCAAAATTTCTCCAAGTCCAAAAAAATGAGGAAAAAGTCCCCTTCCTTCACCATGAGGAAGAATATCAAGAGGAACCCAAAAGTTTCCTCACCAATAAGAAAATGACATGTGTCACCCCCTCCTTCCTCAAGTCAAAGATTCCCAAAACCAAATAAGTAAAAGTAAACTCACCTTTTAGCCCTTATCACCCAAAATACTAAAAATGTAAATAAAACAAAGTGGAACAACTTTTAACAAAACACACTTCCCCATCCACCTTACATGGATGTGACCAAAGGAAGGCAAAATTGGAGGAAAAATCCCTCAAAACCTTGGAAATAAGCCCCCTACCTATTAGGTAGGGTCCAAGGGCCCATTTTCATGCTAAGTGAACTCCCAAACTAAAAAGGGGTCACTAAAAATGCCTAAAATAGCCCAATTTCGGGTTTGGCACACTTGGGCACAAGGGTAGAGGGTGTGGGGTCCACCCAAGGTTCACATGTGACCCCAATCCCTTCTACCAACACACACACACTTACCCAAAACCATCACTTAAATTAAAATGAGATCATTAAACCCCTAAACTAGTTTACTTAAATAAAACACACCCTAAACATAATTAATTTTACAAGACATAAATACATTACAATTGAGCGTTCACTCATGGTGCCCAATTAATACATCTACTCTAAGGCCTCAAACATTTAGTATGGTTAGGACTTAGCACTTGGGTCGCTTGTGCACAACTGCATAGCCACCTTGAAACCCATGTTCTCCTATAACCTGTCACCTGCACACTCATTGCACACATTAACCACATCTGTCCAATACAATAACATCATCTACTCATCAAAAAATTAATCAAACCTACAATATCCTAACATCATTATACAGTTGGTAGTGCAAAGCATACAATTATAAACATATTCCACTATAAATCATCCACATATATAATTACAACAACATACACCTATGCTAGCATGAGATTACCATTATTAAATCTAGAAAACTATATCATTGATCAAATCAACTACAAGAAATCAACATCTAACCAATAAATCTCACTATCATGTAACTTTCTTTAGTGTCATCAACATCATAAGAAATATATCAATATACTAATCTAGTCCAATTGGCGCTACGCACCCAAAATACCATAATGTCTATGAGGATAAATAACATAGCATAATGTCCAAAATATATCAGAGTCTCAGTCAAAACATGTCTATGCATAAAGGAACCAACAGATAACTGGAGCTATAAAAATGTGGGCACTACATCCCCCTCTCCTAGAATTAGACTTCCTCCTGAAGTCACTAAAGAGAAGGATATCTAGCCCTCAGTGGTGTAGCATCCTCCTAGGTAGCTGATGTCTTGTCATATCTGTCCCATTGCACTCTAACCTGGTCCAAATCTCGACCCCGAAGGGCCAACCTCGTGCTCCAGTATACGTACGGGCTCCAGTCTCCACTGTCCTCCATCCTCTACCTGTAATGTTGACCAATCCAAAACATGAGTGACATCGGTACATATCTACAAAGTACGTAAAACATGAAATACATCATGGGCCCATGTAAGGTGTGGTGGCAAAGCTAGGTGATAGGAAACTAGACCGATGACCTCAAGGATATCAAAAGGCCCCACAAAATGAGGTGATAACTTAGAACCCTTTCCATAACGGATTGGAATATTATGTGGATGAACTCTCAAGAAGAATTTGTCACCCATTGAGAAGTGACAATCAATCCTCTTGTGTCTCGATACACCTTCTAGCATGTTCTAGCTCGCTCAAGACGCCGTCGAACTAGAAAAACCCGCTACTCTAAATCCTAAAGGTAAGTTGGCCCCGTAAATAATCCTATCATCAAGTCTGTCCCACTCAAAGGTGTCCTGCAAGGTCATCCATACAAAGCCTGATAGGGAGCCATACCAATGGAACTATGATAGCTATTGTTGTAGGAAAACTCAACTAAATGCAAATAATCTTCCCACTTCTTCTGCTGGTCCATCACATACATCCTCAACATGTCCTCAAGAACCTGATTAACTCTCTCTGTCTGCCCATCTATCTCTGGATGATATGCCAAACTGAAATTAATCTGTGTACCCAAGGCATCTTGAAAAGAAGTCCAAAAAATGAAAGTGTAGATGGTATCTCTGTCATTGATGATCATCTTCGGATCCCATGCAATCTAACAATGTCCTCCATAAACACTTTGGTGATGGCCTGTGCATTATAGGTGACCTTGGTTGGCAAGAAATGTGCAACCTTGGTCAACTTATCCACAGTGACCATAATGGCATCATGACGATAAGAGGACATAGGAAGTCCTACTATGAAATCCATGGAGATCACATCCCATTTCCACTCGGGAATATCATGAGGGTATAAGAGTCCTGTGGGATGAGAATGCTCTGCCTTGACCCTCTGACACTCAAGGCAACGTGCTAAAAATATGCTATGTCCCGATGAAGACCCGACCAATAATATAACTCTCTCAAATCATCGTGCATCTTCTTCACTCTTGGATGTGCTGCGTATGGGGCTTGATGAGCCTCAGTAAGGATGAAACTACATAGATCACCTACCTTAGGCACATAAATGCACCTATGGAACCGAAGTAAACCATCTGACTCTAACATGCATCTTGAATATCTACCCTCAAAAGAACCCTGAGAATCCAACATCTGTCTAGCACCCTCATAAAACCTATCCTCAGGAAGATGCTGAAGAATCCTGCCCCTCAAATCTGATCAAGTTTCAAAGAATTAAGAACATGTCGTCCGCTTACTAAGAGTGTCATCTACAACATTTTTCCTTTCCTTTGATGTACTGCAAGTCCATGTCATACTCACATAAGAACTCCATCCAACACCGCTGACGTGCATTGAGGTTCGGCTGTGAGAAGATATGCTGCAAGCTACGATGATCTATCCTCAAAATGAAGGGTCTACCCAAAAGGAAATGTCGCCAACGCACAAGAGCGTGGACCAATGTTGTAAGCTCTAAGTCATGAGTAGGATAGTTAAGCTCATAATATTTGAGCTTACGTGACTCAAAAGCAATAACTCAATGCTCCTGCATAAGAACTACTCCCAAACCCTCTAGTGATGCATCGGTGCAAACAACAAAATCCTCTGTCGGGTCTGGAACTGCTAAGATAGGTGTCATGGTTAACCTTTCCTTAAGCAATCTCGAAGGCCTACTCACACTTCTCTGACCAGTCAAACTTCTTCCCTTTCCTCCGAAGGGAAGTAATAGGGTGAGTAATTCTAGAAAAGTCTTGTACAAACCTACGGTAATAACTATCTGCTAAACCCATAAAACTCCTCACCTTAGTAACTAATGTGGGCGCTGACTAGTCCATGATAGCTTGAATCTTAAAGGGATCTACAGAGATACCCTCTCTTGAAATAATGTGTCCCAAGTACTGAATCTCTATGTCTGAAAGAAGCTACATTTTCCAAGTTCCCAAACAACTTATGCTCTCTCAAAACCTGAAGCACCTGTCGCAAATGCTCCTCGTGTTCCTCCTCAGAATGAGAATATATCAAAATATCATCAAGGAACACTATGACAAAGTGATCTAGAAAGGTCCTAGAACACTCCATTCATGAGGCTCATGAAGACAGCTAGGGCATTGGTCAAACCAAAGGGGACAACAGTGAACTCATAATGCCCATAACGTGTGTGGAAAGTTGTCTTATGAATATCTGCATCTGATATGCACAACTGATGGTAGCCTGACTTGAGATCGATTTTGGAGAACACTCTCACTCCCATCTGATCAAATAAGTCATAAATCCTAGGGAGTGGATAATGGTTCTTTATTGTGACTTTGTTGAGTTATTTGAAGTCTACACAAATCCTGAGAGAGAACCATCCTTCTTCTTCACAAATATGACTGGCACTCCCCAAGGAGATACACTAGGGTGAATGAGACCCTTCTCTAACAACTCCTCTAACTAAATCTTGAGCTCATGAAGCTCAAGTCATCATCCATAGGGTGCCCTAGAAATATATATATATAGAGCCAAGACTAAATCGATGGTGAAATCCACCTCCCTACTAGGTGGTAAACCCGGGAAACTCTCCTAGAAACACATATGCGTACTCCTCAAAACTACATGATCATCAAGGGGTGAATGCTCTGGAGTACTATCCAAACAATCATTGATGTTGATAGCAAACATCCGACAACCCCTACACATGATCCTCTTCGATTGTTAGCTGAGATCATGCATAAGGAGATAGATCTCTGCATCCTGAAATCACAATCGCACTACCAAGATCATCCCGACACTCAATGACCTTATTTTTCAATCCACCTTAGCTCGATGAACCTCGAGCCAATCCATACCAAAACTACAAGATAGGATCCTAAAAAGAATAATTCGTAGGTCAAGTGTAGTGGAGAATAATCCCAAATCAAGTACAAAATCTCCACATACGAGTCCATGGCGAGTTTAGCCCCGCAGGCCAACTCAACCTGCCAACTATCTAGTTTCCTAGCCACCACTAGCCCACACTGGTCCACTATAGAAGGGGATACAAAAGAATCTCAAGCACCTGAATCAAAAGTACTAAGACAGAAATACCCTTAATAATACTGTCATCTCAACAACCGTGGCTCGATGCTCATCCTAGCGAAGATTTCAACCACACGCATATACACGATGGGCTCATCCCACATCACCCACCATCTGCTCAAATCTAGGAGCTCTCTACATATTTGTAGTAGTGGGCTTGTGTGACACATATATGCACATAATTGTTTGAGCCCCACAAATAAAACATCCTCCTATACCCCTCTGAGATGTGGTCCCTTTTGTACTCGACAAACCGAACTCCGCCGATCTAACCCTAGCAGATTGCTAGCAGGACTAGCGAGTGATGAGTACCTAATCTCTTGTCCCTAGATCCACCAAAACCACCTCTAGATCCACCTCACTGAAAGCTCTGAGTCTATCTACCCCTCTGATGCTAGTGTCCCTGATGTTGTGTCTGCTACGGTGGGTACGGTGGAGCTCTCGATACTGCTAGAGGAGACCAGAATCCTCCTCTAGGGGGTGGTACTGCACCCCGTGTCCTCTGAATCTGAAATTCCTGAATCCTATCCTGAAAATTTTCTCTTATTTCTATCTCGGTGTTCCTATGCCTTGGTCCTATTCTCCTCAGCCAAGTAGGCCTTCTCAATGGCCTTCTCAAGCATGGGAGGAGATAACATCCTAACTACTCCTGCTATGTCTACATTCAGACCCCGAATGAACCTGTTTACCTGTAATTTCTCATCTTGTAGGTAGTCTACATACTGCAAGAGATCCAAGAACCTAATCTTATAAAATGCCACTATGCCACTAAATTGCAAAAGCAGCCATGGTAATAAGGAGAAGTCATGAAACTCATCTATCCTCTTCTACACAAAATGCTCGACATATATTTTTGAACCACTCCTCAAACATCTCCCAGGTCATTTATCTTGAGTTAGATGGAGCTTCCACTCTTCATTCCTCCACCAAACACCTAATTGCATCTAGGACTTTAGGGAAAAAACATCTATTACAAGCCAAAAGTAGCTATCCAGGCTAAGGAGCTAGGACTCTACCCCAAAGCCATCCTGTAGAACCAATATAAGTAGGTGGCTAAAGGAAAAGTAGGTATCGAATCAAACTTCATGTGTCTCGATCCACGATGTGGTCTAACAGTAAAAGGGTCTCTTTTTTCTTCAAATGGTCCTCAAGTGTGTGATCGGGCCGAGACGGAACACATATTTTCACAAGATGTCATTAATTTTTTTTTTAATCTTAAAAGTAAGCACACTAAATATTTCAGATTTAACATGTAATGCATAACTATATTTTGTAGATTTATAAACAAAACAAAACTTTCAAATGAAGAAAGTAAAAATAAAAGGACTCATGATTTTAATATTGTAATCTTTCTTTTTTTTCCTTCTTTTAATTTTATTTTTTTACAATAGAGAAGAGTTACAAAAAAAAGGAACATGTAGTATTACAAGACTTTCAAATCACAATATGATAAGTTTACAAGATGAGGCTATCCAAAATCAGCCATATAAAACATAGTTACAATGAGGTGTAATATTTACAATGATTTTGAGGATAAAAGAAACAAAAGTCACAACTCCAACTAAACTTCATCCTTGAGTCTCCAACCTTGAGTGTTCTTCTAAGAATGCTGAACCAGAGACATGGCTTGTTTACCACCCAACCAATAGGCATCATCACATGCCTTTCCATGGTTGGAAGTCATGCTAGCCTCCCCCAAGCCCATGGGAGAGAGGAACTAACTTCCACAATGTGCACAAGTATAAAGGGGATAAACACAACAAGAATACATAGAAACATTTAAACACTTAGACATAATACACATGATGAGACAACACTATGAGGAGAAACAAGATCACCCTCACAAAAGGGGGAAGAGAAGAAATAGGATGCCCAAAACAAGAGTGTCCAACCATAGGATACACCAAATACATATTTTATAACCTCCTTATTTCTCCCAACATTCATCCTCCTTATTTCTCCTTTATGTCAATGAAATCCTTCTTGGGAGGATTTTCAAACCCAATGGGTTTCCTCTCCAAGAATGGGGAAAGGTTCAAGCCATATGAACCTTTCTCCCACCTCAAACCATATGAGGGGATGAGAAGGAACCTTCATGGCTTGACCAACAAACCATGAGGTTTGAGAGGGAAATCCCTCTCTCTTCCCCTACATTCTCCAAAAACCATCAAGCCATATGATGGTGGAGAGTAAAACAAAACAACAAAAAAACAACAAAAAAAGAACAACCAAGACTACATTCTTCATACAAGCTTAACAACATAAAATTTCACACACTTTATTTTTGACAAATGCATAGCTATCAATACAAGCAACAACAAGGAAAGAGGGATTAAGAATCCTACCTCTACAAGCTTCCAAGACTCTAAGATTTTCCCACTTTGTCCAAGCAATCCTCAAGCTCCCCAAAATTTCTCCAAGTCCAAAAAAATGAGGAAAAAAATCCCCTTCCTTCACCATGAGGAAGAATATCAAGAGGAACCCAAAAGTTTCCTCACCAATAGGAAAATGACATGTGTCACCCCCCTCCTTCCTCAAGTCAAAGATTCCCAAAACCAAATAAGTTAAAGTAAACTCACCTTTTAGCCCTTATTACCCAAAATACAAAAAATGTAAATAAAACAAAGTGGAACAACTTTTAACAAAACACACTTCCCCATCCACCTTACATGGATGTGACCAAAGGAAGGCAAAATGGGAGGGAAACTCCCTCCAAACCTTGGAAATAAGCCCCCTACCTATTAGGTAGGGTCCAAGGGCCCATTTTCATGCTAAGGGAACTCCCAAACTAAAAAGGGGTCCCTAAAAATGCCTAAAATAGCCCAATTTCGGGTTTGGCACACTTGGGCACAAGGGTAGAGGGTGTGGGGCCCACCCAAGGGTTCACATGTGACCCTAATCCCTTCTACCAACACACACACTTACCCAAAACCATCACTTAAATTAAAATGAGATCATTAAACCCCTAAACTAGTTTACTTAAATAAAACACACCCTAAACATAATTAATTTTACAAGACATAAATACATTACAATTGAGGGTTCACTCATGGTGCCCAATTAATACACCTACTCTAAGGCCTCAAACATTTATCATGGTTAGGACTTAGCCCATGGGCTGCTTGTGCACAATTACGTAGCTGCCTTGAAACCCATGTTCTCCTATAACCTGTCACCTGCACACTCATTGCACACATTAACCACATCTGTCTAATACAATAACATCATCTACTCATCACAAAATTAATCAAACCTACAATATCCTAACATCATTATACAATTGATAGTGCAACGCATACAATTATACACATAGTCCACCATGAATCATCCACATATATAATTACAACGACATACACCTATGCTAGCATGAGATTACCATTATTAAATCTAGAAAACTATATCATTGATCAAATCAACTACAAGAAATCAACATCTAACCAATAAATCTCACTATCATGTAACTCTGTTAGTGTCATCAACATCATAAGAAATATATCAATATACTAATCTAGTCCAATTGGCGCTACGCACCCAAAATACCATAATGTCTATGAGGATAAATAACATAGCATATTGTCCAAAATATATCAGAGTCTCAGTCAAAACATGTCTATGCATAAAGGAACCAACATATAACTGGAGCTATAAAAATGTGGGCACTACAATGATAAGATAACTCACATTCAAGTAGACACCTAATTTGTAATTTTCACACTCATGATAAGAACTTATTACATCACAAATTTCAAACTTCTCAATAGGCACTTAGAGGGAGAACCATAAATGGTTCCTACTACATATTTTCATCCCTTAATAAGGCTTATTCAATATATTGGACCTCTACCAAGCATCACCAAGGATTCTCCTACATCATACTCCTTGGAAGAAAAGAATTGAACTCCAATTCAATTAAAGTATCTTCATTTTCTCTCATTCTTCCTTGATCCCATGGTCTTTGTAATCGCATTTTTATATACTCTTTATCTTTCATATTCTTGCTTCTTTTTCTCTTCTTGTTTCATCACTATCCTCTCTAGTTTCTTCTCCTTTGAGTTTGTGAGAGAACTCACCCTAATACATATCAGCTTTCTCAAAACATTTATTGCATGATTCATCAATGAAATCATCACTAATTCCACTAGATTCATTCAACACATCATCATCCAAAAGATTCAACACAAATTTTTACCTTTTACTCGATTCATGGATTCTAGACTATCATTTACCTCTGTATCTTTCTCATCTTCTTATTTTATAGATTTTACTTTAACTCTCTTCCAACATCTCCTTGGAATAGGTACCAATTTCTTGGATTCATCACATTCATTTCTCCCTTCACTATGCTTTGCATTCTTGCTCACCCAAACCTGGTTTTCCACTAAAGTGTTTGGATTCTCAAGCCATTTAGGAACTATATACCCATACCTATGAGCCAATTCTCTGATTTTTGCATCATCTAATCTCCTCATAACATGTACATCAACATTCATCCCTTTTCCCTCTATGCATGATTTGGTTTCTTCATGTGTTTTAAATTTTACATATTCTTCGCTCATCAAATCATAATCAAGATTAGAATTTTTTACCTTTGCGTGATCTTTAATGCCCTTAGATGTCTCCACTTTGTCCTCCATGTTGTCATCTTGGCTTGTATCTTCTTTGTTGTCACTGGGAGTGCTAAGAATTACTTCAACCAATTTGATTTCTGCCTCCAACATGAGGTCATCCTCTTCATCACCAACTCTATCATAGGTAGGCATCTCTATTTCTTGAACCTTCATCTCATGAAATATGCTCTCATTTTGTATATCAGCCTCATCAAGGAAATTTTCATCAGCTGCTCTGAGAAGTCTTCATCAAACCTTGATTCATCATCTTCTAATTTTTCTTGAATGTGCTCCAGCTGCCCCACTCTTGCATGTGGATGGTTCCCATGGCTGCTCTCAAATGCCATCAACTTAGCATCATCTATTTCTTATTCTTTCACACTCCATTCTTACTCATCTCCACTAGACCACTCATCATCACCTTCCATGTGACCTTCACAATCACCTTTTGTGTCTTCTTTGTAAGATTCTTCACATGCTTCACTCATGAAGCTCAACTCTTCCTACATATCTATCATATCATCTTGTTTGTAGTCATCTCCCTCATATCCTCCATCAACTAGCACTTCATCTTCTTCTATAGGGTCTTCATCATCCCTATACTCAATTCTTGTTTCCCGAGTATTTTCACTTTAAGGAGTTTAAATTTTCTCCTTATATCATCGATATCTATTACTCTCTTCATTTATATTATCTTATTTTCTTTTTCCACTCTCATCTTATTCATTGCTTGTATCATATCTATCACCTCATCCAAGGTGTGATATCTATCTATCTCTTATCCAAGTCTTTTCCACATTGGATTTGAAGAATCCTCCTTCCTCTTATCCAAGATTCTTCTTGGATATCTCAAACTTCCTCTTCCTCTTCTCTAAGCTTTTTCATGTTTGCAATATTAGTGGCATGTATGCCAACTTCTTTGGCTCAAATTCATTTTCACCTGCTAGTTTTGTTTCACTTGGCTTCTTTTCTAGACACACCTCACTTCTTCACCTTTTATTACTTGTAGTCTCTCTTATCCTTCACCTGTAATCTTGCATCACATCTTCATTCAACCATTATCACAACATATACAAAATAAGCATCCACTCAATCATATCAACACTCATATTATCAATCAAATAAATAGTAAAAGAGGTATCATCACCACTCGATACCAAACCGATACAACTTCTCTAGTTCAGATTTAATTTACCTTTTATCATTCTTGAAGATTCTTACTTCTTAACATCATCTGGTGTATTCATAAATTTTCTTACATGTCTTATCCTTTACCTTGAAGGTTCTTCCTTGAATGAATTAATCATACTTTTGTCTTTTAAAATCCCTAAATGCACATCACCCAATTCTGCTCTAGATTATCAAGACACTAATTAGATCTCCTAGTACAATCTTATAGTCTCCATTAAACCTTATTCTAGCTAGGATGCTTTAACCCACCATTTCTTGGCATTCATGGCTTCGACACTCCATACCTTAAGACTCTACTACCTCACTTGTGTTCCATTCTTGAAGAGATATCAACTCAAGATCTCTAGGGTTATGCCTTGTACGTATTTCACACTTAATTTTATGTTAGATGCAACAATAATTAGTCTAAAAAGGACTCAATCATCAATTCCTCCAAACTAGTTCTATACATTTCCTAAAGACCATGCATCTTGCTTAGTCCTCAATTTATCAATGGTATATATTATTTTTCCTCTTCGTATTTAAATTAGTAGTCTCATTACAATGAAATAGGAATCTTGGGAGTAACCATAGACTTGTCTCAATCTTTTATCCCATCTTTTTCATGGTGAGAATACAATCCTTGTTATTAGTTTCTCACTAGTCTTCCTCATTAAATTTTAGGCTTTAGTTAGATGATTCTCCTATCCATCACCTCATATATTACCATCTACCTAAGATTACAACTATCTTACTTAAATTGGATCCTTTTAGCCCTTTGCATAGTCTAGTGTTCCTAAGTCCATTCAATTAGGCATGATAGTTACCTGTCTTATCAAGAACATATTCAATTCTTCTCATCAAATTTGAATTGAGATACTATAAGATCTCAATTCATAGCTTCAAATACACTTCCCAATATCCTTCTTATACTTTGAAACCCTAGGTGGAGATCAATTTCCCATAATTTAAAGAAACTACCATTTTATAGTTTTCTCATGAGCATAATTTATGATTCTATTATATCAATAGATTGGGGGCTTCTTACATCATATAAACACTAGAAGGACGTAAAAATTCTTTATTACCTTATCAATATCATCAGCTTGTTATAAAACACAAGAAATTACCTTGAATTATATCTTATTTAACTTCTCTTTGCTAATCAGTATTGCTCCCATGGATTCAAGATTTTTATAATGAAATTCTCTCTCTTCATGGCTCATTTCTTATAAAAATTTAGGATTTGTTCCTTTCAATAGGGAAGAGATTATTACCAAGTCTAAGTGAATTTCATTGGTGGAAACGAAAGTTCTGTGATGCCCTAGTTGAAACCCGCGGCCATAGAATTGCCTGTAAGTCATTCGATACTCTATGTCAAGCCTTCAAATAAATTTCACTTCATTTGTAGTCTATTCCTCTACCTTTTTGTTATAATAGTCAAGGTTTTTGGTACACTTTTAGTATATAGAGTATTTTCAAGCCATTTTCCTATCTCACTCATTATCACAGTCTAAACAAATCATGAAAAACCACATGAAACAAGATTTCTAAATGATGGAAAATACATTGCCACAATAGAACCCACTAAAATAAATGAAATTGAAGGAGATCTCAAAACCATTGAGCTCAGGGAATAGAAACTAGTCTTATTCATGATTAAAAATAGTCCTACCACATTGTTTTCATGTAATTTTTTCTACAACTCCAAACATTAACTTCCCTTACCAAAATTATACTTCTTCAACTCTATCCCCTTGATGATAATTTGACCTCTTCTCTTGATTATTTCCTTGAATTAGTTTTCTCCTCTTTATCTTAGTCTAATTCCCCTAACTTGTGTGATTTTATTAACTAACATGCTTGTAATTAGGACATAATTTTGTCACTTTTACCTTTAAGGCTCAAAATTGATCAATACAATATCCTTGGCACTTTTACCTCTCCTCCAACATAGGACAAGATGATAAGACAACTCACATTAAACTAGACACCTGATTTTTACTTTTAACACTCATGGTAAGAACTTATTACATCACAAATTTCAAACTTCTCAACTAGGCACTTGGAGGGAAAACTATGAATGGTTCCTACTACATATTTTCATTCCTTAAAAAGTTTTACTCAACCTATTAAACCTCTACCAAGCATCACCAAGGATGCTCCTGCATCATTTCTCTATAATCAAAAACAAATTCAAACATATATAAGATCATCTATTATCTAGAAAAAATATGCATTAATCACAATGATATACTCCGTATTAGAATTTGCAATTATATATTGATATCCTTTTTTGTTTTCCTTATTAGATCTGAACCGTCCATATATGGTTATAACTATATAGTTTTCGATTGAAAATGTACCTAACCATATAGTTTTACCTAGAACTTAAAATTTATCATTCGGCACTATATGCCCCAATAATCTTAAATTTTACAAAAATTATAAAAAAACATTTTAATTTTTCAATGAAATTATGATTTTTGACACTTACCAACTCATCAACTATTTGAACTATATGACATCCATAACTTAGTCAAAGTGTAATTGTAAATCTTCTCTCATACTTAACATCTTATCCATCTCATAACACAAATCACTATCAACAAAAGTAACAATGAAAAGTACCATTTAACATTTCTGCCATACTATTAATAACAAATGGGACCCTTTGGGAATATAGTCACACATCCTAAATTACTCCTATTAGTTGATTAATGCCTCAAATTTCTGCACTCCATACCTTGGGTGCACTTCCTCCAATTTTTACGCATCTTCATCATTGGGATCATTATTCCCCCTATTTTTGCACTAAAATATGATGATACTTCATTCACAATATATTTAGGTACCATAACCTTCATTTGTTACAAGTCTATTTAAAAACTCTAAACCAAGGTGCTCACTATAATACATTTTTAAGTCACTATTCATGACAAATTTGATACGTATATATTAGACCATGTGATATGTCTTTAGGTTGTATTTGATTACATGGCATAGACATCTAAAATGTTGACATGGTTAATAATGATTAACCCGTGTCTAGAAAATATCCCAACATCACCCATATAATACTTAATCATAAGATTAATTATTATTATTTAATCCATTTTATCTATTTTTACCCCTTTATCATTTTATCATCATTCATACCAAATCATTTTATTTCATTATTATATCTTGTTTCATTCCATAATCCCATTTTATCCTTAGTCATATTAATACATCATTAATATCTCATTATCTCATTAACTAATCCCTATTATCTATTTTATAGGAATTAAAAATTCCTATCCACCTACCACCTACCCTACACCTACTCTACACCTAACTTCTCCATCTAATCACCCCACTAAATATAATTAATCTCATCTAACCACAAGCTAAAAGATCCTCCAAATCTAGAGGCTTCTATTTCTAGAAGCCTCTCTAATTTTCCCTCTTCTATATTAAAAATTCAAATATTTCCCCCTCCAAAAAATTCAATGGAGGATTCTTTCAATCTATGTAATTTTCCAATTCTAGATCCTTCCTCATTCTCATGAATTTTCAACCATTGATCCATATCCTACATAGATCAATCTCAACCCTCCATTTATCCATTCCTTAGCTATAAATTTAGCTCTCCTCCTCCATGAGAGCCAAGTTACAAATTCATATCAAATCTCTTCCGTTTTATTACTCAATCAATATATCAATCCATCTTCAGTCCCAATCGACTCATCCATCCATTGATATTCATATAGCAATCTTCATCAAATCAAAGGGGAGGTGTTGTCCAAATCATCCCACAAAATATGAAGCAAAGCAATACAATCCAACATCTTGAGCACAATCAAGCAATAAAGAGAAAATCCAAAGCATCAAAGAAGGAGGATTTCCACTTATAGGTAAGTACATGTATATGACCCTCTCCCTCTTTCTATCAATTCTCAATCAGAGGTAAGCATATGGTTGTGTTAACATAGGATTTAAATCATTTTATTTCCTATTTTATAAGTTGCATACTAACACCACTTTTTGCTTACATTTTTTTGTGCTTACCGTGGGGCTTACCCCTCAATATTTTAATTGTTTTTAATAGCATTCCATATGAAAAAATAGCTCTACAAATTTGGATAAGTTTTATTAATATTTACCTCTTAAGTTTTGATTTTTGTGACTGTTTCGTTTCATTGCATTTGACCTTTTAAACAACGTTTATGAACATAAAACGGTGATTTTGACTAGAAACAATGATTTTGGATGGAATTTTAACCTCTGTAGTTGTAAGGATATACTTCAACACTTTCATGAAATCTATGGCAGATTTTTTCATTCTTTTGCGCTTTTGCTTAACATGTCACCGCCTTCTGCATTACATTTTGTCTCAGGCAAGGTGTTCAACACTTTTTTGTATGCAACAATGAGTTTGACCATATTTTAGCATGTTTGTTAACATAAAAATGTTTTTGTGACCATTAACCTCTATCTATGTAGGATCAACACTTTTGATCATAGAGTTGCACATTTGCTAAAATATTAGTGCGTTTGCGATAAAATTAGCACTTTTGTTCACACTAGCCTTTTTCTATGCATGGGTTCAATGCTTTTTCTCCTAAGGTAGTGCATTTGCTAATATATTAGTGTGTTTTCTATACAATTGGTTCTTTTATTCACACTAATATTTGTCATTATATTATTCGCGTGTTTGCTTACACTTTAAAGACGTTTGACTTAAAACAATGATTTTGACCTATAATAGTGTGTTTGCTCTAATGCAGTTTTTGCATTAGTATTAGCCAACTAATCACACCTTTTGATCTTTAGTGGTGTTTTCTAGCTTCTTACATTTTGTTTTTTATAAATATCACATGAATAAGGGGAAACTCAGTCAATTTTAATATTCGATTAGTATTTTCCTAACACTTGTGGTTGCAGGACATTGTTCAACTAAAAACATACTAACCCCTTGTTTTGTAGCTTGAATGGTCCTAGAACGTTGGGGTTTGAAAAAAAATACTAATCCTTTGTTTTACAAGCCCCCTTTTTGAAGGCCCCCATCATAAAAACTTTATCATTAATTTTTATTGTTTTGTGTGTATTGTCCTTTTGTAATTTAAGTTGATGTTTTTCTTTAGCGAAAGATGACACCGTGTATGCTCTCCTCTCGCATCCTAGGACAATCTTCATGATCGAAATCAGATAGTATTCTCCCCCTTTTTCATTTTTAGGGGGTAATATGAGGTAGAAGTGAAATCCACGCACTTACCATAGTCCTAGGGGGTCTCTTGACCATGAGATTCACCTCCACGCACCTAGACACACACCTCGTGTTCGATGGGGTTTATAAATTCTTAGACAACTATCGTTATTGGCTAAGAGCTTACTTGTTTAAAGAATAATGTGAAATGAGGGGCTTTCACATCCCAAAACATAGGCCTTAGATAACATCCTTGCAACAAGGACTTAGGCCCCATGTACCGCAAAGTATATCAGGGATGCCCATAGTGAGCTCATGTATCATAGACTAGGAAATTTTTTTGCATATTGATCTATAGTGAAATGAGGCCACAATCCCCAAGATCACTCACTAGCCAACCCCACATTGACACGTAGGTGGAGAGCTAATTAATTCACCATCTTTGGTGAGTGGTATTAAAAGTGGGCTATAACTTGATTCCAATCCCAATTGATTAGTTAGGGTGTGTGTTGCATGTTTTTTGTGTGCTTGTGAACAACCTTAACCACCCCATCACCTTAAAAATTTAAACAATCAAACATCATCATAATCAACCATCCTAAATCACACAATATAAATCCTAATCCCATCACCATCAATCTTAATCCAAAACTAATTTCCCACACATTCTATCTAACCATGGATTTTGATTCTCAATCCCCATCCTTTCTAAAACAACATCCAAACCCCTACCTCTTTTCTAAATCTATCAACCAAGCTATCCTATCATCCCCACACATCAAAGTCAACCATCTCTCTTTGATAATGAAGTCACACACACTATTGAACACCTTAATAAACAAATCTCAAATCTCACATCCTACCTTAACCAATCCCATCCTCGTCATCTGAATCAACCATCCCCAATTGATCCTAACATCCTAAGAACTATCCAACAACTTAATCAACAAATATCCAATCTCTAATATTCAATCAACCAATCACCTCCTAAACCACCATCTCCTAACCAAACCCATCCACAATTTCCCCTTCCTAAGATCCCTATCCTCACCCCATTGAATTCCTCTTTGAGGAACCCAAATCATCTCAATACAAACCTCTACCTAATCAACATAAACCCCTATCCCCACAAGCCAACTTCATCGAATTTCATGACCTCAATAACTTTAACATATATTAAGAGGATATTTTGTATGTCCTCTCTATTCTACACACCCATCTCAACCCCACACAACCATCCCAAACCCCAACCTCTAAATCCCCTATCAATCATCATGACCTACACCTTCGTCCCATCAAAACTCATACAAATAATCCACCATCATCCAAAACCTCAAATCCTAAATCCAATCATCATAAAACTTATCATCGAGTCCCATTCGGTATCCACAACAACCTCAAAAACTTCATACAAAATCATTATCCCCCACATCTCATCTTAGTCATCCATCCTCATCATCTTCACCCTCCCAATCCAATCCTCCGCAATTTCTCCTAGATAGTCCCACATCCCCTAATCCACTATCAAATTCAGCCTCTGATCATATCTCACCCCCTTCATCACCTAATTCAAATACTATCTCATCCACTGTCACTTCATCCAATGTAGCTCCTATGCCACCCTCTTCATCATCTAAACCTAACACTACCATCTATCTTTTAACCCTATTTTATCCCCACCATCCCCTATATATAAAACGTCTAATATAACTCCTAAATCACCAACTCCCAAACCTAACAAATCCAATCCCAATCCTCTCCCCATCCCACCTCCTACCCAATCTAATGAGGATCATATGCCACCTTCATCCACTTCATCCCCTAAATTTACCAAATCTAATGTGGTTCCTACACACACCACACCCATCTCCCGAATCTCATTTTATATCCAACATCACCCAAATATATTGTGACGCCCATATCAAAACCATCCCCTCATCTACATCTATCAATCCCAAAAAAATCTAATCCTAGTCAAAAATCATCTTCCTCAAAACCACATACTCTAACTAGTCCATAATCAACCAGATCTACTCCTTCCTCCAAACCCATATAATCCACTTCAGGCCCTAGGCCTAATCCACCCCCTTCATCTTCTAAGACACATCAATCTAATCCAACTCCTAAATCCAAATTGACAAAAAAATCTCATAAACCACCCAATCCTCTACCTTTACTTCTTACTCCCCAAATTCATTTAATCCAAACTACTTCTCTCATTTAGGAGAATCCTTAACCACCATCTTCCATTGTCTAAAAAATTCAACATGATCATCCACCCCCATAAAATCACACAATCAAAACCTTCCTAACCATATTAGTATCAAGAACATTGTTATTGTAAGATCCATCGCATCCCATGGACATTCAACCAATTGTTTCTTGCAATTGAGGTTTTATGTCCAAAATATCATTAACCAAGGAATTCTTATACATGTACCTCTCTATCCACCACCTTTCCATACCAATCATATTCCTAACAATCATCCACCATCCAAATCCCACTTGACATCCAAACATCATCATCTATCCAAATCTCATCGTATGTCCAAACATCCATCACCAACCAAAAATCAAAACAAATCTCACCTCTCATCCTTTGTTAAGTCTGGCCTTTTAGTGGATGAAAAAATACAATCCCCTAGTCTCATGATAACCACATGGCATCATTTTATCCATCCTCTTCATACCCTATAGCCTAAAATATGTTTTCTAACATAAAACATCGAGGAAAAGTATTAGCCATCCATGAACAAGGAATTCATGAACCCATCTCCCTTCCTCAAAATATAGGTCGTTTAGGATTAGGGTATAAATCTAACACTAACAACATCCCTCCCACTACTCCATTGCAATCCATTTCTACCACTCCTCTTGTTAATCCTACTATCCCAACCACTCATCACAATCAAAAATCATTTAATCCCCCCACAAATACCAAACACCGAAAAATGGATTGAGCACATAATTTTTGCATGCACATGAATGTTATTTCCTTCCCACCCATCATCATTCCATCAAACATATACACATCCATTTATATCTACTTCCAATCCATTAAATTGAACACTTGATCAGATTTATCACACATGTTTTAAGAAAATAATACCTACTACAATTGTGTGATCTTGGTCTACCTTTACCTCCAACATTCCAAAGACAATTGTCCTCCTGAGATCCACACATTTTAACACACTTAATCAACTTGTGGTAAATACCCTTGGGCATGTCTGTTGATACTCTATCTAATTTCATCTTTACACTCATATGCATCCCCCATTAAGTCACTAGTGATTCTTAACACCTTGAGAGTTATCAAGAGAGTGGAACCTCTTTGTGCAAATAATAATAATAATAATAATAATAGTAAAATTCCAAATATCAAAAAAAAATTGTATCAAAATAAAAATATCAAATAAAATCCACCTCAAGACTCTCTCTAGGGGTGTTTCCAGTAACTCTACTGGGGCTATGGATGTCTAGCTAGTAGTAGAGCAATGTTGTGATAAAAGTTAGCTACATCTCTCTGTCGAGCTATGGATGTCCTGGTCGCGGGAACAATGCATGGCTTAGCCTTCCATTCACCCTCCATCCACCTATTTTAATTAATCAATCCCTATACATTGGATAGTTTTTCTTCACATACTACCCATTAATTCTTCACCTCAAGCGGTAATTAACCATCATAATCATACACTTCTATCTCAAAGAGACATAAGAATTGCATGTTGCAGTATTGTTTAAACCTTGGTCACACTTTTATTTTAGTCTGACTCTTTCCTTAAAACATGTGCCATTAAGATCATCTTCTTTTCATCACCTATGTAATTTTCCTTCCATCCATCACATCCACATCCTTTTTCCCTTAGATCAAACATTTGTGGGCAGAAGATGATCCTTTCCTTTTCATCCAATCCTCCTCATGTCCCTTTTCAAATGTTGTCATCATGACTAGGGGAATCATTACTACCATCCACTAGGGCATAATCTCTTTTAGGTGCCTCTCACTTCCCACCCTACCCTACACCTGGGGGAAAATTGAACCCATCCATCCATCCACACACACCACCCTACTTCACACTTCAGGGAGCACCACATCTATCCTTTGATCCATCCCCCTATACTTGGGGTCATATCTTATCATTGTTTGTATCCCCCATATTTTCCTATACCACATCCCTCATCCTATCTATCTATCTCCCATCCCATATCCCATCTAATCCTAACTCATCAACCAATCCCTATCATAAATAACCTATCCATTTCTCTCAATCCTTCCTTTTCATCCTACCTAACCACACTTTAGGACTTATAGGAGAAATTCAACCCCCCTATTACCCATCTCACACCCATAATCAAAAATCCAAACATACAAAATCCAAAATCAAAAAATCAAAACATCCAAAAAAAAAAAAAAAAAATCCGCCCATCAAAAATCCAACATCCAAATAGTGCTAAGGACAATGAAATTGTGGGGGCCAAAAATCTGTTGGAGATCAGTCACTCTACCCATGTCCCTCCTTCTAGTTCTAGTTTATTATCTCAAATAAAACTATAGGCCGAGGCTAAAGGGAATTGAGGACAATGTGGACTTCCTCCTTGAGGAATAAATTAAGACCAATTTGGACCCTTCCATTCTTTCAAATCTGGAAGAGAAACTTGACAGTCTCTCCATTCAAGTCAAATCCCTAGAGGAAAGAGTTCTACAGGTTGAGAATAAGCAAACCAACTAGCTTTCCATTCATAGGGTTGTACTTGACTATATTCAAACAAATGTCAAGTAGGTTTGTGATGCTTGTGGTATCCCAAGGTCAGCTTGGAAGAATGGTATAATCAAGAAGAAGACAATCACTGAGAGCAATCAGGATCTTGATATGCAAACTGCCATCAACCTTTATAAGGCCCTGAAGATTGCTTAGAAAGTCTATAACAAATCTCTTAATTAGTGTTGTTTTATTATTTTGATGTTTTTTTGGTGCTGCGTTTTTCTTTTTATGTCGGTTGTTGGGATCCTTGTAGGAATTTGGCCCCTGCCTTAGTTTATCATCTAATTTTCTAGCTCTTCTTAGGATTTTCTGTTGGGATGTGGCCCCACATATCAAAAATCCACTCTGTTGACATTGTCTATCCTGGCTATTGAGCCTTTTTGTACTACAGGGTATGGTCCCTTCAAAACCATTTACCAATAATAAAAAAATCCAATATCCAAAATCCAAAAATCCAAACTCTACAAATCAAAAATCAAAACATCCAAAATCCAAAATTCCAAACTCTACAAATAAAAATCAAACATCCAAAATCCAAAATCCAAAAATCTAAACATCCAAAATCCAAAATCTAAAAATAAAAACATTCACAAAATTAATACAAAAATGCAATATGTGTGTTTTGCTTTCTTGTGTTTGCTTTCTTGGCTAATGATATGAGGCCCATTTTTTGTTTATTTTTATTTTATCGATGTAATGATATGAGGACCATATTTTTTACATTAATTTGTCCAATGATATGAGGACATGGGAATTTGGCAATACAATCATCATGGTCTTTATACCTTGATGATTTTTTCTCTATGCCACATCCATTACATTTCTAATGATGATAAAAGTGGGCACTTTATGGTAGCACACCCCCTTCTATCATCATCTTTCGAATCATCATCATCCCCATCCTCTCCTTATCATTGACCTATAATCCAAATTGATAAAAAAAAATCATCTAATCCTCCAAATTAAATCCAATCCTCAAATCTAACATCTTCAAATATAACATCCTCTAAACTTCAAATCCTACCCCCTTGACTAGGGAATCTCAAAATCTAACATCTTCAAAAATTCTCAAATCCTATCCCCTTGACCGGGCATCTTCAAATCTAAAGCCAACATCCTATAGTACAACATAATCAAATCTAAAATCGTCACCCTTGTTATACATCATTAACCGGGTCATCCTCAAATCTAAATCCTCTAATCCAAAATCTAATATATCCTCACCTATAATTATCTTCTACTCTCCTACTTATCTCATCATCCAATACATATGAGAATCCTAAATCTTCTCATCTAATGTATCCAACATGGCTTGGTATCAATCCTTCTTTTTTGATATAGATACAGTCAAGTTCAAATAAGTGTGCCAATATAATCCATCACTTATTGATTCATCCTCTTAAGTAAGTTCATGTAATTGTTCACATTATTCCTGCCTTGAGGTGTTAGTCAAGAAGTGATAACAAGTTCACTATACTTAGTTCGAACTTTGAGTGCCCTCCTTAGCTTAGTAGAGTTTATTTTTCTCTATGGGAACAAATTATCACTTGATTATCTTTAGTACTCTTTGTATTTGGTTTATACCCTTCCTCTTATGTCTATCCAATCATGCAATAGTTCACTTTTCCTCTAAGGTTACTCTAGGCTTATCTTCTACTTTCTTCACTCCAAGTTTCTCCACTAGAAATCTTCTTCTCAAATGAAGCCAACATTGGTTTTAGGTCACTCTTATAGAATCTTAGTACTTATCCTCTACTACATCAACCACAAAAATATTATATTAGGAATATTAGTACATTTCAAATCATCAAGTGCTTGTCATACCTTTTTATCCAAATTTTCCCTTAGTGTCCTTAAGACTAGGAGAGTATCTACATGCATGAGTATGACAAAATAAAGTTATCCTAAAGACTCTTTCAACTTCATCAATGTTATTTTGTCTACCTCAATATTTTCCCCAAGTTTGATGACCCAACTCTCTATCCTTCTCCACTTTCTCCTATTTTGCTTCGAAACCCTCAACTAGGTTTCCATACATGGACTGTCATGCATAATTTGTTTTGTAAGAAAAATTAGGAAAAAATAAAGTGATATTTAGGCATCCATCATTGCATTTATTCTTCATATAAAATATCAAGCTTCAATTTGAAGGAAAAATTATACTTCCTTCACAAATATTCCCTAATTCTAACTTGGGACTATGTTCTGGACCTATTGTGGAATGGTCAAGAAAATCTATAAATTCACCAAATGAAAATTAAAATTTCTTCTTGAATCCTTTTGTGCACTCCCTCTTTTCCATTATTTCCAAATTTCATAATAAAATGTCTTAGTTTGAGAGTTCATCTTCCTTGCCCTAGTTGGTCTCAATTGTAGGTTCCTGGAAACTTGAGAAAGCTCTTTTGATTACAAATTTTGATAAGCTTAGATTTAAAGATTCTAATCTTGTAATGGGCTATGTAGAAACTAAGTGGACAAGGATACTTTAGCAATAGACCATGATAATGAGAAAATAACCAATAACTAAGAAAATTACTTCGTATACATGTTAAGGGAACCGTATTCTCCCACATTTTAAAGATGTATCACCTCACAAAGAGTCACAACTCTTGTGTGCTTCAATATAAAATTCCTAGGATTGTTGTAATGATTCAAGATCCATGTCTCATGTTTATAATACCAAGAAAATATTTTCTTTCTGCAACTTCATGATCAAAGTTCCAACTCAGGGTTTTTCTAGAAACCCTTACACACAAGAAGACACTAAACAAGAACCCCACATTTTGCACTGGATTGTTAATTATCTCACCAAGAATTTTTCATTATAAAAACATTTACAACTTCTTACTAACTGGGAAATCCCAACTTCCTTTGATGTCATTCACAGTTGCACACCCTTGAGATCCTTAACATGCAACACCATAAAAATACACACAATCAGGTCTTTATTTACTCAAAGGTCAATATCTCTTGTTTAATAAAGATCTTGAATCACACATTTTAATCATGCACAAGGCTCCAACTGACACAAATTTAATATGGTGTAATGTCATCAGCCAAAGTCTGTATATTCTACTCATAAGCTTATCACTAAGTTTAGATTCCCTTATCTTCTTCCTGAGGACAAAATCCATTCTAAAATCAACACCCATATACCTACAAATTTCCATAAATAACAAACATAAACTCTGCCAAACTGAGTTACAATTCTTTCTTTGTTATAATCTCAAATTGTCACAAAGGAAGCAAAATGGATAAGAACTACCAAGAATCTATGAATCCAAACTCAAACCCACTGCAATTCTTAATAACACCTTTTATGAGATCAATATATCCTTCAAATAGAACAATGAATGCATAAAGAATAGGTAAGAACTGTCACCACCATGAATAATACAGAAATCATGCAAATCACAATAAAATTGAGTTTTTGCACTTCATAACCTCTTGGAACTCCAATTGTTGATTCAATACCTGAGTAGGAATGATGGTTTTCAATTACATTCTCAAATTTATATGTTTTCCATCAATACTTAACTGAATGCACACCTTTAAGAATATTGGTCATATGAGTGGCCTTAGCATATCATGAAGTTTCTTTACTTTAAAGACCAAGTTATTGACTTTTTAACTCATGTCATGACTTCTATTCCCTAAAAGGAACCTAACACACTAAATTATACCTCTTTTCATCATTTTCATGATTGACAAGCTCCAAGAATGTCTTAAAACATTACAACTTGCCAAAATCGGCCTTCAAGACTCAAATTACACCTTTGGAGGGAAAATGGGTAACTTGAAATTTGGAAGGTGTAGGATCTAACTAAAACACCTATCTCGACATCTAAATACCTATGACTATACCTGAGAGACCAAAATTTTATACCTTCATGGCTTATTTATGTACATGGAGTGATGTTCTTGTATCATACTCCTAGGGTAGGAAATATTGCACCCCATAACTCAAGTTTTCTTTTTCTTCTTCCAATTTCTTTGTTTCTTTATCTTCACTTTGTTCTTCTCTTTGTCTTCAACCTGTTCATTCTTCATTTCTTCAATCCTATGCTTTTCCTAGTCTTCATACTACATTTGATCTTCATAAAGGAGGTATGCTTCTATGAGAGCTACTACATAGTCCTTTTCTTCTTCATTTTCCTCTTCAACCTCTTTATTACTACTCATTTTTTACTTCATTAACTTCTTCATGGATTTTACCTTCCTTTTCATCTTGTAGTACCTTCATAAGTTCTTTCTCTGCTTTCTTGTAGTCTTCTTCATCTTCAAATAACTCTAAATTCTCATATTCATTCATGATTTTCTGCCACAAAAATTCTTCACAAAAATTCTTCATCATTATTTCTTCCTTAATTTTCGGTTTGTCATCCTTTTTCTTGACAATATTATTTGTTTTTGACTTCTCATCTTCATAACCTGCATACACACATTCAAAGAAAATATTATAAAAAAAATAGGGAGGCCTTTTAGCCCCACAAGATACTTCATTCATGAGCTCTTTCTCATCTCCATTCTGCTGCTCCATTTCATCATCCTCTCCTTCATCTTTTCCTAGGCAAGCTAAGAAGCTTGCAATTATTTATTCCTCATTTAAACTCTGAATTTCTTCATACACAATCTCTTTGTCAATTTCTTTTTCCTTCTTCTTTATCCTTTTCTCTTCCTTCCTTATCTCTTTTATTAGTCTGCTTCATTTTTCCTTCTTTCCTAGTAGCTCTATAAGTTATCTTATCTTCCTTCTCATCACAATTTTCCATTTTGTCTTTCCTTTCATCACAAATTCAGTTTTATTTCTTTCAACTATCATACTCACAACTTCTATCAACTCATCAAGCTTATCCAAACCCTTCCTAATCTCTTGTTCCATCTTCTTTTCTTGTTTTCTAGCTTCTTCTTTCCTCTTTTCCTCTCTTTTATTTTCTTGTTCTTTCTTCTTGTGATTCATCAACTTCACCAATTATTTTATCATTTCCCCTTTATTCATCTCTGTTGATATTTCTTCTTCATCATCTTCATCTGTCAAATTTGAATCATAAGGCCTAGTGACTTTCAACTCTCTTTTACTGCATATTTTTCTTTCTCCCATTATATTGGCCAATCTTTTCTTATGTTCTTATTCTTTTATCTCCTCATGCACTTGTTTTGATCTTTCCTTTTCTCTCGTTGTTGTTATCTTCTCCATCCAATATGGCATCATGTACCCATGGTCAATGCCTAGTTTCTCACTTTTCTCTTCACTCATCTTTTTATCACTTCCACTTGCACACACTCTCACAACACTTATTAGCAACAACAATAATCCTTTCATTCAATATCAAATCATGAAAAAGCTAAATGATATCAACGATGTAAAGAAACCATGGTTCATGCATGTATTCAAACTTGTAAATGATTAGAAACAACTATTCCCAATTCAAATTTTGTAGCATTCAATAAGTTATAAAACTTAAACAACAATCAACATTCAATACTTTGCCAATGAGGATCACCAATTAGTATAGAAAGGCTAAGAAATTTGCAATTATGAGCCATTATCTACTCAAGGAACCTTTTCCACTTCAAATTTAGGACTACTCTGTCTCATGAGATTTTTACATCATCTTACATCATCACTGCACTCCTTCATTTATTCATCATTTTTATGAAAAATCTTGTACTTATTTACCTTGCTTGATTTCCCAACACTTTTTCTTCATTGATTCTTAATCTACTACACTTATTTAACACACTCCACCTTCACATTCACTCCACTCTGGGTTCTTGGCTTCTTTTCATGTTACTCCCTCCAACCTCTTTATTATCCTTTCATGACTCTAGGTTGTCATAGAACAAAGGACTATGCATACTCACTGTTAAATGATCCTGATGACCTATTATTTATATCACAAGACTTTAACATGCTCCATCAATCCATCCATCAACCTTATCCTATCACCCTACCCCATATATCTTCAAGAAAGACTTTATCGTACTATTATCTAATTGACCAACCCTTATAGGTCTAAGTTTACTTTTCTTGGGTTTGAGCTGTGATTTTCCTTTCTAAGGTGTCCTTACTACTTAAGATCTCCTTACACATAACCTAATCCTTCTTCCATTCAAAACTTACTAACATAGCAAGAAGGATTTAATATTCCAACCAAATTTATATCCCAAATCCTCACTAATCCTTCTAAATTATACCCTCTCACACTTTGAATGTATCTTTACCTTTTATATCCTCAAACACTTAATTCCTTCCTTAGTTCTAAGCCTAAAATATCTTTACTCTACCCCGAGTTCCTTAAATCCTCATCAAAGAAAAGAATCAAAATTCTAGAAATTTTATTTTCACACTTGTAATGGATTTTTAAGGTTCAAAATTTTATAATGGATCCTTCTTTCATCACTATATTACCTTAACTTCATGTCTCGGTCGAGTGCATATTGGCTATAAGGAATGAGCATTTCTTTGTTAATCATATGATTCAAAACTTCCAAGTCTCCTAAATAATATATAATTAGAGATTTTGTATTGTTTCAGTTATGATGAATCCCACATGTGAAGAACACAATTAAGAACTTAACAACTTACCTTAAATCTGCAAACCCCTTATACATGTTAAATCTTTGCAACAATCTTTCAATAAACTGAATTTTCCAACCTAGTAGAAAAATTGTATCAATTGAATTTGCGTACATGGATTCATTTACCCTTTCTTTACCTCATACATGCTCTCACACTCTTTAAAAATACAAATATAATCTAAATGTCAATTCCAATCTCTGATACCACATAATGTAGCCAACATGGCTTAGTCTCAATCCTTCTCTCGTTGATCTAGATACAATCAAGTTTAACTAAGGGTTTCAATATAATCCATCACTTATTGATTCATCCTCTTAAGTAAGTTCATGAAATTTTTCACCTTATTCCTACCTTAACATGTTAGTCAAGAAGTGATAACAAGTTCACTATACTTAGTTCAACATTTTGAGTTCCCTCCTTAGCTTGGTAGGGTTTAGTTTTCATTATGGGAAAAAATTATCACTTGATTATATTTACTACTCTTTGGCTCTATTTTATACCCTTCCTCTTATGTCTTTCCAATCATGTAACTATTGACTTTTCCCTCTAAGGTTACTCTAGGCTTGTCTTCTACTTTCTTCACTCCAACTTTCTCCACTAGACCTTTCCTTCTAAGTCAAGCCAACATTGGTTTTAGGTCACTCTTAGAGACTCTTATCACTTATCCTCTATTACATCAACCACAACAATATTAGATTAGGCATATGAGTACATTTCAAATCATTAAGTGCTTATCATACCTTTCTTTTATCTAATTTTTCCCTTAGTGTCCTTAAGACTAGGAGGTAGCTACAAGCATGAGTATGAAAAACTACATTGATCCTAAAGAATCTTCTAACTTCATAAATTCTCTTTTGTCTACATCAATGTGTGCCCCAAGTTTGAGGACCCAAATCTCTATCCTCCTCCACTTTATCCTCTTTTGTTTGTAAACCCTCAACTAGGTTTATATACATAGACTGTCACGTATAATTTGTATTGTAGAAAACCTCAGGTCAAAATAAAGTCATATTTAGGCATCCATCATATCATTTATTCTTCATATAAAATTTCAAGCTTCAATTCAAAGGAAAAATGATACTTCCTTCAAAAATATTCTCCTCATTCTAGCCTAGGACTCTGTGTTATTGGACCTATTGCGGAATTGTCAAGAAGATCTCTAAATTCACCCAATGAAAATTAAAATTTCTTCCTGAATCCTTTTTACACTCCTCTTTTCCATTAGTTCCAAACTTCATTAAAAATGTCTTGGTTTGAGAGTTCATCTTCCTTGCCCTATTTGTTCTTAACTGTAGGTTCCCAGTGCAACCCGAGTAAGCTCTTTTCATTATAACTTTTGATAAGCTTGGATTTAAAGCTTATAATATTGTAATGGGATCTATAGAAACTAAGTGGACAAGGCTAGTTTACCAATATACCATGATAATGAGAAAATGACCTCTAAATAAGAAAATTACTTATGTGTACATGTTAAGGGAACTGTATTCTCCCACGATGTCAAGATGTATCACCTCACAAAGAGGAATAACTCTTGTGTGCTTCAAATATCACATTCTTAGGATTGTTTCAATGATTCAAGATCCATGTCTCATGTTTATAATACTAAGAAAACCTTTTTTTCTACAACTTCAAGATCACAATTCCAACTCAGGGTTTATCTAGAAACCCTTGCACACAAGAAGACACTAAACAAGAACCCCACATTTTGGCACTAGATTGTTAATTCTCTCACCAAGAAATTTTCATTATAAAAACTTATACAACTTATTACTAACTAGGCAATCCCAACTTCCTTACATTTCATTCACATTTGCACGCCCTTAAGATCCTTAACATGCAATACCAACAAAATACACACCATCATGTCTTTATTTACCCAAAGGTCAATATATCTTATTTAATAAAGCTCATGAATCACATGTTCTAATCATGCACAAGGCTCTAACCGACACAAGATTAATAGGGTGCAAGATCATCAACCAAATATGTGTATTCTACTCATAAGCTTATCACTAAGTTTAAATTCCCTTATCTTATTCCCTAGGACAAAATCCATTCTAATGTAGAGACCCATATACCTACACATTTCCATAAATAGCAAACATAAACTCTACCAAACCGAGTTACAATTCTTTCTTTGCTAGAAGCTCAAACTATCACAAAGGAATCAAAATGGATAAGAACTACCAAGAATTTTTGAATCCAAACTCAAATTCTCTACAATTCTTAATACCACCTTTTATGAGATCAATATATCCTTAAAATACAACAATCAATGAATAAAGAACATGTAGCAATCATCACTTCCATGAATAATACAAAAATCGTGCAAATCATAATACAAAATGATTTTTACACTTCATAGCCTCTTGAAATCCAATTGTTGATTCAATACTCCGGTAGGAATGATGGTTTTCAATCACATTCTCAAATTTATCTATTTTTCATCAATACCTAATTGAATGCACACCTTCAAGTATATTGGTCATATGAGTGACCTTAGCATATCATGAAGTTGTTTTACTTTAAAGACCAAGTTATTGAATTTTAACTCATGTCATGACTTCTAGTCCCTAAAGGGAACCTAAGACACTAACTTATACCTCTTTTCATCATTTTCATGGTTTACAAGCTCTAAGAATGTTTTAAAACATTACAACTAGCCAAAAATGGCCTTCAAGACTCAAATTGCACTTTTGGAGGGAAAATGAGTAATTTGAAATTTGAAAGGCCTAGGATCCAACTAACACACCTATCTCGACATCTAAAGACCTATGACCATACCTGAAAGACAAAAATTTGATACCTTCATGGCTTATTTATGTACATGGAGTGATGCTCATACATCATCATCCTCTAATCCACTCTCATCAACTAACCTAGGCCTCTCCTCTTTTCAGTAGTTACCCATCTCGTTCATCCCACCTTAACCCCTCGAGGGGGCATCATAACACCATAATACCATATTATCTTATTTTTTCTTTGAAAGGTCATTACTACGCAATAACCATTTAAATAGGGAAAATGTAGACATCTAAAATGTTTACATGGTTGATTATGATTAACTTGTCCTACAAATATCCCAACATCACCCATATAATAATTAATTATTATTATTTAATCCATTTAATCTATTTCTACCTCTTTATCATTTTATCATAATTTATCATTTATCCCAAATCATTTTATTTCATTATTATATCTTGTTTCATTCCATTATCCCATTTTATCCTTAGTGATATTAATACATCATTAATATCTCATTATCTCATTAACTAATCCCTATTATTTATTTTCTAGGAATTAAAAAATCCTATCCACTTACCACATACTCTACACCTAATTTACACATATCTTCTCCATCTAATCACCACACTAAATATAAATAATCTCACCTAATTATAAGCTAAAAGATCCTCCAAATCTAAGGGCTTATATTTCTAGAAGCCTCTCCATTTTTCCCTCTTTTATATTCAAAAATTCAAATATTTCTCCTCCTCCATTGAATTTTTAATTCAATGGAGGATTCTTTCAATCTCTAGAATTTTCTAATTCTAGATTCTTCCTCATTCTCATGCATTTTCAACCATTGATCCATATTATACATAGATCAATCTCAACCCTCCATTTATCCATTCGTCAACTATAAATTTAGCTCTCCTCCTCCATGAGAGCCATGTCACAAATTCATATCAAATCTCTGCTATTTTAATTACTCAATCAATATATCAATCCAATCCAATCATCCATCCATTTATCTTCATCAAAAAATCTTAATAAAATCAAAGGGGAGATGTTGTCCAAATAATCCCACAAAATATGAAGCAAAGCAATACAATCCAACATCTTGAGCATAATCAAACAATCAATAGAAAATACAAAGCATCAAAGAACAAGTATTTACACTTGGAGGTAAGTATAGGTATATGATCCTCTCCCTCTTTCTATCATTTCTCAATAAGAGGTAAACATATAGTTGTGTTAGCATAGGATTTAAATCGGTTTATTTCTTAGTTTAAATCAATATATGA
This sequence comes from Taxus wallichiana var. yunnanensis, assembly GCA_018340775.1. NCBI lineage: Eukaryota > Viridiplantae > Streptophyta > Pinopsida > Cupressales > Taxaceae > Taxus > Taxus wallichiana. Next base: position 227,199,673 of record CM031243.1, on the reverse strand, counting down.
TACTAACATTGCTTTTTCTTACAAAAGTTGTAAACTCTATACCATATATCCTTTACCAATGTGTCAAATTTACATATAATTGGAATTTTTTTATGGTCAAGCGTATCCCATACGAGGCCCCTCTACCTAAACTCCTTAGTAAGAAAATGTTGTTTTCTAAACGTAATCCTATTATACGTATACATGATGCTTATAAAAGCTCAATCCCTAGTTGGATTATGCCTAGGTTTTCTATTACACATCATATGTCTCCTAAATTACATTTTCCTCTTAGAGATCTATCCTTGTCCTACTACACATGTGGGACATTAAGGTCAAAGTATCCTTTATTTTTGGGGTCCACCCATCTCCAAGATTTCTATTCTAGTACCACTACACATATGGCTTATTCAAGATTTCAACCTCTTTTGCTTGATGGGTGTGCCCCTCCTTCGGACATAATCATAGGGTATCTCTTGCATTACTACTAATATTGACACAAAATATTCTAAAATTACAAAAGCATTCAAATACTTGTAAAAATACACACTTAAGACCTACATATGACTTAATTTTATAGCTTATTACTTTATATGTGTTGTTTTTCATATTGTTAGATATATAACACGTTTTCTACATAATATTTGAACACTTTTATTCCTAAGGTATGATGAGATTGATGCAAGCGCGTGTAAGATTACACACAATGAGAAGTAACAACATATATCCTTTATAATTGACCCTAATCTTCTGGGTACATCTCCCACACTAATCAAGTGCTTTGGTTTTAGTACATTTACTTTCCTTCCTCATTATGCCCAATATCTTATATTGTGCATATGTTATTTTTGGGACTATTATGGTTAGCACATGTGTCTTATGCAGTGATAGATTATCTTGATTGATGTGTTTCTAGGCTATTTCTTTCTCTTGTCTCCATTTTTGACTATGTATATGCTTGTTTTTATGTCCGCAACCTATAGAATTTACTCTGTCTTGTGACACATTTATGTCCTTTTTTTGGATCTATGCCTTTTATGTATGTGATATTACTCATGTACTTACATGTTTTCTTACTTATATGATTTCCTCCATGTATGTCGCATATGACCTTTACTCTACATGCCTTGCGACACTTTTTTGTCCCATGTTTTTACCTTTTTGCCTTTTATGTGACTCTTTTTTGTGTCATTTCTTGTGTATTAATATGTTTTTTTCCTCTTCACATGTTTAATATTATACATGATTACTTGTGTGATTGATTGTATGTTAGGAAATAAGGGATAAAATATGTGGAATAATCCCTCACATAATCGCAACAGTAGAAACTAATATGCGAAAATATTACAAATCTCAAATAAAAGTGTAGAATAAAATAACACAACACAAAGAGACAATATTTAACGTGGTTCACCCAATTTGGGCTACGTCCACCAAGAATCACTTGCTCATATTTTATTACAAGCCACCGCTCTCTCAATACAATACCCATATCTATTTGGAGCTATGCTCAACAAACTCTATAGAATTCACACCCAAATTCAAAACACATATGCAATGTTACATTAACCCTACCATATGCACAAAACCACATAAGTAGATGATTATATTCTTTTGTTAAGACTCTTTTATCAAACACTTTTGTTTCCCCACCTCTAGGTTCTTTTGATCACTCAAGGCCAAAGTTGACTAAGTATGAAAAGACCCGCGGAAGTCTTCCACGTGTCCCATCAAAGATAGCTCTAAAGATGGAATGTCATCGAAGCAAGGTGTTCTCACACTAGTGAAAAATATCCACATGTCTATCCTAACATGTTTGATATAATCCTAGGAATAGAGGACCTTGAATGAGCACAAACCCTCCATGTGGCAAAAATAAACTTCACCAATCGTGAGAGACTCAAAGAAGAATACCAAGTAGGGGAGGATACACAGACTCCTATAAAGGGGAAAAATCTTTATTCCAGATCCGAATTAAAAACACTGATCGGTGGTAGTGCCGCATTTAAAATAATTGGGGGTGGGAGCCAGAAGGATAAGTGTAGGGCCTTATCAAAATTTAAGGAAAAAAGGGTGGTAGTTGAGAGTGACATTCGAAGGAGGTCTTTAAAAGCAGGTAAGGAAGAAGACTAAAAGGGGGAATTTTGGGCCAGAAGGAGGAAAAAAATTGAAGAGTTTTGTATGCTTTGTAAAATCTAGCCTTAGTAGGCCTCTTTCATAGAAGAGAAGTGTAATCTATGCTTTCATGAGCCTTATGTACCATTTCTCTATATGAATAAAGAGTTCTTATTTTGTGTAATTGGATTTTTGCATGTTCTAAACTTTCATTTCTTTTATAAGAAGTAGTTTTAAATGAGTCAGGAAATTCATCGTGCTTGATGCCCTTAGGATTTCCCTGTTTCATTTATTATCTATAAATCAATCATTTCAGTTCCTTATATTTTTGTGTTATTAGAGTAGTGGATCGTGTTGTTCATCCCTTCAACTATTCTAGATAAAGATCTCAAGAATTTTTCATTTTCATTTCTCTTAGATCTACGCATCACCTTTTATTTTAGTCATTTATGTGCTTTCCTCTAAACCCTACCCCAACCTAAGAAAAGAGACATCTTCTTTAAAATCTAGAGGTCACCTTAGGGCACACGTCTCACATACCTAAGGTTTCCTACAACTCTGATGATTTATCCGTAAGGATTATCGTGAATAGTTTTCTCAGCACACCGGTGGGACATTAATTTCTAGATTAAGCAACATCAAAAATATATCAACTGGAGTAAGGTCCAGCTCTCCCACTTGAAGGATCAAATGAATGCAAATGAGGGTGAGAGCAAGGGAAGAGGGTCTGATCAACTATTTATAGCTATCTCCCCCATGGCATAGAAGGAGAAGACAGGTTCAAAGGTCCCCATCCCCCCGGATCGACTCTCTCAACCCCTCCACCAGGGAGGCCTTTTACATAGTCAACTAGGACCCTCAGACCCATCATTATGGCTCATCTTCAGCCTCCACCTTCGAGACCTTTTGTTTCGTGGGATCAGGGAAGCTCACTCACCTTTCCTGCTCCCCACTGGTATGGAACCCCATTCTAGCCAATGTGTTAAAAGCATTACCCAAATTTAGTGGTGAGGATTTCAAAACCCCGAGGAGCATCTCCAGGATGTAGCAGAGATATGTGTAGTACATTATATAAGGGAACAAGATGTTTCCTTATGTCTGTTGGCTGCCTCTTTTAAGGGAAGGGCCCTGAATGGTACTAATCTTTAACCCCTAATACTATTGGTACTTGGGACCAATTAGGGGGGCCATTGGTGACAAGGTTCAGTGAAAAGGGAGACCGGTCATCACTCCTACAACAACTAATTGGTATTAAAAAGGGTCCACAAGAATTGATGATAGATTTTAACACTCGGTTCCATAAAACCTAGCAAAGGATTCCGGCCTTGGCTAGACCACCTGCAGGTATGGCTATTGTCTTTTACCTAAAATCCCTAAATTCAGATATTTTGGTAATGATTCAATCATTGGGAGGGGATTCTTTTCCATAGGCCTATAACATTGCGGTCCAAGCTGAGAATAATCTAATAGATGTCGGGAAGCTCCTCCCCAAACTCTTTTACTGATAAATCCAGAGATAGCCCCCATTCCACAAGTACAAACACCGAGCCCGTCCTTGACCCCTACATCTTTATATAATTACCCCCCGTGGTTATGGTTCCCACTCCTACCACTACGTCCTCATCTTCCTCTCCCGAAATGGAGGAGATGAGGAATATCCTGAGAAGTTTTTCTAACAAAATAGTGAACCTTAAAAGGAATCAGGAAGCCTATCCAAGGAAAAATTATCAAATTTTCCAAGGTAACAGCCCGCTTACCCCTCTACATACCAAAATATTCAGAGGCTACCAACTACTCAACCATAAAATCAAATATTCCTTGTACCAATGCCTCTTCGAACCATTCCCCCAATAACGGAAGAGAACTAGTCCCTAGAAAAAACCATCTGGCTGAGGAACCCAACGCCTGGTGCTTCCCTTGCAATAATTCTCATATGCCAAGAGACTACCCCCAAGGGAACTTGTAGCTAAGGATAGCCGAGAAATGATCAAGAGAAGGTTATGAAGCATGTACAGCTGGACCTCGCCAGTCTGAGGGAGCCCAAAGTGCCACTTTCACCACCTAGATGCAAGGGATGTCCCTAGAAAAAGAGTCAAAGATTGCACTAGAGCATGCCCTTTTATCTTGGTTAGAAGGGGAGGAGTTTGTCTTCATAAATGAGGTATCTATTCCAAATCCTATTCAGTTTAACTACAACACCCACTTCAAGAAAAGGATCATTGAAGCAGATGCACCGGCTCCGACTTCGATTGACAAGGTGTACAAAGAGCCTCTGATTATCGTGAACATGCCATCACCAAAAATAAAGGAAGCTCCAAAACCAATCAGAAGGATCAAGAGGTCCATCACCTTGATAAGGAAAGAACGAAGCATCAACCACCTCTCAAACCATCACTAGTTGGACCCATCAACGTAGTCCAACAGCTGAAAAAGGCACCAGCCATCGCGTCTTTGTGGGATCTTCTAAGAATTCCCGAGCAGAAGGAGTTGCTCCAAGAAGCACTAAAATTAGAAGGGGATGCGACCAAGGTGGGTCCCTCAAAAGGACGGGTCAAAGATACTCAAGTGCCTATAGAAGCTATATTGCTAAATCAACAAGGAGAGGCGGGTAAGCCGAGGCCCAACCCCTTCTTTTTAACTCTCATTATAGGTAAGAAGTTATTACATAACTCCATGATAGATTCTAGTGCAAGCACTACTATCATGCCTCAGAAATAACAGATGCTTTAGGAGTTCAATATGAACCCTTGAAGAAAGGAGTTATGCAACTGGATGGGAAATTTGTTCCAACCATAGGGGTTATCAAGGGACTCCCATTACAGCTATATTCCTTCCCAAATATAACTGTCTAGCCAAGATATCGTGGTGATTAATGTCCCACCGGTCTTTGGGCTCTACCTCTCCCAAGATTTCACGGCTAAGATCAATAGGTACATGTCTTTGGATTGGTCCCATTTAATCCTATAACCAAGTATGGGTCTAAAATGAAGGTCTTGTTAGAACCACTCTCCAAAGAGCATATAACAGACCAAGCACCTTCTAGTTTCGAGGCCTCCCATGCTATGATCACCAGAGAAGAAGAACTGTATGTAGAGGATGGAGAGCCCCAAGAGGGTGATCATCTATCTAATCTTCCCCTGGGAGATCCTTTTGGGAACTTTGATTCAACTAGCCTGGGCACTTACGTCATCTTCGATGAAAACCCCACAATCCCAAAAGTAAAAGGAGAAGTCGATGCATGATAGAATAGATTTCCCAGTGACCCTCCAATATGGACCCTATATTTTGATAGGGCTAGAAGAAAAAATAGCTTGGGAGCCAAAGTTTTCCTCAAATCTCCTGCCAATAGGAAGATTCTCCAGTCAATTCATTTCCAGTTCTCCTACACTAGTAATGAGGCAGAGTATGAGGCCTTGGTGCATGGTTTATGCACCACCAAAAAGGAAGGTATCAAGAAGCTAAGGGTATTCAGTGATTCAAAATTTTTGGTCACACAAGTATGGAATACCACCGCCACTAAAAACCTGTTATCCAAAATGAGCCCCCTGCTTATTTTGGCTAACTTGCCTTCATTCTTTCCTTCCTTGTGCTTCAACTTCAATTTTTACACATTTTAAGCACTCAAAAGATTATAGAAATGGCTTCATCAGATAGAGAATTATTTCCCCTTTCCAGAAAGGTAAAGAAGTCCTCCTAACTCCTTGTATGTTTTGAGTTATGGCTCTGGAGTTTGGAGGGGAAATTTTCCCAAGGCAGGCCCATAGTCAATGAAATGGTGCCACGTGTCATGGAGAAATGGTGGGTGTCGGGGATTTCTAGTTTTTGGCATTTGGTCAAAAGGGGCACAAAGGAAAATTTCAGCCCGAAATCCCGCAAAGGGGGAAAAAGTTCAAGTTGCAGCCCGCGGATCATCCAGAAGGCACCACGCATCATCAGCGGCGGGGGAGAGGAAAGTTGAAGATTTTGGCTTTTGGGCATAAAAACTCAAAGGCACGTGAAATGAACCCATAGTCCCATCGATAAATGAAATGATGCCACATGTCCATGTCGGCAGTGGAGGTCGGGCCCGCGGAGGTAAATTGGGAAATTTTCCCAATGAAAATTTTAAAAAGAAAATGGGCAAAATATTGTTTTGAGCCCGCGGCTGAACTAGAGGGTGCCACGTGTCTTTGTGGGAGTGGGCCATAGAGAATTTTGGGAAATTTTCCCAATTTGAAAAAAAAAGGGGAAAAGTTCAAATTTTGGCCCGTGAACCCTATTTTTGCCCTAATTTCACCTGTTTTGCCCTAAATCTTCAGAGGGCCATATCTTTTGATCCAGAGCTCAAATTTTTGCATTTTTTATATCATTGGAAAGCTGTTGAAATTATCCACATGATGGAATATTCAATTTTGTTTTTGGTGGAGTTAGGTGGGAGAAAAATGAGAAAACATCTCTGATATGTACAAAATACAGAATCGATGTTCAAACACCAAAATTAATGAAGTATGGGTCGTTTTTGGATCTCCGAACAATGTACTTTGGAATATGGGTTTGTCCATAAAGCCCATCACTTTGTAGGAAAGATTAAGGGATTTGATTGGTGGTTGAGCTCATAAATCAATTTTCTCATTTTTTTTTTTTCCTTGGTTCTACTTTTGCCATTAAAGCCAGCTTTTGGCTCATTTGTAAAGGGTTGGACATTTTTGTTCTTGCACTCCCCTTCTTCCCTTGGCACGTGAATTTGACAAGTTTTAGACCTTCCATGGAGATTGTGGCACGTTTTTGCCTCTCCGCCATTGTAATGCATTTATTAAACTTGGGATTGGTAATGCATGTTTTGTGAATGATTCTCCAATCCTCTCATGCATTTATCATTGTCTTCTAATATTTCATTATATTCTCGTAATGTGCATGTTTTAGTGTTACATCTTTGTGATCTATGTTTATTTACAAGAAAAAAGTTCATCACTCCTTTAGTGTATCACCATTTTTACTTAGTTTGTTTCCTTTTGCATCCTTTATCTCTATCTCCTTGGAATTTAGAATAGGATTTAGCATTGAACCTCTACAAAATTCATGCAAAAAAGAGGGGTAAGAACCAGATTTATCTCTGGATAGTTTTCTCACCTTGTAAGGTCCCACACCTTAGAGAAAACTCAATGTTGTGTAATATCACTAAATGACTCAATTATAGATTGCATATCCAAAGGTCATTTAGGGGGTGTTGTATATTTTCACTAAAAGTTTTGGCATGATTCTATGGGACCCAAGAGGTCTTCCACTTCATCTTTTAGGTTGGTGTGTTCCTGTGAAGATTTCAGCCTTTAGAGGCATTCTCAAGCACATTTGGTGACTCCGTCTGGTCAACAACCCATCTCTGAGGTTGCAGACCTTCTTTCCATTCATTTTCATTCATTTTTCATCCATTCATCCTTCCATCTCTTCCATCTTATTTCATCCCATGAAGTTGTGCAATCATGACTTCATTTCCATCATGGAATTCACATTTACAACAGTAATACATTCCACCTCCAACATGTTTTACAAATCCTTCAAATCAACATTTTGAGCAGATTCAAGACCAGTATGCATGTCCATATGAGCAATGCCAAAATCACTTTGGCTATGAAGCATATCAAGCAAAATAGTATGCATACAATGAAGAAAATCAAATGCAAGATGTTGGTCTATTGGAGAAGATCCAAAAAATGGAGATTGGCATGGTGCAATCAAGAGCAACAGCTCAAATGGAGGCTTTTAGAATTGGTCAGGGCACCTTGTCCATGGGTTGGCCCTTTTCCAAGACACTTCAGCCCTCAGGAGAAGCTGGACTTCATGATTGAGACGTTGCCCCAACTTACACAATATACAAGTGGAGATAGAGGCCTATAAATTTGGTGTTGAGCAACCTTGTCAATGGGTAAGTTCTACACCATCATCTGGTTTTTCTCTTTCCATTCCTCAAGTAACACCATCTCATTTTGAATGCCAAATTCCAAATCCAGCCCATGCTGCCCCAAATGTGAAATCCATTTCTCCATCCCCTAGTCTTCCACCTCATCTCAATTCTTTTGTCCTTTTCCCTTCCAAGCAGCCATTCCCTCCAAACAAACAAGAAGTTCTACCTCCTCCACCACCACAAACAAATGCAAAATTGGTTGAACTCCAACCTATTTCTCCTCTTGCCTTCCCAATTCCATGTGGGGAAGAAGAAATTGCAAAAATCAGTCATGAAGGATAGCAAGAGGAAGAACCAAGAAAAGAAGGAATGATTAAGAGCTTAGTAAGCTTGGCTCTTAGATATGGGATTGAGAAAATTCCTTTGCTGGTGAAGCCTACAGAGGAGGCCAAAGATGAAGAGTCAATGGTGGTTAGGACTAATTTTGTTGCAGTAGAAGAAGAGCAAAAAGAAGAGGTAGATCAGCAATCAGTTTTCTCATAATGTAGTGTCCATGTTGGCACTCTATTTGAAGAAAATTCTGATCTAATCCAAGTTGCACAATCAGCCATGGAGGAGGAAGAACAATCAGCTCCAAGTCCCATTGAAGAGGAGCAACTAGAAGAAATCAAATCAGAATTGGAACTAGATGAAGGAAACATTATTGAATATTTTTACTTTCATTTGAAGGGCCTGATTAGATTGATGAATCCATCATGGAGGTGAAAAAACAAATTCAGAGGCACTGAATCATGAGCAGGCTACACAAGAAGTTGCAGATTTCTCTCCCACTTCATCTCTCCAAAAATATGATTTTTGGGATGAGTTCAAGCTGACAAGATTCATGTTTGAAGATGAAGCTCCACATGGTGAAAAAATGCATATTTGAAGGTCACCATGCAAAAGGGAGAGACCTTGTTGTAGCAGGACATTGAAGAGTTTGATTTTCCATCAAACTTAGAAGAATGTTTTGATGAGAAGGAGCCTATAGAAAATGCAACTTTTCTTTCTTCATCATTCATTCTTCAACAACAAGAACTCTGCCATGGAGGAGAGGATTCAAGGACAACAACCTGCAGTTTGCAACATGCCTCTTGAATCAAAGTTGGAAGAATTTGATCTTCCAAAAGCTACAATGGAGGAACTCTAGAGCCAACAATGTATTGCAGCAGGTTACAATAATGCAAAATCAACTTCATTGGATGTTGCAATCAATAATGATGAGCTGCATATTATAGAAGAGTTCCATACTACCATGAAGGAAGGAAAAGAGCATGAGGATTCTATCATCTCTTCCACACCATCCATTCAAGAAGGTCTATAAGAGGACTCCATTTTTGGAGTTGAAAATCAGAGCAATGGGCACATCCAAAGGGTCGACCTTGCTCAATCAGGTATTTGGCTTCATTGGATCCAAAAGAGGAGTTTCCAATAGTCATGCTTGCTTCAGAGCATGATTATGAGCATCAAAGTGCCAAGGATCAGTTGTCATACCTCTTCAATCTAAATGCAGAGCAACTAAAAGAGGTATTTGATTTGTTTTCAGTTGACACCTTGCTAATTTGGGTAGAAGAACAACTTCTTGTTGATTTTCCACTCATCCAACCAGCCATGATCAGCTCCAAATCAATTGCATGGCTGCCAATTTTGAAGAAGGAAGCTATTTTGCACAACCAATTAGTAGGTTTGTTTAGCTCACCTTTGCTTCCAATTAGAGTAGAGTAGGTAGGTTTTCTTTCAGCAAAAGAAGTGCTTTTGCACACTCTGCATATCCCACTTGGGGTATGTATGATTTCCAATTTTGTACATAGTTGTTTGGTGTTGTTTTGGTTGCTCTTGCACAGTTCATTTTAGTGGCTTTTGGTGAAGATCAACTCCAAGTTTCAGTGGGTTTCCAAGTGGCTCAGAGGTCAAATTTTCATTGTTTAGATTAGAATTGGTTATCATGCTTGACTCCATGCCCAATGGATGTAAAAAGGCCACTGATCATTCATCTAGCAGGCAGATGACCCCTCTGAGTCGCCAAAATTGTTATCCAAAATGAGCCCCCGCTTATTTTGGCTAACTTACCTTCATTCTTTCCTTCTTTGTGCTTTAACTTCAATTTTTACACATTTCAAGCACTCAAAATATTTTGGAAATGGCTTCATCGTATAGATAATTCTTTCCCCTTTCCGTAAAGGTAAAGAAGTCCTAACTCCTTGTATGTTTTGAGTTATGGCTCTACAGCGAGTTTAGAGGGGAAAATTTCCCAAGGCAGCCCACAAATAATGAAATGGTGCCACATGTCATGGCGGAGTGGCGGATGTCGAGGGGATTTCTAGTTTTTGGTGTTTGGTCAAAAGGGGCATAAAGTAAAATTTCAGCCCGAAAGCCCACAAAGGGGGAAATTTTCAAGTTGCAGCATGCGGATCATCCATAAGGCACCACGCATCATCGGGGTGGGGGCGGAGGAAAATTGAAGATTTTGGCTTTTGGGCGTAAAACTCAAAGGCATGAAATGAACCCGCAATCCCATTGATAAATGAAATAATACCACATGTCCACGTTGGCGCAGAGGTCGGGCTCCGCCGAGTAAATTGGGAAATTTTCCCAATGAAAATTTTAAAAAGAAAATGGGCAAAATATTGTTTTGAGCCCATGGTGAACTAGAGGGCACCATGTGTCTTCGAGGGAGCAGGACGTGAAGAATTTTTGAAATTTTCCCAATTTGAAAAAAAAGGGAAAAAATTCAAATTTCGGCCGCAAACCCGATTTTTACCCTAATTTTGCCATTTGCCCTAAATATTCAAAGGGGCATATCTTTCGCACCAGAGCTCAGATTTTCACAATTTTGGTATCAATGGAAATCTATTGAGATCCTCTACATGATGGACACTTAAATTTTAAATTTTGATGGATTTTCTTGGGAGAAAATTGAGAAAACATCTCTAGCATGCAAAAATGCAAAAATCGACCCCAACCACTAAAATTAATGAAGTATGGGGCTCTGTTTTTCTCTGCAAAGCAATGTATGATGAAGTATGGGATTTTCCATGGAAACCCAGAATTTTATAGGCTAATTGAATGGATCTTGTCGGTGGTTGGATTTTTAAATCAAATTTTCCTGTATTTTTGGTTTTCTCCATTCTGCTCGAGTGATAAAAGCTAGTTTTGGCTCATTTTGTAAAAAGTTGTTCATCCTTCTTCTCTGCCTCTCCCTTATTTTCTTCCCTAGGGTTGAAAATGGAGTTTAAACCTCCTCTCCTACTCTGTAATGGAATTTTTTTCCTCTTACCCGTGAAATGATGTTTTGTGCAAACTTCTGAGCAATAAAAATGTGTTTTGTGATGCATTTGTCCATCCTTGCTCGTTTTTTCTTGTTTTCTTCTTGCCTCTCTTCATTGCAAGTATTTGTGCATGTTTGAATGTTCATTAGTAGGTTTTGGAGCTATGTTCATGGAGTTTTGGAACATTTTTTGTGTGAAATCCATCCTTGGTTTTGTGATGCACTTGTCCATCCTTTCCATTTCTCACCTCTTCTTATTCCATGGCAGTTTTGATAGATGTTCAGCATTTTCCTTCTTTGGTGTATCACCGTTTTAGTGTAGGATCTATTTTTTCTAGTTTTCCTTCTCTCCCTGTCTCCTTAGAAGTTAGATTAGGATTAGATTAGCTTTCTTGCACTAGAATAGCTTGTGGTTGGTAGTTTAGGAAGAGGAACCAACCTTCTCTCGGGAGAGCTTTCCCCATTTGTAAAGGTCCCACACTTAGGGAAAACTCAATGTTGTGCATCCACAACAAATGAAATTGCCTTAGAAAAGCAAATCCATAGGTCATTTTGGGGGTCTTTGAAATTTCACTAACAGAACCCAAGGATGAGATCCTATCGGAACTAGATATGGGATTTGATAGATGATTTTGAATATTTTAACATTAAGGTAGTGCCCCGTGATCAGAATACAGAGGCAGACATGATGGCTACCATTGGGTCTCAATTTGACCCAACCCGAGATCTACTCAAAAATAAAGATACCATAAAGGTGATCATTCACCCCTCTATCCCTGATAACATACACCATTGGTAGGTGTTTGATAATGACCAACAGATCATACATTTCCTCTAACAGTCTGATCAATTCACAAATCAACTCCATCCTAAGATTGAAGAAGCATATGGGGACCAGATAATACAACTAAAGACGAAAAAGCTCCCGAGAGGATTAATTACTCTTGAAAATATTTTCAACTCGGATGATTCTAGTACAGATCGAGAGAAGGTTCGAGGCTATAAAAGAAGACTATGTAGAGTTGGAAATAGCTAGGGACAAACGACTCAAAGTTGGAAAGTCAATGACCCAAAAGGAAAGAAATCGACTTGTGGCCTTGTGTCACAAGTATGATAAAGTAATGGCATGGACATATGATGATCTCCATGGTTATGATAAGGACATTATCCAACACACCATTGACCTAGAGGCAGGGACTAAGCCCGTGTGTCAAAAACAAAGGCCCATGAACCCTAAGGTAGAAGCCCTCATGGCTGAGGAGTTAAGAAAATTACTGGAAGCCCGTATCATTTTTCCGATCAAACACACCATGTGGGTCTCTAACTTAGTTCCAGTAAGGGAAGAAGAATGGTGAAATACGACTCTGCGTAGACTTTAGAGATCTAAATAGGGCCTCCCTGAAAGACCATTACCCCTACCCTCTATGGAACAAATTTTACGAAAGTTGCAGGCTCCAAATGTTTTCTCTGTTGGATGGTTTTTCAGGTTATAACCAAATATGGCTCGTGGAAAAGGATCAGCATAAAACTACCTTCACAACCAAATGGGGAACCTTTGCCTATGCCAAAATTCCTTTTGGGCTCACAAATGCAGGGGCTACTTTCCAAAGAGCCATGGACACCACGTTCGGGGAATTGATAAACAAGGTAATCCTCATATACCTTGATGACCTTACTATGTTTACTAAAATGGTGGAAGAGCATTTTGATGCTTTAGAAGTTGTGTTTAAAAATGTCAAGAGTTTGGAATCTCTCTGAATCCAAAGAAATGTATCTTTAAAATTCCCCAAGGAAAGCTTTTTGGGACATGTGGTGTCAAAGGAGGGAGTTTCCATTGATCCCGAGAGAGTCGAGCCATTTTGGAGCTTCCCTGGTCAACAAGAAGGTTGTTCAATCCTTTTTAGGAAATATCAACTTCGTCGGTAGGTTTATATCAAATTTCATAGGAACTATCCACCCAATCACCCTCATGCTAAAAAAGGACCTAGTTTTCAAATGGACTGAAGAAGGTCGTCAATCATTTTGAATCAATAAAGGAGGCTATTGCATCGGCCCCTATACTCCACAACCCTGACTTCTCAAAGAGTTTCATTATGTATGTATATGGTGGGAAAAGTAGCATAGCATCTGTGCTAACTCAGAAAGGAGAACGACAAGGGGAGGAACACCCAATCACTTTCTTTTCAAAACCCTCCATGACTATGAGACAAGATACAATTTTGTGGAAAGGCAAGCCTATGCTATAGTCAAAGTTTTGAAAACATTTATACATCCGGTCAAGCACAAAAATCGATTCATGGTGGTTCACCCCAAACAAAGAGTACATAATGGAAGGTGAGATAACCAAAAAAAGGGAAAATTGGATAACAAAGATCCTGGAATATGACATAGAGTTAAAACCCATGAATCTTGTGAGAGGCAAGGGGTTGTGTCAATATTTAATGTAGGAACCTGTCCCCGAAGTGAATGGAAAATCAGAGGTGATAATGTATCTCCATGAGGGAAGACCTAAGGGATGGGTCTCTAACAGAATCCATTTTATGCAAACCAGAGAGTACCTAGGCCATCTCCCCTTTAAAAAGAGGAGATATTATAGGAAACAAGGGACTCATTTTGCTATGATTGACAACTTCCTTTTTAAAGGAATTTCAATGGGTTAATGTTAAGATGTCTGGAAGATGAAGAGGCCAAAATATTCTTAAGGGAATTGCATCATGAGACTCTGGGCGGTCACTTTTTGGCCCAAACCACAACTATAATGATCTTAAAAGCATGATATTTCGACCTAACCTATTCATTGATAGCCAGACGGAAATAAACAAATGTAAGGTTTGTCAAGTTTACGTAGGTTTTCGGAGAAACGCGGTATTACCCCTCACCCCATCCTAATTGAATAACCTTTTGCACAATGGGGTATTGATTTTATTGGAATGGTTAACCCGACTTCAAGTGCCAGACACCGGTGGATTCTCACGGTGACTGATTATTTCACTTAATGGATGGAGGCAGTTTCACTCAAAGAGTCCACTAAAAATGTGATCTTAGGACTCTTGCAAGATATCACCACATGTTTTGGTCCCCCCACACCATTATATCTAACAATGCCAAATATTTCCTAGGAGCTAAAGTGTTTGATTTTGTGGTCAAGCACAAGATATATCTAAATACATCCTCCAACTATTACCCCCAAGGAAATGGCCTAGAAGAGTCTACAAATAAGAATATGATAAGACTCATCAAAAGGATGGGACATGAGCATAAAAGGTTATGGCATGAGCATGTTAAAACAACCTTATGGGCCAATCGATCACTCCAAAATAGATCTTGAAAGCTTCACCATATGAAATAGTCTATGGGAAAAGTGTTGTGATGCCAATTTCCTTGGAGATTCCTGCATTACAACTACTAAAAGGATTTGAGATAGAGGAAAATGGAGCGATGCCAGTGAGGCTCACCGAGCTGGTTGAACTCCAGGAAAGGCATGAACTCACCCAAAAACCATGATCAATCACCAACAAATAGTCAAGACATGGTTCGATCAAAAGACATCAGAGCCAAACTTCCAAGTCGGAACCACCATCCTAAAGTGGGATGCTAGAGCAGCCAAGCCCGAGAACCATGGGAAGTTCAACCCCTTATGGACTGGACCATTCAAGATCAGTGCATGTAAGTAACATAACTCATTTGAACTTGAAACCATGGTGGGATATCCTTTGGCTATCCTAGTGAATGGGATTCACTTGAAACCCTACGTTTAGGTATCCTTGGAAATTGTATCATATGTACATATATGCTTCCTTTTTTTTTTTTGCCTTCGTTCTTCTTTTGGATTTGTTCCACATGTTCTACCGCCCCTATCGACATCTCTTTTGATTTTTGAGGGAGGCCCCTCCCCCTGTATTTTCTCACTTTGAAGTCATCATCAAGGGTAAGGTCCCCTTTCTTAATGAGGAGATCCACAATTAATGCAAGATCTATCAGAAGTCACCGAGTTTGATGCCTTGGGTCTCTTACCTAAAGGAACATTAATAAGAAGTGACTCCAAGAATGTGTGAGATTTTACTCCCTAAGTAGAAACGGATATTAAAGGTGCCTTGAGATGTTTGGTAGGGTCATTCTAAAGCATCTAAATTTTTTTGAGTTAATTGATGAATATCAACGTCTCCAAATTCTCTAGAGTCATTTATAGATTCAAAGATACCATGGCCACCTCTAGTTTTGTTCATGCAACAAAATCCTACACAGGTAACCCATTCCTCCTCAACATCACTAGCCTAAGTTAAAATACCTAAACCCGTTGTCCCGGTACAATGACCCTTCACTGGTCATTGACCCAACCGATGATATATTCAACCCCAGTCTCAACAAAAGGCCTAAATCTTTAAGAGAAGTAGCATGCACTAGGTTCAACCTTCTAGGGAGACTCTGAGTCATTCGGTTCTAGGACCTGGAGCACAACTCTCACCCAATATATGGTTCCTCTTACACACCCATGCCCAGAACTCATACAGACGTGTGCGGCCTATTTCAACTTAGAGAGCCACACAATCCAGGGCTGAAATATAGTTATAGTAATTACACCAAAGGCTATCAGGGACATGTTAGCCCTGACCTATGATCAAAAGGCTAGTTTCTATAATATAGTTAAACTTTGAACTATATGGACCCAATGTCAAACAAAGGCCACTTTCCTCACCAAGGAGTTGAGGTTGTCAGACACCAGTGCTTCAGGGATTCTAGGTTTCCCCATTCCCTTAAAATAGTTCAAAGTTTAACTATATTATAGAAACTAGCATTTTTGTCATAGGTTAAGGCTAAGATGCCTATTCTATGTTGGCTTTTATTTTCGGGCAAGACTTTGACAAAGGCATTGAGGATTGGCAGATGGCGGCACTGTTCGGATGAGGACCGTCAGCTAGAAGCAAACATATAAATTTGATTTCATGGAGGTCATCATGGGTTCAATTTGTGAGCAGCTTAGTCATTTCTCAATGGCGTCCACCTTTAGGTATTCGTCTTTTCTTTTCCATCTCATCTTGTACCAAAATGCTCAATATTTTGGCCAGTTTATGACTCTGACCTTGTGGGATGCGGAAGTAAATCCCCAAAATATTATCTTGGTATCTACGTGGACCCATGTATTGTCTCATTCTTTAGATGTCTATGAATTTTTCAATGCTTTTGTGGAGCCTCTTTTTCTAGAACTTGATCCTAAAGGGATAAATAATAGAATGAACGACTCTACACGGTCTATCTTCTCAAACCCATTGCACCCCTATGACTACTTCTTTGCCAGAGGTCATTCCATGATTCAGGTCCACGGATTCAAGGGTGAATCCTTCATGCTCCCAAGGATTCTCACACCATGGATTTTAGGTCTCAAGTCACCAGATATCTCGTACTCCTAGACCTGGAGGTTGGCTCTATTAAAAAGAAGAAAATAGTCTATGAGCTTCCATTTAGTAGGGGAGGGATTACCGTACTCAAAAGATGAGCGGACCATTGTCTATCACAAAAGTTGGCCTCCTATGGTTTCACCTTGATCGAGGACTCATGGAGGTATGATCCGATGAGGAAATGGCTGCTACTTTGGCTACAAATAAAATCTACAGCTCTTACAAGTATGAGCTGAGGTAATTTTTTGATTCACGGCGGAGCCCCAGGCTGAATCACTTGATATTTTTGTCGAGCTCCAGGACATCCCAACTCCAGACTGGGAGTCGTTCCACCAGTCAAATATGCATTTGACCCTACTCTAAAAATTGGAAAAGGACTTCGAGTGGCCTTAAAAAGAAGGGATTAGAGCCCCAAGAAAATTGAGGCCTTTTGGAAGTATAGGTAGGAAATTGGCCAGACCACATAGAGCTTTGAGGAGGTCCCTAGTGACGATAAGTGGGAAGATAGATGGGACGTAGAGCATGACTCTGATCTAGACAGTGAGGATATAATTGTGCTCACTTCTGAGCAATATCTCAGGTCAACCATAGAATCTTCCGAGCTCCAACAACGGAAAACACCATAAACACCTTTTTCTACCGCTCCTTTTCAAACTCCTCCACCTATTTTTCCATTGTTTGACCTATCGAAATCAATAGCAAAAGTAGACTTGTTTTCCAGCCCAGCCCACAAAAGGTTGAAGTCAGTCATGGTCCCCGTGATGTCTACACCACAACTTGGGACTTCTCTCTCAATAACGCCTCCAATTCCACCTTCCTTTCTGAAAGCCCCTTTTGGTCTGTCACTCCATCTTAGACTCTTCCTCCACCAGTCGCTCCTCTACTTCCATAGTTCCCTACTACCATCCCAAGCTTCTCACCCCATCTGATCACACCCCCTTCTTCGGCCCTAGTATCTGCAACATCTCAATTACCAGTTACTGTCCCATACGGCCTACCACCCGGTTTCCCATTTGTAGGGGGAATGGTCTCTTCTCCTTCCGAATTTTTGAGCCAAGCAGAGTCTGCTAAGTTGGCTCAGGATCAGAGGAGATTAAAGTAGAGAAATAAGGAGATGGAAGATCCATCAAATAAATAGGTGCAATCCTTGTATGATCATCAACAGAGCTCTTTGACCATCGCTTTGTCCCTCAGGTATCCAAGCCCGCAGAAAAAATGCAACATGATGAATATTCCATCAGTGCTATCACGGTGGACCTTGCTGAATTCTGGCCTCAAGACAAGGTCGAGTTAATGAATGAAATGGTGGTAGTAGTCACTACCAACTATTTGAAACTCAACAACTAGCTTAAGAAGGTGCAAGCTAGGATTCAAAAGTGGAGACTACAAGTGAGCCATATGGCCGAGCTTAAGGCCAAGGATAGAGAGGTTGATCAACTCAAGAAGGAGTTGAAAGACACGTCAACCAAAAATCCCTCACAACTTCTCAGGTGGAGGCGAAGGCTCTGGTAGCTAAGCTCACTACATCCGAGGCCCTGGTCAATTCACTCTCACAGGAAAAGAGTGGATTTCAGGCTAGGTTAAAATCTTCGATGAAACGGTCAAGGACTTGACCAATCAATTAGGGAAATGATCCCAGAAGGTGGGAATCATATCATTGGTGCAGGGGTTTTATGCCTCATGTTGTGATAGGATTTCCATCACTACTACAGATCTAGCCCCAACACTTGGATTTATATCCGATGCACAGGAGTTGTGCTCTAAGGTAGAAAATGTAGTCTCCACCATCAGCAACGCCTTATCCACCAAGGTCCAGGAGTTGAATATTTTGATTCAAAAACTCTATGATGCCTCGACCCCACCCTTCAAAATGTAGGAATCACTGACATGCAGTTGATAGCGGTGAAGATCAATGAGATTCTGAGTTGTAACAAAGCTTCTATAAAATGTCAAAATATCTTGGCACAGCTCCGCTAGGGAATGAAGGAAAGAAAGCAAATATCAATGAATTAGTACAACTAGGTTTCCCTTCTCCCTTCCTAGATGAATCCATAGTCTTATCAAAGGACCAAATCCAACAACTTTTGATCGCTAAATGCCAGGACAAGATGGTCTTCCAGTCTTTGAAAGAGGACTCTAGTGTCACTGAGGTCGAGACCATCATTAATCCTATCATTTAGTTAGAGTTTCACCTGCATATAGTAATGCAAAGCCTCCAGGGTTTCTCCCACAAGGAGATAATCAAGCTATCTAAGCATTTCAAGTGTTACAACAAAGAACCTACCCAATAGAGCAAGAATGGCTCGATACCAGGCTTCCTTGCAGAAGCTCTAAGTGGCCCTCTGTGAGCCACATTTTTTATTTTTAAAAGTGAGAGATGTTGGATTCTTCCATGACCAGCACGGAATCCCTTGGTGAGTCACCAAACTGATTATATTATTTTGTTAAGACTCTTTTATCAAACACTTTTGTTTCCCGCCTCTAGGTTCTTTTGATCGCTCAAGGCCAAAGTTGACTAAGTATGAAAAGACCAGCGAAATCTTCCACATGTCCCATCGGCATAACCCCAAAGATGGAACATTGAAGTAGGTTCTCTGCCTAGCGTAAACTCTCCACGTGTCTATCCAGCATGTTTGATATAATCCTGGGAATAAAGGACCCTGAATGAGTGCAAACCCTCCATGTGGAAAAAAGAAACTTCACCAATCAGAGACTCAAAAAAAATACCAAGTAGGGGGATACACTTTGACTCTATAAAGGGGAAAATATTTATTCCGTATATGAATTAAAAATACCGTCGTGATAGTGCTACATTTAAAATATTTGGGGGTAGGAGCCAGAAGGATAAGTGCAGGGCCTTATCAAAATTGAAGGCAAAAAGGGGTGGTATCGAGAGAGTGACAATAAGGAGGTCTTTAAAAGCAAGCAAGGAAGAAGACTAAAAGGGGGAATTCTCGCAGGCCAGAAGAAAGATGGAAAAAAAGAAAGAGTTTTGTATGCTTTGTAAAATCTAGCCTTAGTAGGCCTCTGTCATAGAAGAGAAGTGTAATATGTGCTTTCATGAGCCTTATGTACCATTTCTCTATATGAATAAAGAGTTCTTATTCTATGCAATTGGATTTTCACATGTTCTGAACTTTCATTTATTTTATAAGAAGTAGTTCTAAATGAGTCAGGAAATTCATCGTGCTTGATGCCCTTAGGATTTCCTTATTTCATTTATTATCTATAAATCAATCATTTCAGTTCCTCGATTTTTACATTATCAGAGTAGTGGATCGTGTTGTTCAGCCCTTCAACTATTCTAGATAAAGATCTCAAGTTTTTGTCATTTTCATTTCTCTTAGATCGCACATCACCTTTTATTTTAGTCATTTACGTGCTTTCCTCTAACCCTACCCCAACCTAAGAGAAGAGCTAACTTCTTTAAAATCTGGAGGTCACCTTAGGGTGCATGTCTCACCAACCTAAGGTTTCCTACAACTCTAATGGTTCGTCCATAAGGATTATCGTCAAAAGTAGACAACTTCTTAAGCAGTTTTACAAAACCATGGGTATTAAAACCATGGGCCAAAACCGTCCCATAAACCTATGGGTCAAAAATCCTGCTCATATGAGAAAAGCATGTTTCTCGGTATATTGAGCATGTTTCCCGATGAGACAACTGTGGAAAGTGTACAAGACTTTAGTGTACAGATCTTTCAACACTTTCACACATGAAAAAGTCTCCACAACTTAACAATCTCCCACTTGGAGACTAGTTTTCCTCTGAGCAAGCTTCTCAACCCTTCACTAGTTTCCATGAAGACCAACCAAAGTTGAACACAACTTTAGTTTTCCTCAGTGACTACCTTGGTCACCATGTCTTGTGGATTCGATGGTATGAATCTTCTCCATCTTCAACTTCTCTTCCTCTAAAGTTGTCCTGATGAAATGGTACCTTAACTATATATTCTTCGTCATAGAGTGGAAAGAAAATTTCTTAGCTAGGTGTATAACACTCTGACTATCACTATGCAACTTTCCTTCCTCCTTCTTATGCCCCAACTCCTCAAGTGATTGTTGTAACCAAATAATTTATTTTCTTACCTCTCTGGGCAACAACATACTCACCTCCGTGGTTATACAAAGCCACCACCTTTTGTAGTTGTGAAATCCAACTTATCGATGTCCCACCTACAATGTAAACGTAACCTTTGTGCTCCTCCTGTTATCTACATCTCTAGCCATATCTAATCTACATAACCATAGAAAGTGGTGTCCATCCATCAGAGCACAAAATTGTCCCCATGGTCCCTCTCAAATACCAAAGGATCCACTTTACTACCTGCCAATGATCTCTACCTAGATCACTCATAAATCTACTCACCACTCCCATTGCATGGAAATATCAGGCCTGGTGCACACCATGGCATACATCAAATTGCCAACCGCTAATGAGTAAGGTACCTTGGACATTTGGTTTCTCTCCTACTCTATCTTGGGACATTGCTCCTTTGATAACTTGAAATGGCCTACCAAAGGAGTCCCAACCGGTTTAGCATCCTGTATATTAAACCTCTCCAAGACCTTCTTAATGTACTCTTCCTAAGATAAAGTCAGCTTTTGTTCCTTCCTATCTCGAGATATCCTCATACCAAGGATTTGTTTGGCTGCCCCCAAATCCTTCATAGCAAAGGATTCACTTAGCTTCTTCTTGAGTACTTTTATTTCCTGCATGTTTTTACTTGAAACCAACATGTCATCCACATACAGACACAATATAATATAACTACCATCCTCAAATTTCTTTGTATACACGCAATGGTCATAATGGAATCTAATATAACCTTGCTTCATCATGAAGCTATCAAATTTCTTATACCATTGACATGGATCTTGTTTCAAGCCATACAAGCTCTTCTTTAGTTTGCACATCATCTCCTCTTTACCTTTGACCTCATAGCCCTCTAGTTGCTGCATATAGATCCTCCTCCAAATCACCATGGAGAAATGTAGTCTTTACATCAAGATGTTCTAAGTGCAAGTCTTCTGCTACAACTATTCCAAGAATAGTTCTAATCGAAGTCATTTTTACTACAGGACAAAAAATCTCATCAAAATCTATACCTTTTTTCTCAAGTAAACCCTTGACCACCAACCAGGCCTTGTATATTTTCTTGCCTCCTCCTTCCTCTTTTTACTATAAACACCCACTTGTTCTATAACGCTATTTTTCCTTCACGTAGCTTCACCAAATCCCATGTCCGGTTCTCCATGAGATCCCGATGTTCCTCATCCATGGCTTACTCCCACTTCTTCTTAGCATCTACCTACATTGCTTCATCAAATCTCTCTCGGCTCTCCACTATCAAGTGAGTAATAAATAATAAAAAGAAAAAGAAAAACATCTAGGTTCTCTTCTTACCCTAAAGACCTTCTCAATATAAGAGTTTGGGGTTCTAGTTGAGGAGGTTCCCGAACCGATTCATGTGTCACTTTCCCATTTGGAAGATCCTCTACCACTATATTCTTTCTTGGATTCTTCCATGTTTTATCAAAATCTATTGCTTATACATGACTTTCTCATTAAAGACCACATCCCTAGATCGAATGATTTTCGTGTCCTTAATACTCCAACATTTATATCCAAATTCATCACCACCATAACCAATAAAAGTACATTTTTCTGATTTAGCCTCTAGCTTGGTCCTATCATCCTTGGCTATATGGACAAACACCTCACATCTAAAGACTCTAAGAAATGAATAATCAAATTTCTTACCATACCAAGCCTCCTCATGTATGCCTCCATCCAAGGCACTTGAGGGTCTTCTGTTTATCAAGTACATAGTTGTACTCATTGCTTCTTCCCAAAAAGAAAGAGGCAGTCCTGCATGTAACCTCATGCTCCTAACACGTTCCATTATTGTTTTGTTCATCCTTTCTGACACCCCATTCTACTACGGAGTTCCCGAACTGTATTTTCTTGTGGATTCCATTCTTATAATAGTAATCATCAAATTCATTTATGTAATACTCCCCTCCATTGTATGACCTGAGACATTTTAGTTTAAGACTTGTTTCATTCTCTACCAAGGATTTCCATTTAAGAAACGTGTCAAATACATCAAATTTGTTTCTAATAGGATAAACTCATACTTTCCTTGTTGCATCATCAATAAAAGTAACATAATAACTTGAACCCCAAGAGATGATACATGAGTCGGCCCCACACATCGAAATGCACCACTCTAACTTACTTTCTTTCTTTGTAGGTCCAACCTTGAGAAACTTTACTCTCTTCTATTTCCCATATATGTTATCCTCACAAAACTCCAAACATGTTTCTAAATATCCAGGAATATCCTTCTTTATGATCTCCATGCCCTTATGGCTCATATGACCGAGCCTATAGTGCCACAATTTTGTATCTACTTCGAAGCCATAAGATTTAAAAACATTAGTGCTATAAGTGGTTAAATACAAGGTTCCAACCTTCTTACCTCTTTCCACCACAAGAGCAACCTTGTAACCTTCTAAGAGTCTCGATGTAAATATCATAAGACAACCATCACTTCCCAACCGCCTACCAATATTAAATTTTGTCTTAATGTAGGCACATGCCCGACATCCTTTAATAGCCAAGTATTCTCATTCTCGCATCTTAACCCGAATGTAACCTTTTCCAACTATGTTGCAAGGCTCATCATCACCAAGAAAAACATGCCCAAAATCTCCTCAACATAATCAACAAAATAATGCCTATGTGGAGTAACATGGAAAGAAGCCCCAAATCTAAAACCCAAGATTCATTAATATTTTGCAAAGAAATAATCAAATCATCCCGACATACATTACCCATTGCCACATTTGCCTCCTTGTTTTCTTCCCCGTTGTTTCTTCTTTTCTTGAAGTTCCCAACAAATTCTTTTCGCATGCCTAGACTTTTCATAGCAAGCATACTATCTTGTTTTTGGATTTTGACCTTGCCCGATCCTTTGATTTTCCATGGCTTCCTCTTTTTTTTGTCTCCTCTAGTTTCCATCACAAATCATTCCCTCAAGTTGAAGATTCTCCAGAGAGTTTTCTTTTCATTTCCTCGCTTAAAATCACCTCTACAACATCCTCAAACTTCAACTTTGAGTTAGCTGAACCGAGTTTCTTACCGCCATTACTAGGATATTCCAACTCTCAAGTAAAGAGCACATAACTAATAAATCCCTAACTTCTTAATCAAATTCCATTGTAATAGAAGCTATCATATTTACAACCGTATTGAAATCATTTAAATGATCTACTACTGAACCATTCTCATACATCTTCATATTAAACAAAATTTTCATTAAAAATGTCTTATTAGAGGAAGAGGTTTTTTCATACAACTTCCCTAATGCATCCATCAGTTCTTTTGTAGTCTTTTCCATTGAAACATTAAATAATACCGAAGATGCAAGACATAACCGGATTGTCCCAAGTGCCTTCCTATCCAGCAAATACCATTCCACATCCGTCATGCTTGAGGGTTTGTTCACCTTCTCAGACAATGGAATATAAAGATCCTTCTAATAAAGGTAATCTTCCATCTACATGTTCCAAATACTGAAATTATGCCCATTGAATTTATCAACCCTTGATCTTCCATCATCTACCATAGCTCCCACTCAAGATATAATTTTCCCCTACGATTCAATACTTCAAAGAAACCAAACTAGGCTTTGATACCAATTGTTAGGAAATAAGGGATAAAATATGTAGAATAATCCTCACAAAATCGCAACAGTAGAAACTAATATGCATAAAATATTACAGATCTCAAATAAAAGTGTAGAATAAAATAACACAACACAAAGAGACAATATTTAATGTGGTTCACCCAATTTGGGCTATCTCCACCAAGAATCACTTGATCATATTTTATTACAAGCCACTACTCTCTCAATACAATACCTAGATATGTTTGGAGCTATGCTCAACAAACTCTATAGAATTCACACCCGAATTCAAAACACATCTACAATGTTACATTAACCCTACCATATGCATAAAACCACATAAGTAGACAATCAATCGCTTAAGCAGCTTTACAAAATTGTGGGTATTACAACCATGGGCCAAAACGTCCTATAAACCCATGGGTCAAAAATCCCACCCATATGAGAAAAGCATGTTTCCCGGCATATCGGGCACGTTTCGAAGAGAAAACAATGGAAAGTGTATAGTACTCTTAATGTACATTCTTCAACACTTTCACACATGAAAAAAGGCTCCACAACTTAACATTGTATCTATGTTTTTGTGTTATGGTTTCTACTAAACACACGCCATTACAAGAACATGATCTCGATAATGGCCACCAAAACAAGTCCTCCATGTGATCTAGCATAATGATCATACACACACAAAAGATATGTGTGTGTGTGTATTATATACATACATACATACATACATACATACATACATACATACATATATATATATATATATATATATATATATATATATATATATATATATATATGCATATGTGTGTGTATATAACATGGATACGCATCATTTTTGAGTTGAAAATTTATTTTCACATCTCTTTTACTCAAAAGAGGGGTACTTTAGTGGGGTTTATATATATATATATACATATATAAAAATAAGGAATCAAATACAAAATTTCACATGATTAAGATCCTCAAAATAGATTGATATGAAAAAAAAGAACAAATTTGTGATAAAAGTGATATAAAACTAACTACAAGGGATGAAACCATCATACACTATGGTCCAAGACCAAAATTTCCATCATGGGGTAAAATTTATAGAAAATATTATAATTCTAGAAAATTATAGGTTAATGATATTGTTTCAAAAATAAATGATACATTTCGAGTAGGGTTTAATAAATTTCAGTATTAAATGTAGGAGGTTTGATTACATCATTCCTTTTCAAAACTATGTGTCTCAAACATAGCTTTGACCATAGGTTATGGGAGCATGGGACTTCTTCTCTTAATTCCATACTCATAATTTTCATACATCATACTCAACAATTACATCACACTATGGGGCATGATACATTATCATTCCATTTTGAATCTGTGTTATTTTACACATGTGCCTAAGTCCTTCTACAATAGTTTGGTTTGTGTGTAGACACTAAAATCTATAAAAATTAATTATTACATCATGTTTTTTTGTAAGATATATATATTTAGGTGTTCAACAATGAAACTAAGTCTTAGTGGTGAAGTACTTGTCATTTCACTTTTCTAATGTTTGACTTATCTTCTAATTTGATTTTTAGGATGTTTTCTTGTGCATGTATGTTGTTTCACATAGATATATTTCCTATTGTATTATTTATTTTCCTATTCTAATATTGGGTAAAAACTATATAGATTGTTCAAGATCGTATTTTACGGTCCCGAATGATATGTATAGTCTAGCCCCTTTTATGTTTCGGTCTTGTCTTCCCATTGGATATCTTCTCTAACTTTTTTCTTTCGTAATTTATGTTTATGGTCAAATTTTCATGACACTAAGATTCAAATTTTAAAGTGATATACTCATATATATCTAATTTGACCTTAAGTATTTAACATCTAGTAAACACCTATCTATGTACCAAATACAAGGATAAGAATTCAAGAGTACAATATTCATACTACATATCACAAAATATGAGGGTGTAAATTTATCTTTGACATCTCGCATAGGATTTCATGGGAGAAAAGTAACATAGCTTGCTATCGGTGTGGAAGAACAAGGGTAACACTAGGTCAAGTGTTCCATATTGCATGCATATTGGAATAATGCAAGAGGATAACTACTATGAAGTGTATCACTCAGTGAATCACAAACGAGGTAGTTGCCAAGGTCAAGCCAACTTAAGAATTTTCATCTTTGATTTATAGATCTAATGATTTCTTAAGGTTATCAGAGAAGATGGATGTGTTTGCATGTACATTTGTGAAATATAGGGTTATAATATAATTTGAACATAAAAAGTGTGATACACATGATAATGAATAAACCTAGAAATATCAAACTTCAAAGAACTAATGGTCCAAGATAAGCAGGAAAGGTATTTGTATGGGACCCGTTATTTACCTTCTATATGGTCAGCATGCCCATATATGAATTTTGTGAAGAAAAATTGATATATATTTTCTCATAATCCTTCATATTTCCCGCTTCTAATAGTGATAAAGCTTGAAAATGATCTCGAGACCAACTAAGTGATCTTTCAAACCTCTCTTATTTTTTAAACTGTTTCTATAAATTTGGAATGCTTGTAGTATTTTAATTCATAAATGATTGTAGTATTTTATACCCTATAATATATAATATCTAATCCTAATCGAATTAATTTAATTAATCATCATAAATTAATTTAGGGTTGATACACCATGATATTTGAAGATATCAATGTGACAAAAATACCCTATAAAGCATCCTTCATCTCATTTTATTTTGGGAATATATTATGGTGGATAGGTAATTTGTAACATGTTTCCTTCTTTTGAGGACTCTTTAGAGAAAATGTTCAATGGAACCTCTCCTCTTGTTATGTGTTCAAGAATACTCAACTCTTCTCTCGACTACATCTTCTCCTCCTCAAAATTGGAGACTCATCACCCCTAATCCTTCAATATCTCAATACAAATATGAATGTTCATGATTAAAAAAATGGGAGATTCTCCTTGAAAATGATAACAAGTGTATTCCTTCTATGCTTTGTCTATTTACTTTAGTATGTTATAAATTCAATTTTAAAAGTTACAAATATAGTATTCTAAATTTGAGTTACAATTCCATTTTTAGTGGACATTGATTACATTTTATTTTGTAGGTTTCATCATGGAGCACGTTAACCCCAAATTAAAAGCAATGACTTCAAGAAAAGATAAATTGGGTATATATACTTAGGTATCTTTTCCTTTAGGCATGTAATTTTAATTTCATACTTAAAAGGTTGGGTAATATAGACACATTAAGTTTGGTAACTTATCCTTTGACAATAGAAAGTTTGGATTTGTCTTTACACTATGTCTTGTGTACATGTCATGAGCCTAAATGATCTATCTTTCTCTCTTTCTTAAATATATTTACTACACACATTTCTCAATCATTCACATACTAACTTACATTTTCAAATATAGTATATCAATCCTAAGCATATTTCCTAGAATATTTCTCAAACATCATGAATTTATTATCCAAAATGTATGGTATGGGACTAAATCATACTTTAGTATGGACCGCCCATATGGTCTTGTCTCCCACTCACTAATTAATATTCTCCTAATTTTATATCTTTCTTTGGGTCATTTCTTATTTTATAGGTCAGCCTTAATGTGGAATTCAACTTATGAAATCCTATATAATCAAGTCTAATGCACATAACAACCCACCTAGGATTCTCAAGATCCTATTAGAAAATAGATTCCTAAGGAACTCAAGGCTCTCATAAATATTACCAAAATAATAATAGATCTTTAAAAGCAACCACTACTTAAGTTTTAAGCACTCAAGTTGGGTTCAAGAGTCTAGTTTCCCCATATACAAGCCTCCAAAGACATTAGAGAAAGTTCATGGAAAGGAATAT
Organism: Taxus wallichiana var. yunnanensis; assembly: GCA_018340775.1. Lineage (NCBI taxonomy): Eukaryota > Viridiplantae > Streptophyta > Pinopsida > Cupressales > Taxaceae > Taxus > Taxus wallichiana. The sequence goes on along the minus strand of CM031243.1, from coordinate 227,171,414 downwards.
CATGTACAACATGTTGGAAAAGTGTCTAAGGGTTAAAGAGAATCAATATTGCATATGAAATAATTGATAATTATATAAATACTATGTTAGATACAATATAATAATTACACACACACACACACACACACACACACACACATATATATATATATATATATATATATATATATATATATATATATATATATATATATATATATATATATATATATATATATATATATATATATATATATATATATATATATATATATATATATATATATACCTTCTATATTTTTGTTAAGATACACAAGGGCACAATAGGGGATTGAATTAGATTCGTATACATGATTACAAATAAACTAGGCAAACTACATGGAGTTTTTTCTCACATTCAATGAATTTATTGTAGAACTAGGACCAATTTAGAAAGGATTGATGATAAGGGACAATCCAAATCCACTACACAATGATTTCTCCTTTTTTTACCTAATCTTTTAATGCAATTCTAGTAGAGATATCTATGGTTTCTATCTATTACAAGTTACTAACCTTAACACTAGAAAGTGAACTAGGCCATAAAATATCACTAGAATCTATATAGTGTCCTAATATCCCATTTTGAGACCATAAACCGAGGACCAGTCATACTACACTCCATGAAATATGTATGGTTATGTACCGGTTAGAATTGTATTCATTGTTTGAGAGATGAAGGCCTTATCTACCACTCTACATACCCATATCATCCCTATTAATATCTATTCAACTAATTACTCTTACCATCTTCTATTTTATGTAATCATTTCCATCATTATATCTTGTGATTTACTTTCACATCTATATATATTATGTTTTATAGTTTGATGTTTATTAGTTATTTAAAAATATACCAAATACACAATCCTTACCCCTTTTAATAAATAAGGAAATAACATAATACCAAACCCTTATTTATTTATTTATTTAGGTGAAAACCATTTGTAGATAAATATTAAATTTAAAATCTATAAATATTTAGTTAGGCTTTACTAAATAAATACAACTAAAATAAGTTTTCATGTGCAAAAATAGATTATATTAATATAAAATTGTATGCATATAAATTTAAACTATATGTAATACATAATCTTCATAAACTATATGAGCTTTATTGAAATTGGGTTCTCATTGTGAAGAACCATGTTTAAATCCCCAAAGTGACATCTACGGTTAAAAGATATACATAAGTACTTAAAAAGTGAATTATATCAAGAATTTACATTATATTTTACTTGATGGGATTGAAATAAATATATACATATGTAGAGATGTGTTACCTATGGATGAGAAATTTATATATTTAGTTTTATATATGATCACAATATTATAAGTTACTTTATAAATAATTTATATTATCAACTTTTACATACATTGATGATCCTCATATAGTGGCACACTACATGCACTTGTGATAGACACTTTTGTAAAAGTAAATATTGCAAAAAGGAATGAAAGTAAAAGATTATTGGTCTAGATATGAATGGAAACACAAAGGTTCACCACATGTGCATGGACTCATATGATTAGATGGAGAACCAAATATGGACAACTTTGATAGGAAAATTTATTGTCAATGTAAAAATGCTAAGCATTACTTCCATTATATATTTCACACATGGAATCCTTAGGAAAACCTTCACAAATGAAACATACAAGTATATTATCAATCATTTACAAATTTATGGTATATTTATTTTTTCAATGTAACTGATATATTTAGAATTATAATTAGTACAAAATTTTCCATAGCATTCATGTCTTCAAATTATAAAATAACTTACGCAAGTGGATATGGAATGCGACTATGAAGAGATATTCAATTGTATAGAATAAAATATAATGTGTAAATAGGGCGCCTTCCTACATAATAAAAGAGGAATAATTATTTATGCATAATATGTTTTATCATTGAAATAGTTACATAAAAACTAAACAAAATATGTCCGTAAGAAAAAAAAAGGGTTATTATCACTTATAGGTATAACACACCAAGGAAAACAAATCTTGAGGATCAAAATTATACTAAGACTAATAAAAAAGATATATAGTTTTAGCATGCAAACAATGGCGTAGATTCAATACACATGACCACTATGTACTATAGTTGTGAAGAGAAAATTTATATTGAAACCCATAAGTTCCAAACATGTTGTAATAAATTACATTGTTATGTATGTAGAAAAGGAAGAGAAGAGTTCTAAAACATACTATAAAAATATCATTTCATCTTGTAAACATTGAAAACCATATAGGATAGTTCTAATTAATAACAATTATTAATAAGATATTAGGTCACAAGAAATATGTCACATGTTTTTAGAGATTCCATTGGTAAAGAGTAGTAGATTATTTATCAAATTTTCCATTGGTAAATATCACTAACTAAAATTGATGAAGATGACCATGATGAAAAAGTAAACATTAATGGGTACAAGAATAGGTTATTTTCCATGGAAATTATTTCACTTATCGTTGTTACTAAATTTTGGACATATTTAATCCAAGGAGATAAAAAATATAACAAATGGGAGGTAAGGTATATGGTGACTATTGAGAGAGTATCCCTAAGGTTTTCATCCATCCCTACATATGAATCACATAAATTTGGTTGGGAAAATTTATTACTTTACAATCCATTTCATAATGTAGATAAAGATATTGGACTTGATGGTGATGCAATAAAATCAAATTTATTTATAATCCTGGGAGTCGATGGAATTTTCTAACATTAGTGGGATACCATATATATAGCTTGGAATTAGTGTGGCTTAATTATGGAAGTAACTAAAATAGATACTTTGGGAATAAGGTACCTTAATATACAAACACCGTGGCATAACAAATATGAGGTGAATAATACATAAATATATAGCACAATAATATTCATAGTACCATGAAAGATAATGATTTTCTCATATATGATGATTTTATCCCCATATATACATTATGGAACCTTCGGTTATAAACAAATATGAGCACTTGATATAATTATGAAACGTTATAATCAAGGTCAAAATTCCTTTCCATTATGTATGATAATTTAGGGAACAACAAAGACAAGAAAATCATATGTAATTGGTTACATTCATTAGTAAATTCGATATGAAACATTTCTAGAGTATTTTCTTCTTCTATTCCTTACACCAAAAAGGGTTACAACATTCAATATTGGTGTATCAATGATCTATTCATAACTTTGAATGTCAATAATGGATTTTGTAAAATTAGAAGGAATAAGACTTACAAATTTTCAATAAGAGATATTTTATGCATAAAATACATTCGATTGATGAAAATAGCTTCATTAGACAAAAAATTATAGAAAACATACACTATCAACTTTGTCAAGCATTTCTGAAAACTAAGAATTGAGTTTTGGAGGTATTTCTCTTATTTTTGTGGGGGATTTAGGGTAATTTCCTCCTATTAGTGACAACCACCATATGACAATAACATATGTGCAAATATATTATGGGAAGAATTCAAAGCATTGTTACTTTGGATACTATATGTAGACTAGAAGGAGAAATTAAGGACCAACAAAGGTTTCAAGAATCGAATCACAAATATGATATATGTGAATCATATAATTGATAATTGAAATTTATTGATGATGTGAACCAATACTAGATTATATATTACTAGCGTGAATAATTTGACAATAGTATTCATATATTCACCACAACACAAGAAAAATACATCCATAACTTGTTGCATATAGAATAGAAACTAAAAGAAGTACTAATGCCATAGGAGGTCTAGATGATGAAATTTATGTTGAGTTATTAATTGTGAAGGATGTTATGCTCATGTCAACCTCCAATTTTTATATAAAATTAGGTCTTGTAAATGATCTCTAGGGTATATTCAAAGCACAATATACAAAATATGTGAGTGTTCTACCATAACAACACATATTTTATGGTCAAATTTGTAGTTACTTTAGAATACCAATTGAATATTAAACTCCACATATGATTCTAATTACACCAAAACAAAGGGGATGCACACACTAACTACCCTTATTATTGGCTTATAAATTGATAATACAAAAATCACAAGGTTTGATCCTTTTGAAAGATATAATTGATATAGAACAAAAGGAAAAATAGGGTTAACATTTGTGGTTATCTCTCATTTAAAGTGCTTGGAAATACTATGAATATTTCCTCCATTTACATATGACTATTATGAAAATATGAAAAAGGAAACGACTTTCCAAATAGAGGGATAATGAAGAGAGACTAAATTCCTCATAATATATTTAATGTCATCTACATATTACTATATTTTAATGTGATTTATTGCACTTTTAAATATTAATGAAAAGTTTCATATCATATGTTAAAGGAAATGTAATGCCTCAAATGCTATTAATATACCTAACATAGATAAATTTATGTAAAGATGTTGAGAGATATCAATATCATTAGCGTGGCTCACCTATATTTCATTAATGACATAAACAAAATAGGCACCTCAAGAATGATACATCTTGTCATTCTTTACATAGATTTATCTAAGATAGGTATACTAGTATAGCTTGAGGTTTCATTTGAGGGTATTTTAGTTTTTAAATATGGGTTGATATGTCATGTTGTAATAAATTGTTTAGAAACTCTATGGTGTATATCACATCATAATTATAGGTGATAAGGTGTTTTTAGCAGTATTAATAGGTGAGTAATAATATATCTACAACTAACATTGAAAGTAGTGAATGATTATTATATTTAATTGAAGGTAATATTATGTAATAAGGCCTAAAAATTATTTCACTTGTTAACCAATAGGGAAGAAGATAAATGCATTTTAAATTATTTTTTATAAATATTATGCAAGTTCAAGCTTTAAAACATAAGAAATTAGTCATACAAAAATGATACTAGGTTATGTTTGGTTAGAAGTATGGAGTAGTAATAACTTGTTAAGTGCAATTAAGAAAAATGATTGATATAATACTCTATCTTCAATAGGGTCTAATAAATATTATACATGATATGACAATTATTAATATAGGTTTAAGCATCATTTGGGTTTTTAAAATAAAATTTCATATGTCATATTGTAATAAATTATTTAGGAACTTAATATTGTATGTCACGTCATATTATTAATATACTTTTAATTATATTTTGATGGTATTAATTATGTCGAGAGACATTCTACAATAGTAGCATGGAGTGGAGGATTCTAATGCCATGTCTATGAAAGAAAAATTACGGATGTCGTTATATTAAATAATGATTTAATTTGTAAAATTCATATCTTTACTATAGTTGACATAAATTAGAAACAATTATAACAACAATACATAATATAAAACCAATAAACAAATATCCAAAAAAGCAAAATTATAAGGAGTAGTAAGGAACATAAAATAATTTTTTTATTATTATGATTTAGTATTGAACTTTTATTTTTTCAATTTTATATATCTTCGGTCATGCATACATATATTATATAAATCAATATAAGTATATGTAAATTTAACTCGAAGAATTTACTTTTAGTTGAGGTCATACATAAACCACATAAGGTTCTTGTAGCACCCTTAAATATATTTGTTTGTTAGTTTGATTTAAATTTTTAATATGATTATGGGAATGATATTAGTTGAGATCATACATAAGCCACATAGGATGTTTGTGGCACCCTTAAAGAGATTTGTTTGTTAGTTTACATGTAAGATAATTTTTAAATAAATATTTCAAGCTTATATAATTTTTAGTTTATATTGTACTAAAATCTGAATATTGTAATATTTTAATTTAATAATCTACTCATTCTATTCATTTATTTTCATTAATTTCAATGAAGTATCAGTATGTTTTTCTTATTCTATATGCATAATTAACAATTTTATTTTTTAGATATTTAAATTTTTATTAAGTAATTTATCATGTTATTTTATATATTTTATACGTATGGTTCGACGAAGATTGAATTTCAAAAATGAATAGCAAGAAAGACAATATCAACTAGCATACCTATTTTAGATAAATATATGTAAAAGAGGTCGAGAGGTATCATTCTCGAGGTGCCTATATTACATTTGTGACATACGTGGAATAGGCCCATCAAGAATGATAACTCTCAACATCTTTTACATAGATTTATCTAAGATAGGTATGCTAGTATGTAAATAAAAATATATTAAATTAATATTTAAAATAGTGTATGATTATAATAGTTACATACAAGTAATTGAAGAAAATATTCTATGATGAAACTTAAAATAATATTCCACAATTTTTAGCCCAAACTATATCGTTGAAATAATATGTTATTTCAAGTTTTCTATTAATTAGAGTGAAAACTACTATTAACTACTATGGAACTAATAAATTTGAAATTAAAATCTACAAATAATCGTTGAGCTTTTTTGAGTTGAAATAATATGTTATTTCAAGTTTTTGCATTAATTAGAGTGAAAACTATTTAATTAGGTGAAAACTACTATTAACTACTATGGAACTAATAAATTTGAAATTAAAATCTACAAATAATCGTTGAGCTTTTTTGAATAGCTATCAATTTTAAATGTCGTCTATTTTTTTATCCGTGTAAAATTTCTTTTAGGGGAGAGGCATCAATAATGGTTGGTTCATTGATAATTGAAATGCGTTTTGAATGTATAATGTCCTACGGTTGATTTTGTACTCTCTAATACTTGGATTATGTACCATTGTCTAACATTTACCTCGAATCAATCAATCACATCATGACATGTCATGAATTGATCAATTAGTGCAAAATGTGTAATGTATTTACACCATATTCAACTATTGGGAAACAAGTTGTCTACATAGATTTCAAAGGATTATTTAAAAATAATTAAAATTGGGACTTTTGTACCATTTTAACATCCCAATTCCAAACAAAAATACTAGTACATATATCATAAATACATTTATTTGAAAAATGTCGACATATATCAATCTCAATGTTTTATCTTAGATTTTACGGTGCATATCACATTGATTTAGAATTTTATTTCATTCTCTTCATATTTCCCTCTTGTTAATGACAAAAACATCTTTCCAAAAAAATGGACCCCAAACTCTATCATATAGTCAAAATATTACTATATTTTGATTTGTTTCTCAAAGTTTGTAAAGAAAATTTTAAATGACATTCAAATAGACGTCAAATTTAATGTTAAAAATGATAGTTTACACTGGTCATACCATTAGGTAACACTCCATGTTGCCATTGTAGAATGCATATTGACATAACTATCAACATAATAAATTTAAAATGTTAAACTTTCAAACGAATTAATTTTTGCATTCCTTATATATATACTCGTGGATATTTAGGTCCCTCAAAATCAAATATTTACCTAATCTTTCAAAAATTGCGTTCATACTATAATTGTGTAAAGCTATAAATTTAAGGCTAACTACTAGTAACACCTCCTTCTAATTATAATGACAAAAGAAAATCGTGTTTTAAGCCAATGATTGTGTATAAACCAATGACTTTGAGTAAGTAGTCATGTGAAGTATAATACCACTAGTTGTCAAAATCAAAGTCAATATTTTTCATTTTCACATTTAAAATTTAGAAGAAAAGTATCCAATAACACAAGTCACATAAGTCACATCAACCAATAAAATAGTGACATATCAAGTATCCCAAAAAAATGATTTTATTAACAAAAGTCATATATTAATTTTCTTTGTATTCAGAAATATCTATTTTAAATCCCTTAAAAATATATTTTTCACATAATTTAAATGCATAAAAGAAAATATACACATTACACGTCCCAATACTTGAACAACTATTTTGCATTTAAAATATCCAATACTTGATGGAATAAAAACCAAAATTTTGATTATTGAAGTTCAAAATTTGTTTTTTTATAAACCATATGTGCATAGGGTCAACATCTCAGTATTACTTAGTACACAATAAATACTGATTGGTACTTTCATTTTCTACAATAAAAGACTCATTTGTTCAAAATATAAAAACAACATATCAGTTGACAAACCCATCATATCTATTTAATGGGTTGAATATTTGTCTTCTCAATTCATCTCTTTCCATATTCCAAGTTGGGTTGTTCAATCACCAGATCTTTCATATCCAGACATTAATACATACCTGCAAAAAAAGAGGGAACCTTCTTCTCAAGATTCAAATTCATCCATTAAAAACACAAACAAAATTGTACACTTGAAGGTAAAAAATAAATATGAATATCAAATCAAATAATTTCAGCCACAAGATCATCTCAAAATCAATTTCAACCTTTGATTAAAAAGACCCTACACCTTGATCCATGTCTTACATTTTGATTGGATACTCTCAAATCAATGTTGGTATTATATATTCACTTTCCTAGTCTTGTTTATCGCTTTTTTACTTCATAGGTGCCCGATTACAAAGGGATTTTATAAGAAGAGGTTACTTCTATCAAGTTTTGAAAGGAAAGGTCCAAAGAAAGCAAAAATCGCAGTTAGTTTTCATACCTATCGCTTCAAGAGGACACTTAAATATGTAAAAATAGTCAAATTTATTACTTAAGGCCCTTTTCCACTGGAATGTATTCATATATAACCTCAACTGGCCTGTTTTCTCTGATATAAGCTAACGTATACCTTGCACTTCTCTGAAAAGCATGTTGTGATCTACTTTTTGTTTGACCAAAGATCTGTTCAATTAAGTTAGAATTAGACATAACAGATTGCTGAGTAGAACTGCAAGTTTATGGACTGATTTCTATTTAATTTATCAAAAATTGGCCCCTACAACAGAGCACATTAAAAAAATATTAAGATTGGAATTGAGTGATTCTTGATCATAAGATCCTGCTAAATAATTTTGTGAACATCTATTAGATAATGGCTTTATGTTTTCTCCTATAAAGTACCTTAAAAGCAAATAATATTAACTTCACAATAGAATTAGTAACTTCAGAATGTAAATGAGTTTTTTTTGAGATATTTTATTTGATCGATCATATGTAAGCAAATAATATTACAATATGATTCGAAATTAAAGGCTTAGGATAAAAATTGTTTAATTATAACTAGCTGTCAAATTGGTGATCCTACATGGCGAGGATTTGGCTCCATGGACCTGCGATCATATGGCTGGAGTCTCTTGTTATCTAAAAATAAGTCATCTACAGATATATGAAGAATGTGTTGGACATATCAATTGGTATCGTCCACAACCCATAGACATCTGCCAAATAATGAGAACTGAATTTTCTCACAAACAACATCCACTGCATCCTATAAAATTGAAAAACTGAAATTCAAACCATTATCAAAATCCACAAGGATTAATGGTAGTGAATATAAATCGTAGTACAGTGTAGGTAAAGAATGCAACAACTCAAACATATGTCCAGCACATTCTTTATATATCTCTCGCTAACTCGTAAGATATAAAATCTGTACCATTTAATACAAAACAAAAATCAGAACTCTATGTGAACACTGCCCAATACTAAAGAGATAAGATAAAGAGTTTCCAAACTAAAGAGATAAGATAAAGAAATGTTTATTTATAGCTAGCTATAAAATTGACAAACCTACATGACAAGGAATTGGCCCGATGGACCCGTGAACTCGTGGTGTTGACATAATGGCACTACTCCCAGAAATTAAAGATATAGGAAAGAAAAATGTTTATTTATAGGGGAGAAGGGCCAGTATGCGAACACCCTAAGTTCGCAGGCCCATGGAGCCAATTCCTTGCCACGTAGGATCACCAATTGTAATATTATTTGCTTACATATGATCGATGAAATAAAATCTCTCAAAAAAACACATTTACTGGTGGAGACCCGAAGTGGTTCACACAACGGACAGGTGTTGAGCATTTAATTCGAAATAAAAGAGGGAAACAGTATCTGTCCTCCTCATCTTGACGCGTAATAGATAAGCCACAATGAAATGCTCAACCACCATTTACCAGCGGTTGTTTTACCCGCCTTCCAAACTGGTTTGCTCAACCACCATTTACCAGACTGTTCCATGGCGCGTTTTGGAGTCGTTTCAGACTGTTTTGCTCAACCGCCATTTATTTAGAAGAGTTTAGGGGAGAAGGGCCAGTATGCGAACACCCTAAGTTCGCAGGTTAAGTGAACCAAATCCTTGCCACGTAGGAGTGACAGTATGCCAGCTAGGTATAAATAAACATTAACAATATCAAAGACTTGTAATAAATTCTGAAAAAAATAACGAAGCTTACAAAACTCGAGAGTAGGTTATCAGATTTGTTTAATTGTTTAATAATTCAATAAATTTGGCAAAATCATGTTTTTATGTTTTTTTTTTTCCTTTTGTCTTTTCTACAATTGTACAATTTTCTGCTCTTGGGAATAAGTTCCCTATTCACTCCTTTTTGTATTGTTAAATATTTGTTAAGATCATACAACAACTTGAATATGACCCTAACATACGTAATTATTTCAGGCATTTTTATTATAGCAACTTCCTATGGTATGGATCGTTCAATACTCCTTAACTAGGTTTGTTTTAATGATTAGAAGTTGAATTAAACATGGTTCCAAAGTAATGTGATTACTTTAGTCATCCATTTCGATCAGAAACACTTTCTAGAGATCTAAGAAGTTTATGTTGTGAAGACAAAGTAGATGATGAGATAGAATTTGTCATTTATATTTTCTCATGTAATATCAGGGAAATACCAAATCTCTCAATATCCTTTACCATGGCATCTTCAACCTTTACATTTTTGCACTAGAGAAGGGAGAGAGCATGAGATGAAACTTCTATAGAGTATTAATGGTAGTAAATACAACCATTCTACCTCCCCATGTGTCCCTGGCCATAGTCCTCATATTAAGACTTTCAAGATGAAACCTTCCTGTTTCAACATCTCCTTCTCAGGAGTGGGAAAGAAAAAATGCATGAAATAATCACCCAAATAATACAGCTTATATAGCACATTTTGTATTTCAATCAAAAAGATAATACAGTTGAGCAACACCGCTTGCTGCTTTCCCCAACAAATTTTCTCCAAGAATTGTTCTTAAGAATAATCTCCTTAAGAACAATTCTTGGACCGCCGACTGCTTCACCAACTTCACCAAATCCTTGCCACGTAGGAGTGACAGTATGCCAGCTAGGTATAAATAAACATTTTTTAATCCTATATCTTTAATTTCGAATCATATATTAATATTATTTGCTCCCATCTGATCGATCAGGTAAAATATCTATAAAAAAACATTTACTGGTGGAGATCCGAAGTGGTCCATACCAAGACCTACAGTAGTACAACAGATTTGTTGCCACCGTAACAACATATGTAGTCAAGCTATTACAATTACGATTCTTACATGCATTCACTTCTGAAGATGATTTGATGTCACAAAACATTACATTAACAAGACCTGCGTCAATTGATCGATATGAATTACAATGTCGAAAGGGGCGACTGCATGTTCGAGTGAAACATTCTAATTAATATTGATCAATTACAAACAAGCTGATGAATGTAGTGTTATTTGATAACACCTCATCTTTAGAAGTGTTTATAGATGATCTTATTGATATATTAATACATATTTTACTAATTTTATATTGTTTCATACTGCAACATTTAGAGAAGATGAAGAGAAAGAGGAGTTTACATCGAGCACAACGTATGCCCAAAAAACGAGGTGTACAATTTGAAATTGAACCATCTAACCATGAAACAGATGAACATGATGCTACAATAATAAGCGAAGAGGATGGTGCAACAACAAATCAAGGAGATACAAACACAATCGATGATCATCACCCGAGAACTCATTGGATGTGAACTAAATAGGCATGAACTACAGGAGACTGTGGTTGTTAGAGGCAACACTTCGACCAAGAAGGTTAGAATTTTGTCTAGTTGGTCAAAAGAAGATATGTTAAAGGCCATAGATGATATTGAGTTACTCGCATTATTCAATTAGAGTTGCTGCACTGAAATATCATGTCATCCGTGACATGATATTTCACTTGAACACTATTCTGCATTTAAAATATCCAATACTTGATGGAAAAAAACCAAAATTTTGATTATTGAAATTTATATAGGGCCAGTATGCGAACACCCTAAGTTCGCAGGTCCAGGGAGCCAATTCCTTGCCACGTAGGAGCGCCAATTTGACAGCTATTTATAAATAAGCATTTTTTTATCCTAAGCCTGATAGATAAGACACAAATAAATGCTCAACCACCATTTACCATGGCTTGTTTTGGACGCTACACACACTCGCTTCCTCTGACGCTGCTACACATTGTTTCCTTTGGACGCGTTGCATTTCCTCATGCCGAGTTGTAATGCAAATGTTGGTTGTTTGTGAGTGGGCTTACAGCCTGTGCGAGGTTTGCGTGAAGGGGTCTTTCTCAGTGCCTTGCTCGAGATGTTGACCCTATTCACATATGGTTTATAAAAAAACAAATTTTTGAACTTCAATAATCAAAATTTGGGTTTTTATTCCATCAGGTATTGGATATTTTAAATGAAAAATAGTGTTCAAGTATTGGGACGTGTTCACATACTGGCCCTTCTCCCCTATGTAATCAACAACCCAGCTTATAAATTTTGTCTTTATCAAATAATATGAAATTAATAAAACATGTATTCGATCATCGTTAATGGCGCCCAACGGGGTAATCACAAGTTCACCTACAAGTTCATAATTCATACTGTCATGTATCATAAGCTTGCTAAAATTTTCCCATTGTAGATGATCTTATTGATATATTAATACATATTTTACTAATTTTATATTGTTTCATACTGCAGCGTTTAGAGAAGATGAAGAGAAAGAGGAGTTTACATCGAGCACAACGTATGCCCAAAAAACGAGGTGTACAATTTGAAATTGAACCATCTAACCATGAAACAGATGAACATGATGCTACAATAATAAGTGAAGAGGATGGTGCAACAACAAATCAAGGAGATACAAACACAAATGATGATCATCAGCCAGAACCTATTGGATGTGAACTAAATAGGCATGAACTACAGGAGACTGTGGTTGTTAGAGGCAACACTTCACCAAGAAGGTTAGAATTTTGTCTAGTTGGTCAAAAGAAGATATGTTAAAGGCCATAGATGATATTGAATTCAACAATTATTCTATTAGAGCTGCTGCACCACTCAAATATAATTTACCTCCTACATCTGCTTCATTATCGGGTCAATGGTCCGACCCATACAAAAAGGAAGGGCCCCGCACTGCTTTTGAGTGAAGGAGAGGAGAAAGAGATAGTTGAATGGTGTAAGCAAATGGCAGATTTAGGGCATGGAGTGGGATTTATGCAACTGAGGGCATGTGTTGCACAAATTTGTGAAACTAGAGAGACTCCATTTCGAGAAGGATTACCTGAAAATCTTGGTGTGAAGGATTTAGAAAAAGACACCTGCATATAGTCCTTCTGATCAAGAAGGTCTAGAAAGAGATCGTGCAATTGGTTTACGTCTGAGGTGGTTAGCAAGTTTTATGAAAAACTAGCTAACATTTATATCAATTCCTATGGTGCAGTGCAAAATATGGAATTGTGATGAGACAGAATCCAAGCAGGAGAAATTGTGGCATGAGGGTGCTTGCCACCAAGGGTCAGCAGAATGTTCCCAAAATCATTCCTCGTAGCAGAATGGATGACAATTCTATGTTGTGTAAATGCCGCAGGCAATGTATCCCTAACTTTTACTTATTTAAAGGTCGTAAAGTTTCACAAAATTACATCAAGGGATGTGAACCAGTGCCAGATGGCTGCTCATCCAAGTGCTTGATGACTAGAGAGCTCTTTATAAGCTCGGTCAGATCATTTCAAAGTAAGTCTCGCACTGAGAGGGTGTGCCCCTAAAATAGGCATTTACTTATATTTGATGGTCATGGAAGCCATGTGGCATTGTCAACTATAAGAGGCCAAAGCGATCGGGGATTGATTTATCGACATCACAAAGACATACTACACACAAAGTAACCACCGGATGTTAGTGTCTTTGGTCCTTTTAAAGCATATTTCAGATCCGAGAGGATGCAAAGGGATGTGTAATAATAAGTACCAAGAAGTCAAACGTCAACTTGGCAGAAATAGGTAGTAGAGCTCTCGCCAAGGCCTTGACACCTGCAAATATTCGTGCTGGTTTTAGACGCACAGGTATATGGCCACTTGATCCAAATGCATTACAGAATGACATGGAATGTAGTAAACTATATATCATCAAGAAGATGCCAACGAAGAAGTCACTAAAATGTCACGATGATGATACTACCGAAACATTATGAATGTTGATGGTACCAAAACATAATAGATGTTGATGCTGCTGAAAACATACTAAGTTTGTCAAGAGATGTAGCTCCACCAGTTGGTGACAAAATAGGAGAAAATTACTTAATGGAATCAACTTGAGAATCATTCAACAACAAAAAGAATTCCATCCAACCATCAAACAATGGTCATTGCTAAATACAGAGACGGAGGAACCAAGTGTACAGGAGAAAGACAAAGTATAATGCAATGTACCAAAGATTATGAAGTGAACCACATTGTGAATACTGTGACCAAGGCACATCCAAATGCAACACCGAGGCCTGTGGATTTGAGAGGACGATCTCTCATCGCCAAGTGCACCGTAACAACCTACTTGGCTACAAGAGCATATTGCAGAGTTGGGACTTGATCAGATTGGAAACATTGAGGATGAAAGTATATCTTTACCTTCGATGCCAACCAACCTTGAGCCAGCAGACTTTGAACCAGCAAACTTTACTCATTATTATGCTGACACAGAGGAAATTGAGGTCATTGATAAAGATAAAAACGAGGAAGAGACAACTGGCCATGATGTTGAAAGTGGTATATCAAATGATGGTGTTGCTGCAAATGAGAAGAAATTGGGTAAATTTTTAAGGTTACCGACACAATTTGTACGGGATCCTTCCAAAGGTAAGAGTGATGCTGCACTCTGGATAAGTCGTGCTTCACAATTGTTAACATCTGATGCTTATGTTCAGATGTTAAAAGATACACAACAAAAAAAACAAGAAATATGTGAAGGGAAACAACGTAAAAAGGAGCATATTGAGGCAAAAAAGCAAGAAAGGTCAAAAGAAAGGAGCAAAAAAGGAAGAGAGATCGCAACGCATTAAAGAGAGGCAAGAAAGGGATCTACAAAAGTTTGTCAAAGACAGAGCGCGAGAAACAACGGGAAGTAGCTCACCAAAAAAGGAATTGAATTACAATGTATGGAAGCCACTCGATCAAAGGGAGAAAGAGAAACAAGAAAGAGATAACAAGTTCAACAATCCGCAGGTTTTGTTTCCCATGCATCATTCCATGCCCATACAGAACTCCATGTTACAAGATATGTTGAAAGTTCCTATCCCAGATTACCACCCTTACTTCCTTGACACCAACAGAATGCAAATAACTTCAACTCCAACTACACACCCCATTATCCCACAACCTCCTACTTCACATACAACCTTTCATACCATATCTGGTTTTCCTATTCCACCATGGGTTCATCCAGTGAACCTCTTAATGACTCCAACAACATCCGTCAATGATACAATCGTTCCTGATAGTCCAAACTCAGGGCCTTTTTGAAGGTGTGACATGGAAATTGACTAACAAACTTATAGTAATAGTTTATAGTTGGTATGTAGTTTATAGTTTATAGTTGGTATATTTTGCTCCGAATGTAATGAATATGGACGCATACAGTATAAGTTTATATGTTTTGCTCCGAATGTAATGAATATGGACACATACAGTATAAGTTTATATGTTTTGCTCCAAATGTAAGAAATATAAAGACATGCATTTTATATTAATACATTTTGCTCGAAATGTAATCGTTGTTTCAGATGTGGAAACCAAATCAGCTCAGAATTTGTTAAAGGTTTACGTTAAATTGTTGCAACTTAAAATGAACACCGTGAAATAAAAACTGAAAGACAAGGATTTATTTGAATCTTGGTGAGGTAGAAACCTCACCTCTATATGGCTTAAAAACATAGAATTGTAGGTAACATTTTCCTTGAGTATTAGTAGTGTGAATACACACTGTTTCCACCCTGCTTCAACCGATCTCGACGCATAAAACTGCCGTTCCAAAGTTTTCCATGCAATCTGCACATGCATGTTTAGCCATTTATTAAAAAACTGAATTTGTTTGAACACAGAGAATGAAAAAGCATAAGGATCAAATAGATAAAAAATGGCACATGTAGAAAGGCTTAGAAAATTTGGCTCAAAACCTGTCTGAAAAGGGTCTGAGATTCAGCTCTCGGGTCCAAGCACTTCGGTCCTGGATGTGCAGCTGCCAGTACGTCTGAGCTAACAAACTGGAAAACAAAATGCAAATCGTATTGCTTCACCGAGAAATGAAAGAAAAAATGAGCTAAGGCAAAAGCCACCCTTCACGAAAATGAAAGCAAAAATGCCTAACTAAATGCAACCACCATTTTCGAGAAAAATGAAAGAAAAAAATGGCTAACAAAATGGCTAAAAAAACGAGTTGGATTATTTCATAAAAAAGAGAAAACGAGTTGGATAAGATAAAGAGTTTCCAAACTACAGAGAAAAAGAAAGAAAAAAATGCGTACCTGTAAGGTCGTATTGTTCACTGTATAATGTTGTGGGCAATATGAACACCTCGAGCAAGGCACTGAGAAGCCACCCTTCACGCAAACTCGCACAGGCTGTAAGCCCACTCACAAACAACCACCATTTGCAACTACAGAGAAAAAGAAAGAAAAAAATGGCTAACAAAATGGCTAAAAACGAGTTGGATTATTTCATTAAAAAATGAGAAAACGAGTATAAGGCACTGAGAAAACGAGAAAACTACAGAGAAAATGAGAAAACGAGAAAACTACAGAGAAAAAGAAAGAAAAAATGCGTCACTGTATAAGGTCGTATTGCTTCACGTATAAGGCACTCGAGAAGGCAGGCAGCCAAAGCCACCTTCACGCAAACCTCGCACCGAGACAAAGGTGTAACACGCCAAGGGAGACAAAAATCCAACGCGGCCCAAGGGAGACAAGAGGTAACGTCATGCCCAAGGGAGACAGAGGGTAACGCCAATCGGTCTCAATGAGGAGACAAAGTGTGTAACACGAACAATGGAGGAGACAAAGGTGTAACGCTTCTCCCGAGCAAAACAAAGGTGGAACGACTCCAAAACGCGCCATGGAACAGTATGGTAAATGGCGGTTGAGCAAAAAAACAAATCAAACGACTCCAAAACGCCATGGGAACAAAGTGGTAAAATGGGGTCGAGCAAACCAGTTTGGAAGGCGGGTAAAACAACCACTGGTAAAGGGTGGTTGAGCATTTAATTGGGACTTATCTATTACGCGTGTCAAGATGAGGAGGACAGATACTGTTTCCCTTTTATTTCGAATTAAATGCACAACACCTGTCCAGTTGAGTGAACCACTTCGGGTCTCCACCAGTAAATGTGTTTTTTTTGAGATATTTTATTTGATCGATCATATGTAAGCAAATAATATTACAATATGTTTCAAAATTAAAGGCTTAGGATAAAAAAAATGGATATTTATGTTTATTTTTCCGGATGTTGTGGTTGTTTGGAATATATTATTTTTTTACTATTTTGGGGCTTGTGTAGTGAGCAAATTGTGTGGCACCCCTTTTCAACTCACATCTCTCTACATAATGTTGTGAGTGTGAGTTGTTTTTGAAAATTGATGGAAAATGAGGGAGCATATGAAAGGTTTGTGAGATTTTTGACAAAACGTCTCATTAAAATGTTTGTGAGATTTTTGACAAAACGTCTCATTAAAATGTAGCAATGTTGATATCAATGAATTTAAAAATAAAAAAAATATTGCCTTTGAAGCTTTGAAATGGAGTATGGACTTCCACCAAACTGCAATGGAGAAGGACATGGATTTGTAGACTTCATAGTACAAGTATGCTGGAGGACATGAATGTAAAACTTAGAAGTTTAGACAAAGCTCGTGAACCGCTTGATGAAATGCCTTAGCGTCAGTCTTTTGTGGGTTTGGGATAAAAACACTGCATTAGAAAACCTTGTGCAACTTATCGCCAGCTCGGATTAACAGGCATGGTTTTCTCATCCTCATCTTGCATAATTTTTGTATTTCTAGTTTTCCTTTTTGAAATGATATCAAAAATTTATAAAAGAAAGGCTAAGCCTTCAATTTAATTAAATAAATCGTAGTACAAACCATAGAAAATTTACTTCTTCTCATTCAACCTATTCGATCAATCGATCAACACCCGTACTCTCAAACCATGCCATGAGACATTTGGCAAGGCATAATAACAAGATTGAATAATCATACCGGCTTGAATTGATGACTTGAGAGTGAGTATTCAATTAAACACACCAATAGTTTACTTGCAAAAGTTAACAAAATGTGTATTTCAGAGATTTACAAAACATATTTCCAAACCCCAAAATGGGGAGGTTAAGCTTTGAATGGGTACCTTTTCATGTGGGGTATTGGTTTGAACATTGGGGTGACCTCATAGGTTTTTTTGAGCACATTTCATAACCCCTCTAAGAGCCCTATTAGCCATTTTTGCAGTCTTGGGAAGTTGTTGAAACTTAAAAGTTGAGTTTGATTTTGGCTTGCCGTTTGCCTTGAGTGATGAAATGGATATTGGTTTCCAAACCTCTAATTTTCTACACGAAAATTGATTACAACCATTAGTTTTGAAAAAAATACCTCATAAGTTAGTTTTACAAGGGGTTTTGTAGGCCTTCGGTCATTGAATGACCAGATCAAACTAGTCCAACTATGATTGGTGACCCTAGAAAAGTGGCCACCGTTTGTAACCAGTTCACCAGTTCTTAGTTCTGCCAACTCTAGTGAATTCCATATATATAGGTGAATGTATAGGATTGGTATTGTGGTGCTTTGACCATCGGAATTTGTTTTTGAATGCGGTTTTATAGACACTTGGGCTAAATTTTGACGTTATTGCAAACTAGCAACAAATTTAGAAAATATTGTCGTGGACCCTTATTAAGTTAAATATATGGCGGGAAAACACGTAGGAACTAACATATGATTTTATGAATCTCAATTTGGTTGGTTGTTTTGATAAAAAATGATTTTGGGAAAATGTGATGTTGTTTCTCTCTCCTCTCTCTACCCCTCTCTAGTTTTGAAAATGTAATAAAAATGAAAATGCATCCCTTACATGTCTTGTTATGTAATGTATTTCTTTCTTTGCAAATGGAAAAATAGTAACCATGAGTTGTGCTAGATTGTGGTAGAATGCCATGCCAACGGTAATCGCTCACCCATACACTAATGGTTGTTGCAGGTTGCAAGCAACATGACAAGTAAGATAAATGAAGGAATTTAACTTTATAGTTGTATTTAAAATTGTAAAATGTATAAAATGATGTGACATATTGTATATTTGAATGATTGTAATTATTTCTATTCTGAAAGGATAAAATGAAAATAAATTAAAATTTAGCTATTCCATGTGTGCATTGAAGGTTGTATGCAGTTGTAATTGAAAGTTGTACAGTGATATCGAGTTATTAAATCAATCATTTATCATACTAATTGTAGTATTTTCATCTTAATACTTAAATTGTTGGTTGAAAATTACCTTTCCTTTGCCACATAAATGAAATGAGTTATAACCCTCTTATCATACCTTCATTTTTAGTTGAATCTTATTAAGTACAAAACCCCCGTCATGTTAAGGAAATGTTTAAACCTATTGTAAGTGATTTTCTTATTTTGTACTTGGAACAAGCCTTGTTATATGATTCCCATGACTTAGGTACATTTGTGTGGGGACATGAATACACTATGTGTATCCTATCACTTTGAGTGGGAGTATGATCGTTACTCCTAGATGTCGTAGTTCTAGTTTCCCCCTTGAACAAACTATTCCCCATGTGTGTATGGTCCTTAATACTCTTATGAGTATCCAAATCCGTGTGAATATATATTTGGGGTGTCTCACTCCCAAATGACCTCATTAAATAAATTTAAATGATGCAATTGAAACCTAGGTCCTAGTTTCTTACACTTGGAACTACAGAAATTGAACCCCTTAAGCATATTTGCAAATAAAAATGTTACCTTAGTAAGAAGTAACAAAGTACCTTAGTTTGTGAGAAATTTTGAGAGGTATGTATAATTGTTTACCATAAGTTTTGTCTCATGGTATAGCTTAGAACCCTTTTGAGTGTTAATGAATTTAATACTTTGTGGATCTCCTATGAAGATTATTGGTTAAAGACCCCTAACACATGTTTTCTGATTAGAGGAATAGTGCCATAGAAGGCATTTAAATTCATATTATTATATTGAATGTCCCACATGTGAAACATATACCTTAAATTATTAAGTTGTCTAAGTGCAATAAAAAGATGTATGTTGTATGAGATAATACCCTCAAAGCTTATTTTCACCAAGGGAAGAAGTAATATTATATGTTTCATAGTGTTTCTAAAACGATGCCAACCTAAGACAAAAGTAAAGAATGTAAATGAATTACAAACAAAAGTAAATGAAATGAATTTTGGTGCGATTGTGTTGGATATCTCACACACCTTGAATGAGGTCAAGCGGTTAAAAATGTTTAATATGATCTTAAGCAAATGAAAATAATGGTACTTATCCTAAGTGATCAACATTATAACAATGTAAACTTGTAATATTCAAGGAAGGATCCTTGTTCACATTCATGACCAAGTTTAAAATCAAAGTTAATAATTGATCAAGTATTCTAAAAGTAAAAGTGAATTAATTTACTTAAGTATCTTGTGGGTCAACCATCTCTTTTACTCATCTATTGGTCCTTCTTTATGATGGGTATTATGCTTGTTGGAGAGAATGTGTTGTGAGTTATTTTTACTCCATTCATGTGATTATGATTTTTAAGGAGTACTAATTTCCTTAAACCATGTTTAATACACAAGATTTATATGACTATAAAGCAATCCATGTGATGTGTTTAGTGATGGTCAAAGACCTCTCTCTCTCTCTCTCTCTCTCTTCATCCTTGTAAATTCCTAATTTATTTTGTCATCATTTGATGGGGTGTATGTGATTTAATGCTCATTTGAGTAGCATGTGGTTTTCATATATGTTGTGTACTTGTTTAGTACTCATTGTGAGACTAACAAGCGTTTTGTGTGTATGGGGAAGGTAGGGTCATTATGGAGGGATAAGTAAAGATAAAACTGAAGTAAACCTTGTGTGACATTAAGGAGGAACCAAAGGTATGTGGGATTTGTTCTAGTGGAGCAATAAGTGGGTTTGAAATAAACCAAATAGAGGGATAAGTGACATGCACTTTATTTTACTTGGAGGAACTAAGAACTTATGCCTCATACCTTAGTGGAGTGATAAGTGGTACAGATTGACCCTAGTTCCCTTTGCAAGCCATTAGAGGCTTGGTAGTGCGTGCTAATGTTGTGAATGCTCATAACCATCTCTCTTTGAGCCTCTTACGAAGGCTTGACATGGTGATACATATTTGATTGAATGTATTTTCTTCTTCTCTCAATTCTTAACCCTTGTGGAATTAATTGGTTTCTATTTTGGAATGCATGTGAATTGATGGATGTGTTATATTTTCTTGTATGCATGAGTATTCTTTGTATGTGTGTATGTCAGGGACTTGTATTGCCAAAGGTGGAGGGATAAGTGTTATTATGGTGTATGGGGTCTCTTATTTATTTTGGGAGGAAAAAAAGGTTGGTGAGACTAGTCTTAGTGGAGCGATAAGTGCGAGAGGGATAAGTGTGTTTTCATGCATGGTTGCATGACTTTTTGGAGGAACCAAAGGCTAGTATCCTTCCTTAGTGGAGGGATAAGTCGAAGTATTGGAACCATTTCCCTTGACAAGCTATGTTATAGATTAGCGGTATTATACTCTCCTTTCTATTGTTTAGTTGGCATAATCATCTCCTTGTTTGGAGATACATGCGAAGTGATGCATGTTGTGTTTTGGTTCAAGCATTATGTTGTTGTTATGTGGGCCCAAGTGATAATGAAAGTTTTTGATAAGTGTTGTAAGCTTTTAAGTTTAAGTTTAATTTTTTTTTTATTCGTGTAATGGTTGTGTTGTTAGTTCCTTGTCAAGGAAACCTTCCATGGTTTGAAAAACCTTAGCAAAGAGGAGGCTTGGAGTTTTGAATGAAGGAGATATAAGGAGTGAAGGGGCATGGTGTTACTTGAGGAGTGTGATTTCTTTGAAATAAAAATGATTTGCATTGGGCCTCTTTCCCCCTCTTCCCAAATTTGAGGAAAAATGGAGTTTCCTTCTTTTTTCTTGGTTTTTTGGATGTGGTTAATTGAATTTATGTGTGTTTGTAACCTCTTGTTTTTCTCCTTATTGTGCAACTTAGAAGCATGCATTCTCTCTCTCCCATGGGCTTGGAGGGAGGGTAACATGTCCTTCATTTTTGGATATGGCATGTAGTGATGCCATTTGATTGTGTGGACAACCAAGCCACTTCTTCTTGAGTTTTGGGGATTCACTATTTGGTGATGGAGCATGATCCTATAAACTTATTTGGAGGCATGGTGTTATTATATAAAATTTTGGCATGTTCTTCCCATTTTTGGGGAGGTATTTACATTTTCCTTTCAATTTGTCAAAGTTTATTGTGAGTTGTAAGAGAAAGATACATTTAAAATTGGTTTGTTTTAGATTCAAAAGTCACATTGTTATCTCTTGTACAACTTTGTTTGGATAAGAGGAGGTTGTGAATATGTCTTAAAAAGATGTATTGTTGCCTCCTTTGTCACTTCTAAAAAATGTTGGAAAGGAGATCTTAATGCTCTTCCCTTAACTTTCCATGTATTATATTGGAAGTATTATTTTCATTTATATCATAAGATTTGGATTGGAATGGGTTGGAATCGTATAATATTGCTTAGAAAAGTTATTTCCTATCTTGATTTTCAATGAAAGTGGTATGGGTCATTTAAACTCTTAAGCATGCATGAATCATTCTCTCTTGGATTGAAGACCTTGAAAAATAGGTGTTGAGATGTACAATATATAAATGAAGGAAAGTAGTTTGATTACATTCATTCCAGGACCACATTGAATGAAAGTGTAAATGTAGTATTGAAAAGAGAAAATTGGTGTATAAATGCATTATGAAATTCCTCTAATCCTTTTTGTTCTCTAAACAAATATGGTGCTATGTTTGTAAGGGAAAAACATGGTGTTTTGTTTTGTCTTTGAACTAATTGGAATATTGTTGTTGGTGAGAATTTTTTCGGATAGAAAAACTAGATGGTATCTCACATACGCTTTGGGACTCTAGGTCCCTCTGCTTGTGTGGTGTAGCTCCACTTTATTGTGAATGAACAAAAAGGAAATTTTGATGGCCAAGAGGCTAGGGATCCAACAAGCACACTCCACTGTACCCATGGAAAATGATTGCAATGAATTACAAGGGAGGAATTTGCTGAATGATGGGGAAAGGGAGTGAGAAATTAGGAAGGGGGATTATCTTTGCAAGTATAAAATCATATTCTTGCCAAAGTTAACCAAAAGTTTCACATTCACAACTTATAGGAAAGAAACAACTATGTTTAGAACATCAATGATGAGAGGAAACCATGCACACAAAGTTGCACACATTCATGCATCATGAAAAGACAAAACTCCTTTCTTTATTGACATCTTCACACGTTGTATAATACTAGAGAATAGAGGAAAGTAGATAGGAGAATGGAAGAATTCTATCTCTTTTTCCTTTCTCAAATAGATCTCTTTCTTGAGTGCAAAAAATTGACAACCCTTAAAAATGAGGGTGTCATTACATTATATAGCATTAGGAAGACCCTTTGTCTACCCCCTTACATGACCTTTCACTTGTCCTTTCTATTAGTGACTTTTGACATTCCTCCAAAGAAATGAAGATCCCATTTTATTAAGTTAAGATGACAATCTTGGCATTTTGACCATAGTCAATTAATAAATGATGTGAAGCTCATGAATTTCACTTTGAAATTATTTCCCTCACCGATGATGATCACAAGATAACTCCTTTTACATGATGCATGAACACCCTAGACCACGAAATGAGTGTTGAGAAACACTATTTCAAGACTTCCCAATGTGAGTGAGGAATAAACACGGAAATACTCATGATAATCCCTCTTGGTACTTGATTGATGAATCTCTTTAGCTCATTGAGCTCACCTAAATGAATTACTTTGACTCACCCATTTCGAGAGAGATGGTGATGGATTCACTTGCTGCGCCTTGTGATGCTCTACCTTGCTTCTAGACACAAATGAACTCATGATGATGCTTCTAGGACCTTTTTAAGTTCTCATTCCTCTTTTTGAACTATAAAATAATTCCATCATTCATGTGAAGATTCCAAAAAGTGGAAAGATGAGTGAAAATGAAGCCATCTCAGTAACTCTTTGTGCCCAAAACTAAAACTTTCTATTTTTAGAATGTGAGACCATGACCTGCTATTTTGGGACATATCACCAATTTTGCTCCAATTTCACCTTCTAAATCTTCTGGCATATTCCATCCTCTTTTTTTTAAAAAAATTGCTATTTTTAGTAGGTTGCTTTTTGGGACCTATTATTTTGGGAAAATTGTCATTTTTTTCCTTGTTTTCCATTTTGCATCTCTTTGAATGTCCTAAGTGATAAAACTTAAAATTTGGGGGAATTACTATTTATAACATGTATAAGAGCATGGGATATGCTATTTTTAGTAAGTTTACACAATGGCCTCAGTTTATGATGGGGATTCCATTTTTATTTTGGCTCATCGTTGCACAATCTTGTGCTCCATTTTCAACTTTTTGCGATTCACTCACCGGAAAGCTCAGAAATATTTTTTTGCTTGGTGAGAGATTCACGCAGTGAGCTACCATGATAGCCATTAATGGATTCATGGAGATTTTCGAAAGGTTATTTTTCACCTCTGATTGCAATGAAAATAACTCCATCGAGATAGGTTTTTCATTTGGAGTATGTGCTCGCAATTTTAGCTTCACTGCTCTCCGGATTAATGGGAAATAAGAAGAATGAGAGCCAGGGAACAAAATGGAGTTTTTTTGTAGTAAATTAATGGGGTAACTGAAATATTATGTTTATTTCAGCTTGGATGAATTTGGGAGGAAGATATGTGGCCAAAATTTTAAGAGCATTCGATTTACGAATCATGAGTTATGAAGATTTATTCGTTTCTTTGTCATGGAAGCTTCTGGAAAAAAATGACCATGGTGCCAACTAGAAAAGCAAGGGTTTAGAGGATATTACAGTAGTGGAGTAATGGTAATGGATGTGCTATGAAGGAATGAAGAGGTGGAAGCCATGGCGATGGAGAAGAAATTTCCTTCCAACAGTGAAGTTCTCACACGCACAGGGAAAAATAGTAGAAAAACAACACAAAAAATGAAAAAAGTTAGAAATTTATTCAACTTGAGCATGGGAAGAATTTTTTTTCCCTAACCATACCAAATTTTATGGATGGTTGGTGAAAAAAATTGCACCCCTTTCCCATTGGTCCATGTGTCGTTCGTTGATTAGTCGAGGCGAAAGGGTGAGGGGGATGAAAAAAGGCTCTTTAACAACTTTGGGGGGTCATGTGGATGACCAAGGGATAAAATGGGAGGGGGGAAATTTTTTGTGTTCCAATCATCCCAAAAATTTGATATGGTTGGTGCACAAAAGTGTGCCCCTCTTTGATTGGTCCTTTTGGCACTCCGTGGTTATATGAGGTTGGGGGCTAGAAATGGTGCACGAGGGCTTAACTGGACAAGTTGAGCTCCAAGATGGTCGTATCATGGTCCAGAGGGCTACATGAGAGATGGGTGAATTTTTTCCCAAACATCCCAAACATTTGGGATAGTTAGTGTAAAAAAGTGTGCCACTCTCTGATTGGTTCATTTGTCCAGTTGAAAATTGGCTAACTCCTAAACCATACCTTGGGAACAACTTGATGGAGGCATAACTTGAGCTCCTGATGACTTTTACCACACTTATTTATATGAAATTTATTGGAAATTTTTTTTAAAGACAATGGTGTTGGTCTTATACCTTGATTTTTCAAAAACATCCTAAAAAATAGGTTTTTTCTTCAAGATTATAAGTTATGCATGCTTTGAAAATAGGTTGTGGGAAGAATTACTTGAGTCTTGTGAAAAATGTGAGACCACCATCCTCTAGAGCTCTGAATTATATTTTTGTATTTTTTTTGGCCTCCAAATCTTCACGAAACCCCTGAAATCACTTCCCAAAGTTCATGTGTTGTTTTTGCACTATGAGTTTCTTTACCCTCCAGGACCCACTTTTGGTGAATCTACTCCAAAACATCTTAAACTTCCCAGAACCTTCCAAAAATAGTTACAAAACATTCTTAGCTTTCTTATATACCTCCATGATGAGTTTTATTATTTTTTTCCACTTCAGGGGGGTGCGTTAGTCTTAGGAAGACCAAAGAAATAACCTTTCTTAAGCTCCTCAAAGATCCTATCTTGAAGAATATTGTCTTGGAAGTGCTTGAATGTACTCAATATCCCTAAATCACTTATGGAAATGATGAAACAACAAATTAGACCACTTAGAAGGATGAGATAGGACTGATAAGAGGGTTAAGATGATTTGGAGGAGGGCTCGAGATGACCTTTAAGAAAAAAATTCACAATAGGGTATGGTTGTCATGCTTTCAGTGTGAATTTTACCCTTGCAAAAACTCATGACAACAAATTGGCTCCGACTTGGGGACACGTTGTGGATCGAGCACAATGAGGACATGAAATGAGAAATCTAGAATATCAATTCAGTTTATAGACCAAACAAGTGCCTTATCCATTGGGCTATAGAGTCACTCAACTTGTAAGAGATAGACAAAAAGGAGGAACACACACACACACACACAACTAAAAGGAAACACACCAAACTAAAAACAAAAATACACACACACAAAGAAAGGAAACAAAAAAAACCTAAATCACCTATAGTACAATGTGGGGAAAACCCACTTTCACTATAGCACTTTTTTTTTCTATAGAATTACCCCTTGGATGGGTAACACTAAGTGATGATGTTCCACAAGCCATTGACTGGTTCAAGGAAGTAGCCCCCTTTCCTCAATTTCTTATGAAATTCAGGTGCTTTCATGACTTTCTGTATACTTGGGAGGAATGATCCTACCTTATCTCTTTGATGTTCGGAGCCTTTCTCAGACAATCCATTTCCTTATATTCTCTTTGAAATTGGTTTTGGAATGCCAATTGCCTTATGTGTTCACCCACACTACTGATTTTTTTGTTGAGCATCTCATCACTACCCTAGTGATGATTTTTGACTTTTCTTAATATCTTGAGTTTCCTTCTTTCCCATATTCACACTCATTGACATATTTTCCACAAGAAACCTTGAATTCATCCTTTTTCTCCATTCCACTATGAGGTGTTCGATATTGACTGGAGGATCATAAGTAACCTCATACCTGTCTTGTATGGCCATGACATGAGCTAAGAGGTCAAGGCTTATCTCAGGATCTTCCACACTTCTACCACACTTAAGATTTATTGCATAGTTTCTTTGAAGTTTCCAATAGTTCACCTTTACATTCATTTGAAGAACCTTCATCTTGAAAATCAAGGCAACCATTGGGAGGAATCACTTCATTCTTGGAGCTCATTGCATTCCACTAATTCTTTATCAGGGGATATTCATCTTTAATGACCTCAACACCCTTTGTTTCAGATTTTTCATCATGGAAAGAGTCCTCCTCTTCAAATGGGAAAGAAAATACCTCTATTTCATTGTTGCATCCATCAACCATTTTCTCAGGGGAGACATTAGATTTCTCATCTTGCTTTATTTCATCATGACCAGTATTTGAGTGAGTTGAGAAACTAGAATTTGATTCATGTTTTCTTGCAAATCCATAGCTTACATCAAGATCTCAATACTGAGCTGAGGGTCCTCTATTTATTTCACATGTCTTAGCAATTCTCATATAGATTCTTCTTTCAGACCTCTCGAGAACTCATCATAAGATAGATTTTATCCCTCACAGGTGACATGATCAAGAGAATATTCTTCTCTAAATGGGAATGAAAATATCTCCTCCTCATGGATATGCACATAGGATGATTTCTCAACTTGGAATTCATCAAGGAACACTCCATCTTCCCCATGGATTGCATCATCAGGAAACTCAGGTCTATCCTTTGCAATTCAAGATTTCTCAATGCTTCTTCAAGATCAATACTTCTTCGTAAAGGAATGCTTGGTCCTATCAAGATGGGAATATCATCCTCCTCCTAGGATTTTTACAAAATGGTTCATCCTCCCACTATTTTGGTATAGGATGTTTCTCCTATGTTTCCCACTTTTTGTACAATATATCTCATTTTCTTCTATGGGAGTAATTTTTCCATATCTCCCTTAACCGGAATGGTTGCGAAAGACCAATTCATCTAGATTTTCCCTCCCAAATAATGGAAGAAACTTCTAATTAAAAAAACTCCAAATGAATCTAGAATGTCTGCTACCAATATCGTCATTGACATCTTATTGTCTCAGGGAATTTGGCAAGAGCCACATGTGCATCTATGACCTTCCCTACAAGTGGACTTCCTTTGACTCCATGGAGTAAATAAGATCCACCAGCCTTGAGTCAAGGTGAGTTTGAGGGCATTGGAAACTTTCACAAGCATCACATTTTCATGAGGCACCTAATCTATTATGTAATTATTCAATCAATATCCTCCAATGAGAAGGGAGACATATAAAGGATCGACCTTATCAGTCTTCGATGCACTCAAAACAAGCATGTTCTATGATGAGGTGTAGGTGGAGTTGGTAATAGTCCTTTAGAACTAGGAGTTATGGTATTGGGATTTGAACTACCACCCTTGATATGATGGACAAGCTTCTCAAATTGTCTCAGGGATGAGTCCATAGATATTCAAATTTAGAAATCTGCACTTTAGTCTTGTTCATATGTTCTATGATGTCAAAAGGAGTGAATGTGGATAAGGGGTATGAAGCCATTACTTTGGAAGTTAGGACTGACTTAAAAGAAGGGGTAGATGCTTGGGAATGGAGGCTAATTTGAAAGGTACATTGGAGGCTTTTCAAGGGATAAATTTTGTAAGAATAGAGTTAGATTTAGAAAAAGTATTGGAAGACTTACTTGGGATGGTGGGTAACCTCTTTCTCATCATGGGATCCAGTTTCTCCAATGCAGACTCCATGGAGGGTGGAAGTGGAGATCCTCACTAATAATTTTTTTTGGTAGAGTCACAAAGGAGGATCTTCAATCTTCTTCTTTGCAACCGTAGTGGAGGAAGAAGATCCCTTTTGAGACTAAGAGTGGGTGAAAACTACACATGAAAAACTAGGTGCATATGTCTCATCATCTTCATCACCTCCAAAATACTCACATAATCTGATTTGTACATCATTCTCTACTTCTTCGACCTCTAGGAAATCACCTTCTTCACTTTCTTGTTTGAGTCCTACTTCATGTCCTTGAGTCCTTCAACTTGCATTGACCAGTGGGGCCTCCTAGGAAAGCCTTTGGGTGCTCCTGTGATCTGATTTCTGTTATGGATTTGAGAAGATGCTCATTGAGAAACTTCCCTCTTCACCAATGTCATTTCATTTACCAATTTTTGCAACAATGGATATGTTCTCTCATCATTAGGATGTTGAGCTTTACCCTTTGAAGAGTTGTTGATCTTTCCTGATAGGATGAGGTCATCTTCTACTTCAATGGCCATTCTTTGTGCTTGTACAAGATCCCTTGGTTGAACCCTCTGAGAAAGAATCCTACCTCCACATTTGAGAATTGATGAAGAACCTTTTTTATTTTTTTATCAGAGGGAACATCTTCAATAGGTATCCTTTTGAGTAACTTATTGTAATGAGCTATGAAGGCTCTCATAGTCTCATTATACCCCTTCTTCATTTGAGCCAGCTGCACTAAGAGATCCTAGAAGTCCTCGATGGATTTGAATCTTTCTTTGAACTAGGCCTTGATATCATCCCAACTAGTGATGGATATAGCTAGCGGAGGTAGAACCATTCAACTAATTTTTCTTGTAACAACTCCACAAACAATCTCAAAACAACATGTTCATGTTCAATTCCAAGGATTCTGCATGATGTGATGAAGGCCGAGATATGTTCTTCAAGAAGTTGTGTGCCATCACCTTTGAACTTCAATAAATTCTTATGAGAACCTGTTAGTAGATTGTGAAGAGGAGATGCAAGAGCAAGTGGGCATGTATTCCTTCCATATGGAACAATGGGTTGAGGTATTTCTTCTTCTTTGTCTTCCATTGTTTCTTCTGATTTCAGCTTTAGCTTCTACTTCAAAAACTTCTTCTCCCAATTCTTCTTCTAGTTCTTGTTCTTCTTGATTAGGAAATTCAATTTTCAATGGTGTTTGGAAAATATGAGACTTTGTAGGAGGAATATCAATGGGGGTTTGAATAGGATTCCTAGGGGTACCACTGGAAGATTTAGATGAAGAAGAGGGTTGGGAGAAGAAATAGGGGTTATCTTTGATTTGTCTCTGTTGGTTTTGTAAAGCCTCAAAAGTGGGGTCAACAACTCCTCTCAATCTATTAAACATGGTGTATCTTATTTCATCCAGTTTTGGGAAAACCTTGTGGTGGGAAGATGAAAGGAAAATTTGGGAATAAAAGGGTCTATTGGTGCAAATCGAAGCACCCTAGATGTTGATCAAACTTCTAGTTTGACATTTTGGACATCCATGTGATTACCTGAAACATTGAATCTTTTCCCCAAGTGTGGGACTTGTAAAAATGGGAAAAGAATCTCTCAGTTAGAGGATGGTTCCTCAAATCCTCGATCAGTGTATTACTTGCAAGTTATATAGGTTTTAAACTCAAAATCCTACTCTAAATTCAAAAGGGACAGAGATAGAGAATGCAAAAACCAAAACTAATGCTAATAAGGTGATGCACCAAAGGAGTGGTGAGCATTTTTACTTCTGCAGATTGACACAAGATCATAGAAATGTAACAAAACATCATGCACAAACTGATGAAATGTAATGAAAGGTCAGAAATGAAGCAAACAACATAAACAGAGGATTGAAACTCATTCACAGAGCTTGCATTGTCATTTCCAATATCAAAAATACATGCATTACAAAATCGAGAGGTAGAAAAAATGTTATAGTCTTGGAAGAGGTCTAATATTCCATGAAATCACTTTTCAAGGTGAAAAAGGGAGCCTGCAATACATGAAAATGTTCACCCTTAAAAATGAGCCAAATCTAGCTTTTACAATGCAAAAAAACGAGCCCAGGAGAGAGAAACATGGGAAAACATGAGAGGAGCTCCAACCACCAACCAAAATGCAATAAAACAGCATGGGCATCCTTATAGGTCCATTCCCTAACATTTTTCACCATGCTGGGAGAGAATGCGAGCCATTCTTCATTAAAAATGGTGGTTGAAATGTCATTTCTGTTGATTATCATGTGCCAGAGGTGTTTTTCAATTTTATCTCTCCAAACTCCATCAAAATACAAAATTGAGCCTATAATCATGTAGATAATTTCACCATCTTTTTGTTGATATAAAGAATGTGAAAAACCGAGCTCTGGATCGAAAGTTATGGTCATTTGAAAATTTAGGGCAAAACAGGGCCAAAACGGGTTGGCGGGCCAAAAATTTGAAATTTTCCCACTTTTTGCATTTGGGAAAATTTCCCCAAAAATCTCCATGCCTCCCGATCCACTGGTGCCATGTGGCACATTCTGATTGGATGCGGGCCTTCTGTGCTTCATTTTCCACCATTTTGGCCATTGGAAAATTTTCCAAAATTCTCCACCGGTCGATGACCTGAGGACACGTGGCAAGATGTGATTCACCATGGGCATCTTCTCTTAAATTTTCCATCACTTTGTTGACCATTTTTTTGACTTGGACACGTGGCAAAACCCCATTGGTTGTGGGCTTTCTCTACCATTTTTCCCTGTGGGCCAGTCTTGCATTTTTGCCGCCACTGGACACGTGGCAAGATCCCATTGGCTCGCGTTTGGGGGTAGACTTTTCCTTTCAATATTTTCTTTGATTTTGCTTGGGAAAAAATCTCCCAATTTCTCCCGCGCTCCACCGGTTGAAGACACGTGGTGGGTTTCCATTCGTTGCGGACTTGTGGGGCTAACATTTCTCCTTTTCTCTAACCTTTGGGAAATTTTCCCACTTCTCCCCACCACTCTGTCGCTCCAATGCCCCCAGGACACGTGGCCTGATCTCATTGGCGGCGGGCCTTGGGCCGAAAATTCCTCTTTTCCTCTTGCAAAACACTTCGCCAAATTTTCAATTTTACC
The DNA here is from genome assembly GCA_018340775.1 of Taxus wallichiana var. yunnanensis. Classification (NCBI taxonomy): domain Eukaryota; kingdom Viridiplantae; phylum Streptophyta; class Pinopsida; order Cupressales; family Taxaceae; genus Taxus; species Taxus wallichiana. Next base: position 227,139,051 of record CM031243.1, on the reverse strand, counting down.
TCCGCCCTCCGCCACTCCTTTCCTCTAGAGACACGTGGCACAATGTGATTGGATGCGGGCTTGACATTGAAAATTTTGCTTGTATCAATCCTCAGGAAAATTTTCTAATTTCTCCCGCCTTTGACAAGTGGCAGCATCCAATTCGTCGGTGGACCTTTGGGGTGAAAAATTCCTTTTGAAAACTTGCTCGAACACTTGGTAAAAATTCCAAGTTTTCCTCTGCGTTCCGCCCTCCCGAGGACACGTGGCCTCATCTTATTGGCTCGGGCTTTTCAGGGAAAATTTCCCACAAAATCTCCACTCGAGCCATAACTTCAAAAATACATGGAGTTAGGAGGAAAACTTTACCTTTCTGGAAAGCTGAGAAAATCTCTATCCAATGGTGCCATTTCCAAAAGGTCTTGAGTGCCTGAAAAGGAAAAAACTTATGACTGAGGCACAAGAGAGGAAAGAATGAAGGGAGTTAGCCACATAAATGTGCAAGGGGAACATTTTGGATAACAATTTTGGCGACTCGGAGGGTCATCTTCTGCTTTTCCTAGGATGAAGTTACCAGGTTGCACTTAGGTAAAAGCAACCCATTGGGCATTGAGTCATTAAATTCTCTTCTTGGTACCCCAACCGATTAGATCACTACTGGAGGAGGAAGATGGAGGGTGGAACATCATCTGATTAGAGCAAGGCCTACAAAACAAATTTCCTGGAACATCAAGCTTGTGCCAAAGCACTTAGGGAAAGCAAAGCTAAACTACAACAAAAAAATGTGCATAAGAACTTGGAGGAATGAAAACTTTTTGAAAATAGCTAATATGTACAAGGTGGAGAATTTCCTTCAAGAGTAATGCTTCGATAGATTCCATTGACTAGAATCTGCAACTCTTCACCATCCAATGTAGACAATTGGAAGGCATTGCTATCCTTACACTTCGTGACCATGTATGGGCCACTCCAAATGGCATCAAATTTTGAATGCCTCCCCAGTTTTTCTTTATGTCTGCATCCCATTTTAACACTAGATCTCCAACTTGGAAAGATCTATCCTTGGCCTTCCTATCAAAGGTCTTCTTTATCAAATCTTGATCCTTCCCATTGTTTGGGATGCTTGATTTCTTATTTCTTAGAGCTCTATCAATTTTGCATATCTAACCTCCATGGGTTCAAGCTCCAACAACTCCAACTGTTTCATGAGTTCCAATGTTGGCAACTCAAGTGACATGGGCAAAATTGTCTCTCTTCCATAAACAAGCTTGAATGGAGAGTTACCTGTAGATCTCTTGGGAGTTATCCTATTAGCCCATAAGGTTGATTTCAACTTATTATGCCAAGACCTCTGATTTTCATCAAGAGTCCTCCTAATGATCCTTAACAAGTTCTTGTTTGTAGATTCAGCCTAGCCGTTACCCTGAGGGTAATAATTTGATGAAGTGCTTAGGTAGATCCCATTCTTGATAGCCCATTCAGTTACCTTGGACCCAATGAATGCCAATGCATTATCTGATATTATTGTAGCAGGTATGCCAAATTTGGTTGTTATTCCCTCATATAAGTCTAGGATTCTAGATTCATTTACTTCCTTGAGTGTTACTACTTCAGTCCATTTGGTGAAGTAATCTGTTGTTGTTAGAATCCATTTGTGCCCTTGGCTTGAATTTGGATTAATGACTCCAATGAAGTCCAAACCCCATTGCATGAATGGTTGGTCAACTGAAATTGGATGTAATGGAAGGGAAGCTAGCCTCTCCTTACCCGTGAAGAATGCACAATTCTTGCACCTCTTGATCCATGCATAACAATCACTGAAAATCTTGGGCCAATAATAGCTAGCCCTCATGATCTTTAGAGCTGTCACTCTCGGTGCAAAATGACCACCAACTGATCCACCATGGAACTCTTCCAACACCTTGTGAATCTGATTTGTACCAATGCATCTCAGCAGCACTCCATTCACATCCCTTTTGAACAAAACACCATCAACAAGGGCATATGGGACAACCTGCAATCTGAAGTGTCTTCTTTTGGTCTTGTTCATCTCTGGAGGGCATAGACCTGTGCTTAGGAAGTGCATTATGTCTTGGGTCCAGCAAGGAGTGAGGACACCATTATTTTCCTCTTGAGTGCTTCCTTGCTCATGGTTGTCTTGCAACGCCAAAAAAACCTCCTTCTCATTGCATGCTTCCTTGGATTTGTTCAAGACCAGCTGTTCACACAATCCTTTTCCTCTGACCAACTTGGTGACTTTGATCTCAATGTCATACTCCATGACACAAGTAATCCAGCCTGCTCTCTTTTCATTCAGGTCTTTGTTGAGGAGGAAGTCCTTAACTCCCACATGAGAAACCAACAATTGAACCTTGTTTTTTTAAACTAGATGCTTGAATTTCTTCAAGCTCCTGATTACTGCAAGAACATGCCTCTCAATGAAATAATACCTCACCTCGTAGTCCTCCAGGATTTGGCTGAAGAAAGCAATTGGCTACTCATCATTGTCTTTGTTCTGCTATACCAAGATTGCAGAAATAGTATCATCACCCCCAAATGCATAGAGGATGAAATCCTTGGAGAAATCTGGGTTAATGAGAGTTGGGGCTTGAGAGATGGATTCTTTGATTGCTTCAAAACTTTTCTTGCCTTCTTCGTCCATTTGAAAGCTATGCTTTTCTTTAACATCTTGGTGATAGGCTTGACTAGGGCTGCAAAATTTGGGACAAACCTCTAAATAAAATTTATTCTCCCCAAGAAACTTTGAAGGGCCTTCTTGTGGCTTGGCAATGGTAGTGCTCTTATGGCTTCAACTCTTTCTGGATCAATTTCTAATCCTTCTTTGGAGACAATGTGGCCAAGGAGCTTTCCTTCATGGGCTAGAAAAATACACTTTTTAGGATTGAAGGATACTCCAAATCTTCTACACCTTTGGAACACTTGTCTCAAATGAAAGAGATGGTCTGCTACATTTTTTGAAAAAATAGTGATATCATCAAGATATATCAGCACCATGTTGTTAATCAAATCCTTGAACGCCATGTCCATTTCCCTTTGGAAAGTAGCTCCAACGTTGGACAACCCAAATGGCATTTTCCTATATGCATAAGTTCCCCATTTGGTTGTAAAGGTTGTCTTGAACTGATCCTCTTCTTTCACCATAATCTGATTGTACCTGAATAGCCATCAAGTAATGAAAACCTCTTAAGCCGGAGCAAAACTTGTAAAATCTGCTCCATAGAAGGAAGTGGATAATGATCCTTGAGAGATGCTCTATTCAAATCTCTGAAGTCAACACACAATCTGATTTCCCCACTCTTCTTTCTAACTGGAACCAAGTTGGCCACCCAACTAGAATGCTTGATAGGGAATATGATTCTTGACTCTATCAACTTATTCAATTCTTTTCTCATGAGAGGCTCCATGTGTGGATTGACTGGCCTTTGTTTTTACCTGATGGGTTTAGTACTTGGATCCAATTCAATGGTGTGTTGAGCTAACTCGGGATTGAAACCTTTCAAATCTTCATAGCTCCAAGCAAACACATCAGGGAATTCTTGACAAAGTTGTATGAACTCATACCTTTCTTGCTCAGTTGTCACTTTACCAACTTGGAGTGATTTGCCTTCTTCCACCAAGATGGACACTGAATCTTCTCCCTTGACTTGGATGTTTTCTTTCTCCTTCCTAAACTGATCATTAGGACTGAAAATGGACTCCAAAGTAATAAGTCCCTTTGGTAGTTTGTTGGTTCTCACTATGTACCACTTGGTCACCATACTGCTGCTCCAACTTTTCCTGATTTTTAGCTGAGAACTCAACCTCTTCTTGCAAGAAATGGATGATTTGTTGATCACTTTCAAACACTTGCCAACTCACATTGTTATTTGCACTGAAGGCCTTACAATCACATGAATGCTTGGCGATGTACTTTGTCCTTTTTGATGATTTCAAAACATCAAAGGCTGCTCCAATCTGCGCAAAGCCTTGCACAAGAACTTGGTTCTCTTTTTCTAGGAATGGATTTGATGCAAAGCCTTCAAAATCTTCCATGAGGTCCCACACCCTATTTTTGTAGCACTTGAGCAGATCATTCTTGGCAGCATGTTGCCCCTTAACTTGGTTGACAATCAACTCACTATCACCAAAGACTTGCAAGTTCTTTATTCCTCTCTTGATTGACCAATGCAATCCTTGTATCAAAGCTTCATATTCAGCAGTGTTATTAGAGCATGCAAACTGAAATCTAAAAGCTGAATAATACTTAACTCCTTGAGGTGAAACAAGCATAGCTCCCCCTCCTGCACCTTGTCTACTCCTTGATCCATAAAAAAAACTTCCATACCTCATTGTCATCCTTGTGGTTTGGCTTGGTGATGCTAGGGATAGGATGATTTTCTTCATGCATGCAATAGACTCCTAGCTCAGATTCTTCTATTTCTTGATAAGGATCAAAATCATGCACCTTGCTTTCCCATTCATCAAGAGTCAAATATGGGATACTTCCAACCTTGGTGTCAGCTTCATCAGTGCTTGGATAATCTTCTTGATCAAACGCTGAACAATTGGTATTGATTTGGCTTGGAGTGTGAGGCTCAATGTGAAAGTTTGCAATAGGTTCAGATCTGATTGTGGCCTTGGTTCCATATCTTGTTCTGAACAACATGTGTGACCAATCAACAAATAAGTAACCTCCAATCTTAGCTATGAAATCCCTTGACAAACATAGGGCAAAGAGTGGTGGAAGATCTATTACCGAGACATCTTGCAAAACAACAACGTTGGGGCATGCATGCAAAGTAAGACTCAAGTTTTTATCACTCCAACTGTTGTTACTGTCTGTCCCATCCAATTGCACTACCCCTTTGGATATGACTTCATATTGAAGCCCAAATGATCAGCTATTTGCTTGGGCATTACTGAACTACTTGCCCCAGAATCAATCATGCAATTGTGTACTAATTGGTCTCCAATGATCAATGAAACATAGAATGGAGGGGGCTTCAACATTTTACCTTGTTGTCCTCCATGATTCCCCTCAGGGACAACAGCATTTGTGAGTACCTTCTCTTGCATTTGGACCCGCTGATTTGAAGTTGACCAGTCCTTCATGGCAGCTTGTAACAAATCTCTTTGGCCTGGGATGGATAGTGATTCCCACATTGATATGTTTACATTTATCTTCTTCATCTAATCAATGATGTTGAATGGAGATGAAGCATCTCTCTGTTGTCCCTTGGCCTACACATTCATTCCTTGCACATGGGCAACAACAACTGGCATTTGAGTTGGCCTAGGAGCTGTTTTAGGTAGTCCTTGTGTGTTTGGAACTACATTTTGTTTGCCAATAATTTGTGGAGTGGTAGAAGGTTGTGGATTACTTGGAGCCAATGGCTGTTCTTCACCCAAATTTCTCCTTTTTGACCTTGTGTTGGCTGCAACACTTTGGGAGATTGTTTGATTCATGCCACAAAAATATTCTTCCTGCCAGTTTACAAGTGTGGTATCATTTGGAGCTGATTGTTGCTGGAATGTTTCTTGTTGTTGGTTATTTCCTTGACTCCCTTCACCCTCCACACTAGTAGTTGTCACCATTAATGCTTGATTTAAGGCACCGTTGAAGCACATAGAATTATTATGAGGTTCATTGCATGGGAAACACCAATCATACTCTTGAGCTATGTTGTTTTGCACTGCACTATTGCTTTAGAGGCAGATGTAACATTGGGATTATAGGGCTGAAATGGTCTATTGGCAGGAGGTCTTGCTTGATTTTGATTTGCAACTAGATTGGGTGGTCTTTGAGACTGGTATGGCTGCTTGTTAGGCTGAGCTTGAGGCTAGAAAGAAGGTCTAAAACTTTGGGCTTGCTGCCTCTTGAGTGTAACCAGCTCATTGCCTAAATTTTGCAATTGCTTCATGACTTCTTGAAGTTCATTTGAGGCACTAGAAGATGAAGTAGAAGCTTCACTTGAATTCTGATTTCTAGGAGTGGGAATATGAGCTAAAATAGGCACTTGACTAGTACTTGGGCTCTCTAAACTTGGATACAATGGCATTGGAGGCCTAGGAGCTAGTTTTTCAGCTTGAATCAAACAATTTTCAGCTCTAATGGCAATGCTATAAGCAACAGGGATAGTTGTGCCCCCATGGATTGAATTAACATAGAAATATCAGAATTTAGAGCTTTAAGGTAATATAGAAAAGCACCTTCTGTTGTTGGCCTTACTGCCATTGAATTCTCTCCCAAGTCATTTGAAATCTGAAGTTGAAGTCAGTCAGCTACTCATTGGGAGCTCTCTTGATGGTTGTCAACTGTTCCAAAAGGGACAAGTTATCTCCCTTTTCTCCAAACTACTCATGGAGGGCTATACATAGCTAGTTCCAATTTTGGATAGAACCTGAGGCAAGACTCCTAAACCATTGCAAAGCTTTCCCTTTGAATGAAGATGCCAATAGTTTGACAACAACTTGCATCTCATTGATCTCATGGATTGCACAAATATTAGCAATATCCTTGACATGATCACCAGGAGTGGTCTGATTCTCTCCAGTAAAGTATGGAATGTTCTTCAATGCTGCAACTGGGATTGGATTTTGTGCATTGAGAGCAAGTGGATACTAGCCAGTGAAATTGACATAGGGGTTGTGTTGTGCCATTTTGATTGGCCTTAGAACCCTTGTTGATTGAATGAAAGGCCTACCAGGTGGAGGAGTTGATAGAGTTCTGTTTGGTGGAGATGGAGACCTTTGAATTCTCCTCCCTCTTTGCCTTCTTCTTGGAGATAATTGTAGATACTCAAACAACACCTCTTCTTCTCCAACTCTTGACCTTGTGGTGATTCTTCTCATGAGTTTTCAGTGTCCGCACCACTAAACTAGCTGATTCTTCTTCCTTGAGTCACCAGATGTGTAATTTAGGGCTCTTTTAAGCAATAAACTTGCAAAAAATGCACATCAATTTTTTGTAATGAAGATGAAGACCTCTAAGGTCCCACTGGCATGCCAAAACTGTTGGTGCAAATCAGCAGCACCCCTGGATGTTGATCAGACTTCTAGTTTGACATTTTGGACATCCAGTGTGATTGCACAACATTGAATCTTTTCCCCAAGTGTGGGACTTGTAAAAATGGGAAAAGAATCTCCAGGTTAGAGGCTGGTTCCTCAACTCCTCTGATCAGGTGTATTACTTGCAAGTTATACAGGTTTTAAACTCAAAATCCTACTCTAAATTCCAAAGGGGACAGAGATAGAGAATGCAAAAAGAACTGAAACTAATGCTAATAAGGTGATGCACCAAAGGAGTGGTGAGCATTTTTATTTCGTAGATTGACACAGATCATAGAAATGCAACAAAACATCATGCACAAACTGATGAAATGTAATGAAAGGTCATAAATGAAGCAAACAACATAAACAGAGGATTGAAACTCATTCACAGAGCTTGCATTGTCATTTCCAATATCAAAAATACATGCATTACAACATCTGAGAGGTAGAAAACATGTTACAGTCTTGGAAGAGGTCTGATATTCCATAAAATCACTTTTCAAGGTGAAAAGGGAGCTTGCAATACATGAAAAATGTTCACCCTTCAAAAATGAGCCAAATCTGGCTTTTACAATGCAAAAAACGAGCCCAGGAGAGAGAAACGTGGGAAAACATGAGAGGAGCTCCAACACTAACCAAAATGCAATAAAACAACATGGGCATCCTTACAGGTCCATTCCCTAACATTTTTCACCATGCTTTGAGAGAGAATGCGAGCCATTCTTCATTAAAAATGTTGGTTGAAACGTCATTTCTATTGATTATCACGTTCCATAGGAATTTTTCAATTTTCTCATTCTAAAATCCATCAAAATACAAAATTTATCCTAGAATCATGTAGATAATTTCACCATCTTTCTGTTGATATAAAGAACGTGAAAAACCGAGCTCTGGATCGAAAGTTATGGTCATTTGAAAATTTAGGGCAAAATAGGGCCAAAACGGGTTGGCGGGCCAAAAATTTGAAAATTTCCCACTTTTTGCATTTGGGAAAATTTCCCAAAAATCTCTGCGCCCACCGATCCGGTGCCACGTGGCACGTTCTGATTGGATGCGGGCCTTCTGCGCTTCATTTTTCACCGTTTTGGCCATTGGAAAAATTTCCAAAAATTCTCCACTAGCCGATGACCTGAGGACACGTGGCAAGATGTGATTCACCGCGGGCATCTTCCTTAAATTTTCCATCACTATTGACCATTTTTATGACTTGGACACGTGGCAAAACCCCATTGGGCGGGATTTCTCTGCCATTTTTCCTCGTGGGCCTGTCCCCTACATTTTTTCCGCCACTGGACACGTGGCAAGATCCCATTGGCTCGCATTTAGGGGGGACATTTCCTTTCAATATTTTCTTTGATTTTGCTTGGGAAAAAATCTCCCAATTTCTCCCATGCTCCATTGGTTGAAGACACATGGTGGGTTTCCATTCATTGCGGGCCTGCGGGGCTAACTTTTCTCCTTTGCTCTAACCTTTGGGAAATTTTCCCACTTCTCCCCACCACTCTGTCAAGCTTCGATGCCCCCGGACACGTGGCCCGATCTCATTGTGGCGGGCCTTCGAGGCAAAATTCCTCCTTTCCTCTCGCAAAACACTTTTCCAAATTTTCAATTTTACCTCTCGCCCTCCGCCACTCCTTTCCTCTAGAGACACGTGGCACAATGTGATTGGATGTGGGCCTGGCGTCGAAAATTTTGCTTGTATCAACCCTTAGGAAAATTTTCTAATTTCTCCCGCTGACACGTGGCAGCATCCAATTCGTCGGTGGGCCTTTGGGGTGAAAATTCCTTTTGAAAACTTGCTAAACACTTGGTAAAAATTCCAAGTTTACCTCCGCGTTCCGCCCTCCCGAGGACACGTGGCCTCATCTTATCAAGCGCAGGCTTTTAGGGAAATTTTCCCACAAAATCTCCATCGAGCCATAACTTCAAAAATACATGGAGTTAGGAGGAAAAATTTACCTTTCTGGAAAGATGAGAAAAGATCTATCCAATGGTGCCATTTCCAAAAGGTCTTGAGTGCCTAAAAAGAAAAAAATTATGATTGAGGCACAAGAGAGGGAAGAATGAAGGGAGTTAGCCACAAAATGTGCAAGGGGAACATTTTGGATAACAGGGTCTTTCAACAATAGACTTCAATTTTCATCATTTTTTTTATTTTTTTGATTTTGTGGTTGTATTTTGGGTGCATATTACTACCAAGTCTACCCCATGGTGGGCGCTAAAAAATGTTAGTGAGAAACATTTTTCAGGTAGACAAATTGGTGGGTATCTTGCTAATCCTCTAGGACTCTAGATCCCCCTGCATGTGTGGTACAACTCCACTTTATTATGAATGAACAAAAAGGGAAATCTATTGATGGCCAAGAGGCTAGGGATCTAACATGCACACTCCACTGTACCCGCTGCAAATGCTTGTAATGAATTGTAATGGAGGAATTTTATGAATGATAGGGGAAAGGGAGTGAGAAATTAGGAAGGGGGGGTTATCTTTGCAAGAAGAAAATCATATTATTTCCAAAGTTAACTAGAAGTTTCACATTCATAACTTATAGGAAAGAAAAACTATGTTTAGAACATCAATGATGAGAGGAAACCATGCACACAAAGTTGCACACATTCATGCATCGTCAAAATAAGAAACTCCTTTCTTTATTGATATATTCACAAGTTATACAATACTAGAGAATAGAGGAAAGTAGATAGGGAGAATAGAAGAATGCTATCTCTTTTTCCTTTCTCAAAGTAGATCTCTTTCTTGAGTGCGCAAAATTGATAACCCTTGAGAATGAGGGTGTCATTAAATTATATAGGCATCAAGAAGACCCTTCTTCTACCCCCACCGACCTTTCACTTGTCCTTCCATTCGTGAATTTTGACATTCCTCCATCTTTGATGAAGATCCGCCATGAAGAAGTTGAAGGAGACAATGTTGGCTTGAAATGACCACTACAAAAATTCTACACTGATGTGAAGTTCCAATGAATTTCAGTTTGAAAATTTTTCCCTCGCCGATGATGATCACAAGCTAACTCCTTTTACATGATGCACAGACACCCTGGACCATGAAATATATGTTGAGAAGCACTGCTTCAAGACTTCCCAATGTGAGTGTGGGATGAACACTGGAAATGATCATGATGATCCCTCTTGGTACTTGATTGATGAACCTTTTTAGCTCATTGAGCTCACCCTGACTGAATCACTTTGACTCACCCTACTCACACAGAGATGGAGATGGATTCACTTGTTGTGCTTTGCAATGCTCTGCCTTTCTTCTAGACACAAACAAGAGCTTTGTGAAGTTCTTGTTCCTCTATTTGAACCAAAAATCATCCCATCATCCCATGAAGATTCTAAAAAGTGGAAAGATGAGTGAAAACAAAGCCATATGCAACTCTTTGTGCCCAAAATTGAAACTTTCTATTTTTAGAATGTGAGACCATGACCTGCTATTTTGGGAGATATCACCAATTTTTCTCCAACTTCACCTTTTGAACTTTCTAGCATATTCCATATTCTTCTGTCAGTAAATACATTGTTATTTTTAGCACATTTCTATTTTTAGCAGTTGCTTTTTGGGGACCTACTATTTTGGGAAAATTGTCATTTTTTCCTTGCTTTCCATTTTGCATCTTTCTTGATTGTCCCGAGTGATCAAACTTGTAATTTGGGGGACTTAATATTTATATCATGTAGAAGAGCATGGGATATGATATGTTTAGTAAGTGTCCACAATGGCCTCGGTTTGCAATGGGGATGACATTTTTAAATTTGACTCATTGTCGCAATCTCGTGCTCCAATTTTCACTGCATCTTGCTCACCGAAAGCTCACAAATAAAAATGAAATTATTGCCTTGTGAGAGCTTTGGGCATGAAGCTACCATGTCAGCCATTAGTGGAGTCACAAATATTTTTGAAAGGTTCTTTTTCACCTCCGATTTCAATGAAAACAACTCCATCGGGATAGGTTTTTCATTTGGAGTTTGTGTTCACAATTTTAGCTTCACCCGCTCTCTGGATTGATGGGAAATTTGAGGAATGAGAGCCAAGGCACAAAATGGAGTTTTTGTTGTAGTAAATTAATGGGAGAAGCTTTGAATATTATGTTTGTTATAGCTTGAAGGTGTTTGAGAGGAAGAGATGTGGCCAAAATTTCAAGAGCATTCGATTTACGGATCATGAGTTATGAAGATTTCTTCGTTTCTTGGTCATGGAAGATTCGGAAAACAATGTCCATGGTGCTGAATGGAAAAGCAAGGGTTTAGAGGATATTGCAGTAGTGGATAAATGGTAATGGATGTGCAATTAAGGAATGAAGTTGTGGAATCCATGGTGATGGAGAAGAAAATTTCCTTCCGGTAGTGAAGTTCTTGTGCACACAGGGAAGAAGTAGTACAAGAAATGAAAAAATTAGAAATTTATTCAACTTGAGAATGGGTGCATTTTTTTCCCAAAATCCTAAAAATTTGGTATGGTTAGTGAAAAAAAATGTTCCCCTTTCCCATTGGTCCATGTTTCATTTGTTGATTAGCTGAGGTGGAAGGGTGAGGGGGCCGAAAAAGGGCTTCTTAAGAACTTATGGGGTCATGTAGATGACCAAGGGATAAAATGGGAGGGGGCACATTTTTTTCCAAACCATCCCAAAAATTTGGGAATGTCGGTGCAAAAAGTGCACCCCTCTCTGATTGGTCCATTTGGTGCTCCGTGATTAGATGAGGATGAGGGCTAGAAATCAGCGCACGAGGGCTTAACTGGACAAGTTGAGCTCTAAGATGGTCATATCATGGTCCAGGGGGCTACATGGGGGATGGGAATAATTTTTTGTCGCAATCGTCTCAAATTTTTGGGATGGTTGGTGCAAAAAGTGCACCACTCTCTAATTGGTTCATTTGTCCAGTTGGAAAATTGGGTAACTCCTAAACCATACCTTGGGAACAACTTGACAGAGGCATAACTTGAGCTCCTGGATGAATTTTCCCACACTTATTTATATGAAATTTATTGGAAAATTATTTTTGAACACATGGTAGGAGTCCCATTCCTTGATTCTAACTAAAACATCCTAAAAAATAGGATTTTTCTTCGAGCTTATAGGTTATGCATGCTAAAAATAGGTTGGGGTAGAATTTCCCGAGTCTTGTGAAAAATGTGAGACCACCACTCTCTAGATCTCTAAATTATATTTTTGAAGATATTTATGTTGTCCTCCAACTCTTCATGGAGATCCCGGAATCACTTCTCGAAGCTCATGGGTTGTTTTTGCACCCTCTAGGACCCACTTGTGCTGAATCTACTCCAAAACCTCTGAAACTTCCCAGAACCTTCCAAAACTAGTTGCAAAACATTATTATCTCTTTGATACACCTCCATGATTATTTTTAGTCTTTCATTCCGCTCTGGGGGGGTGAGCTAGCCTTAGGAAGACTTGATAAATAACCTTTCTTAAGCTCCTCAGAGATCCTATCTTGAAGAATCTTTTCTTGGAAGTGCTTGAATGTTGTAACCACATTGCAACATCTTCATGTTTCACTCCAAGGATGCCACAAGATGTGATGAAGGATGTGATATTATCGTCAAGATGTTTCTCACCATCTCTATAGAACTTCAGGAAGTTATTTCTTGACCCTTGTGGAAGTTGATGGAGTGGTGGATACAAAGTCAATAGACTAGTACTTTGCACCCATGGTACATGTACTTATGCTACCATTTCTTATTCTTCTCTTTCTACTTCATGAGGAATGAGAAATCATGGTTTAACAACTAGCTCTTTAGTATGACATTCAAGAGGATTTTTAGGAACTTGTCTTCTTATTGGTATAATAAGAAATCTAAAATCATATCTTTGTTGCTTCTCAAATGTGGGGTTAACAACACCGCCTACACAATCTACCCGAATGTACCTTCTTAATGCCATCTTTTCTCAAGTTCTTAGGAAGGAAGGAAACTTGAAAAGTGTAGATTTCTCAAAAGGATTGCAAAGAGGATTTTGATTGTTTGAATGGTATTTTTCAATTTTTTTTTTTTGTATTTTGCAGAGATATTTACACATGCACGAGGGTAGATATCTCCCCAACAGAGTCACCAAAAATGTTGGTGAAATAATTTTTCGTATGGAAAATTATGGATTTCCACCAATACTCACAGGTTACGCCCCTCCTTGTGTATGGGGAGGCTCCCATTATTGAATGTAACTATCCTAATTCTATCTAACTACTGTGGGGTGGCCAAATAGGTGGAGATCACACAGGAGCAATTCACCGAGCCTTGTGGAAAAGTGCTTGTAAGGGGTATAATGGAGGAAATTAGCGATGATGAGGGATAAATGAGAGGAATTAGGAGAGGAGAGGTTATTGTTGTGAGTAGAAAAGTGTAAAGTTCACACCCAATAACCGGAGTGGTTCAACATTTAATTGGAGGAAAGCAACAATGAAGTACCTAGTGAGACTAACAAATCCAAACACATAGTTCTTTAGATTCATTCATCAAGGACACAAAGTTACTTCTTGATCACCATACTTACAAAGTTATAGAAAAAAAAGAGTAGAGGAACATGAGAAAATAAATGGAAGAATGTAGCTTTTATACCTTGTGTTGGCAATACAAAGTTTAACATCCAAAATACAATTCACAATTGCTACAGAGTAGAAATTTTCAAAATATATGATCTTTTGAATGAGGAAGCCATCCCAATTTATAGCCTTGTGAATTGACCTTTCACCTACCCCCGCATGACTCTTCATGTTCCTATTCTTCTTGTGACCTTTCAATTTCTCCTAGAAAGGACAAATTAAGTATCTCTCTTATAATTTTTAGAGAATACTTTTCTAAATTAAAAATATTATCACTTAAGTAAATAGGAAAAATACAATGATTGTGTGTAACGAAGAACTAAAAGAAAGGGAGAGAAGAGGAGAGAGGAAAGGGATTGACTAATCCATTAAAGAAGCTCATTTTGCTAATTTGAAGTAGACAATCACCATATTATCCTTTTGCACGATAGACACACACCTCAGATTGCTGGAAGAATGCTGATAAATACTTATGCAAGACCTCCTAAGGTGAGATCCTAAAGGAAGAAGGATGAGCTCTCTCTAGCTCACTTGACTTAACCAACTTAACCAAATCTCCTAGCTCATCGATCTCAACTCAACTCACTCATCGATCTCAACTCAACCAACTCAATTTATCCCACCCAGCTCATTGGATCACCCATCTCATCGATCTTAACTCACTCAACTCACTGAGATATGATGATGGATGTAGTCACAAAATCATGTACTTTAGGTAATTATTTATCTTGGTCTCATACTACTATTTAGAAGGTTCTCAAAGAAAGAAAGTACTAATTAACCCCTATCCTTTTGGTCATTTTTATTATTTTATTTCATATTTTGTGACCAACGCATCTGTCTATCAACCATTTCCAAAGATCCCGCATCATCTTAGCCCTAACTGGGGCACCCAAATTTTGTACTGGGGGTGCCCATGGGCACCCTGTTCCCATTTCGGGTGCCCTGGTCCCTTTTGCACTTTCCCACCTTTTCTTGGGTCTTTTCTAGCCGTTTTTCATCCTTATCTCTTATGAGGTCGAGTCTTTTCGGGGTTAATTACGAAATTGGACCAAGAGAACCCTATAAATATAAAGCTATGAGACCATAATGAGGGACCTAACATCACTATCTACTATCACACCATCTAGAGTTGCATCCATCTATTACATTGGCATCCACATAGCTCCATCATCATCAAGGCATAAGCTAGGAGATCTACATCAACACACACTTCATAGGGGAGGGATTCTATTCTATTCCATGCACACATTTTATTACATTTTCTACATAGTTATTTCTTGCTACTTCACAACATGCGACTGACATAAGAGCAACCTAGGGCATGTTCACACAAAATTTCACATAGAACTACATTGGTTCTAAGATGTAGTGCAACACTCAGTTAGTAAGTCCACCCTTGTGGAAACCAGGACAATCCGAACCCTTCATATGCATCTTTATTTTTTAGGGTTTGATGCTTATTTTGGGGTCTTGCAGTCATTTATCCATCTTGGCATATTTGGAGTATTCGGCATGACACACAAAATTTAGTGCAATAGATAGAAAAAGTTCCAAAATATATTTTGACCCTATAAAAACCTAATTCGAAACTTTTACACAGACCTATGGCACCCGGATAGCAAATTAGAGCACACGTGGGCACCCCAATCCATTTCCAAGCACCCCAGTCTAGTCACATCATCCAGATATGTCATTTTCAGCACATCGGCACAATCGTTCTTGGTTCTTGATTTTCTGTGCAGACCTGCGACACTTTGCATTAGTCTCCAGATATCAACTAAGTCATTTCTTCTTCTTTATTACACACTAGGGTTTTAGTTTCATCTAGTTTAATTGTCTATTCTATTTTACACATTGCTTTAGTACATCTGTCTACTACGTTATATGTCTTCCTAGATTAGATTAACTATCCTAATTTTAGTTAATTTTAATTAATCAATGGATAATGATCCATGATGACATCTTAGCTTGGATTTCAACTGAGCTTTGACTCTTTTCAAATATCTTCCAACCGCATACTATTCCTAGATTTTACCTGCGCGCGCTTTGATATACTTTGCTTTGATTTTGGACACAATTGAGATTAGAATGATGCTTTAGGATCCCTATATTCCCTGATGCTTCTTTCATGTCTAGAGGACCATGAATGTTGAGAACTCACATTATTCAATTGCTTACTATTTTTAGTCATGTAGTGGACATATGTTATTTTTAGTAAGTGCATTGGGGGTGTCAGATCATGCAACGAAAGAGGTATTAAAATTATGGGTTTTGTTATAGGATTCCCCACTCCAAATTTTGGATGATTAATTCATCCAAACAAGCGAGAAAATTAATTTTTCATTAGATGGGGTAGAATACTAAGAAAAAATCATTCCTCTATATCTCAAAAAAATCAACAACTTCATTGTGCAAAAACTAGTTTTAATGAAACTAGATTTTTGAAGACCCTTCCCTCTAATTTTCGAGATGATTTCACCTACCAGATCTTTGGGAAATTGAAAATTTATTTGTGAAGGGAATAATTTTGATGAAAAAATTAGTCCTCAATATCCCTAAAAATAGGGACTTCATGGCACGAAAACTAGTTTACGTGAAACTAGATTTTTCAGGGATCGTTTCCTCTAATTTTCAAGTGATTCCACCCATTGGAACCTCGAGAAGTGAAGATGAGTCTTGCTACCATCTCAATGTTATGTCATGTCATCCATTAATGGATTCACCAAGCTTCATGTATCAAAAATATGATATGAATAATTAAAATCAACTCAAACCCTTAGTATGATCAAGTCTCTTTGCTTGGCGGAAGTGCTTTTTGAGTACACATATGAGTAACAATAGTCAGTGAATTTTTTTTTTTTGGATTCAAGTTATAGGGTGAATTTTATATTCCCCTCTACCCCCAAGGGATAGGGACAATAGGGAAGAATAATTCACATCATTCTGGGCATGCCATGTGTCACAATGTGTTTGGGCAAGAGGGGAATGAGACAAAACAATCCATTAAGCACCCGGGGCTGAGATGGGGTCACATGGAAGACCAGATTAGGGGATAGAGAGGAGAAAATTTTGTTTTATCATCTGTCCCCAAGGGACAAAGAAAATAGGGCCATAAAAATTCACCCTCACCTAGTTGTGACAAGTGGCACAATGTGATTTGACGAGGGGAAGTGAGGAAAGAGCTAGAAAAAGACATTTTAGCATTGTAGGGGATAGTTTGAGGTCATATAAAGATAAAGGAGGAAAAAATGGGGCAGGGAAAAATTTATCATCCCCTATGTCCCTAAGGGATAGGGACAAGAGGGATAGTAAAATGTGCCATGCACTTGTTCTTTAAAAAATTAACTAAGTACCAGAAACACACCTCACAAGAGATATACTTGTCGGTGAAGTTTCTGGAGCTCTAGGAAGTCATTTTTAATGAAACCATATATTATTTTAACTCCAAATATAATTATTAAGCTAATGGGTTGTGTCTAAAATTCCAATTATACCTACAAATTCATGAAAAAACTCCTTTATACTTGGGAAAACATGGTGTTCCTGCCAAAAATGAGATGTGTTGAGAAGCACCTATATATTTGGATAATTTGAACATTTCATCATGGAGATAACTCTACAAGATTTAAAATGAGTATTTGTTTGACCTCCGACTCCTTACGGGCTCTCAAAATCACCTTTGGAAGCTTAGGCACTATTTCGGACTACAAGTTCCCGACCCTCAAAACCCACTTTCACTGCTTACGGTTCCTAAACCTCCAAAACATTTTGAAATATTCATAATTAGTTTAATTAAATTATCAACTCCTTGAAACCACTTTGGGATGATTTGGGGCTTTCACATCTATCTCGTAGGATGCACACATGTCCTAGAATGACCATAATCAACCTTTCTAGGCCTACTGAGAAACTAGCAGTTGAAAACACTTCACTAGATGAAATTGTTGATCTTGTCACATCATTCCAAACACTTGTACTTGATTTTTCATCGTATTGTAAATAATTTCAAGGTAACACCGGACATGGCATAATTGAAAAACACCAGAGGGGTTTCAGAAAACTTGGGAACAAAATTTTCAATTTGGGTCTAGTTGTCATGCTTGAAAATTTGCATTTTCATGTTGCACATTTGCATGACAACAATAAGATTAAAATGGATGATGGAAATATAATTTTAATTTTTATCACTTAAAATGTGTAATCATGATGGCTTAGAATGGTATTCTATTTTAGCAATAATACTTCTTGTATTATTAAAGAAATCGAGCTCCTTTCATTACGTATGTGTGTTAAATAAAGTGATGGTGAAATTTCACCTATAACCCTACAATTCAATTGTATTGTTGAATAATGTATTTAGTTAACTATGGTATATTTTCATAATTTTGTATATTTGCATGGTAGTGAGATGAAACTTGAAAGTTATTGTGTCGTAAGCATGTAAGGAAAAATGTTTTTTTGTGACATTATGACATGTGCCAATCCTTGAGATATTTTTACACCTTTACCAACTTGTTAAAGAAAATGTATGATTCCAGGATATTGTAGTTAGTATGTTCATCATCTTACATTGTATTCATATTATTAATTTGTAAATAGGAAAGATAATATCTAATTGATATTTTTGTTATGCCACTTGATATATAATTTATCAAGGTTTCCTTGTATATCGCTTAAATAGTATTTCCTTGATATGATATCCACAAACAAATCCTCACTTCACGGGAAAACTATATTGTCTCAAGTATGGAGTAGAGACGGTGTGCATATCACCATATAGGTGATCTTTAGTGGTCTCATCTTTTCATGACTCTTCTTGTGTGTCGAACTTGTAAGAAATCATGGGTAGTATTAAAATCAAGATAATCGTCCAACTCAAGGACTTGGTAGATTATAAATGACAATTGTAAAAGGAGGTGTCAACATGATCTTAAGGAAGTAGCATATTAATTCTGAATAATGGAAATAAAGAGGACAACATATTGTTTTGAAAGGATAATCTTATATGATTTAACAATTTTTGCAAAGATTATATACCTTTAAAGATAATAAGAAATAAAAATAAAAGTTATAAGCTGAAAATAAGCCTTGCCTTGACCATTGTTAATATACGTATTAATGTCTATATTAAAATATGGTAGATAATGTATAGTGTGAAGATGGGTCTTTTCTCAATTGAGAAAATAAATCTAGTAATCTTTATGAAAATTGTGTCATATGGCCTTACGAATCTGAGTTGAGAACCACCGTAATAGTAAATAACTTGTTCCCACTTAGGGAGGATGTTGCTTATAAAGGATGTGTTAATGGAGCTTCCTTGTGAAGTAGAACCTAGGAGAAGCTTGATAACCGACATTGACCCAAGTAAGTAGGTCACTGAGCAATACATATCAAGATTAAAAGAACCAATCTTATGTCATGATAATCTTACAAAAAATTTCCTCTCCCTTAGTTGTTAGTTACCATAATATGTGTTTGTGGGATTTGAAGTTCAACTAATGAGATGAATATGGCGTAATGATATCATTTAATAACAATTTAGGTGTAGTTAAAGGGCTGGAATTTAATGTTATTCATAAGGAAATTTGTTTTAGTAGTATGGTATAATGTCACTATCTTGGATTTGTCTTAAAAATAAGTGGAAGTAGGGTGGAACCCTTTCGTTGTGTTGAATAAAAATTTCTTTATTTTGGATCCAGGTTTAACCTAAGTGTAGCATTTGGAAGGAATTGTTAATGGTGCATATAGTGTACATTAATTGAGGTAATTTCTTTCAAGTACTATCATCACTACCGACATGAAAGGACAAAAATGTTAGTTTTATAATGTTGCAATTTCTCCTTAGAGGTAATACCTCTATAGGACATAAGGAAAGTAATTCCATGATCTTAAGAAAGGAGTTAGTCACCCTTGTTAGTGACTTATGTAGTAAGCTTCCTATAATTATCTTGAGGATGGTGTAGTTATACCCATCAAAAAAATGAAATCATGTTCATATGTTAATACTTGAGATTTGATTTCCTTATTGTGTCATTAGAGGGCTTAGAGTTATGTGTGAAGAGATATTTGGGCCAAGCTTATCTTTTTCCATGGAAGGAAATTTCATAGGAATTTGAGTAGTTCGGTAAGTGTCTTCTTCATAACCCATGTTTGTGGGTTAACCTTAAATGAGTACCTTATACTCTGGAATGTTTTGTTCTGGTGGTAATTTTGATTGAAATAACACCTTATAAAGAGGATGGATTTTTGTCATAGTGATATGGGAAACTTTGTGACATTTCTTGGTCACACTCATGCATTAGTCGATCATCTCCATTTTACCAATTTAAGATAAGGATAAATTGTGTTGACCCTACTTATTATACCTATGAAACACCTTGGTGAGAAGTGCACAAGCCTCTTGAAAGGAGTTCCAAGTTAAACCAAGTTAAATTTGTCTCCCTTTACATTGTTTGGATTACATGTGAGCTAGAATTGGTATAAGAATGATGGTTAGGAAGACCTTTTGTGGTTTAAGCAACTTATTCATGCATACCTCACTTCCTGAGTGATGGTTAGAGTTCATTGAGGTTCTCGCCAAAGTTGCACACTCTTGGACCTAACCTTTTTGTGTTTAAGAATGGAATATGCCATGTATCTTTTAATATAGGTAGTATGAGTAAAAATATATTATTATAAAATTGGAATGGATCCTATAATGAAATGAAAATAACATGTATTGTGACATTATGATGTATAAAAACTTTAATTGTGCTTCCATAAAGCTAACACTTCCAAAGTAATAAAATGCAATGCTTGCACATTTAACAATTGTAAATTTTGGTATGTTATTTTTTTGTAATGTAAGTGTTGGTGTTAAGTGTCTATTATTTAGTGCAACAGTTCCTAAGTGTTACGTCATATAATAACAAAAACTAATTACTAGTTTTTTGTTACATTTTGAGTGGTTAAATAGTGGGCATTACATTTGGTATCAGAGTAGAGGTTTAAACAATTGAACCCCTGAGATAAATTGTTGGTGAGTCTTATGCGCTTATCTATTGCACACAACATGAGTGTCATGTCAAGTCTGATTAGTGTGTCACATGGAGTCGTTGTGGTGTTCTTTTTGTTGTGCTAGGTGTGTGGATCTTAACAAGCATGTTGTGTAGTGGCTCCCCATTTTTATGTGATGGACTGATACTATGTCAAATCCTATAGATATTTACATATTTTGGATCATCGGATTGGTTTGGTACCACTTTTTGATAGTAGTTATATGGATTACCTCTAGAGACACCTATTGAAATTAGCAAGTGAGTGTTTAGATTGATCATGAGCTCTATTCTTCAATAGTTATGATAGTTGAGAATGGTATTTGGTATTAGAACATCACACATTTTTAGTATCTTGTATTTGATAGATTCAGTTTCCTCCTTGAACATTGCATTTGGTTTTGACCCTTCCCCACCTCTTTACATACCACATTAGGGATACATTGACGACTTATCATAGTGAAATTTGTGTTGTTAACGTAAGAGATATACTATTTATTCTTACAGAATTAACAACTGATATTACTTACCAAAATTACAAGGATGTACCCATATCCCATTTTGACATTAGATGGTAAAATGAATTCATTGTCATGATCTCTCTCCTAAATCACAAAATTTTATGCTATCCAATCCTACGTCAATGCATTGAAAATTTTGTTATCCTTTTAGATCTTCAAAACTTTAACCCTTGACAACCACAAGCAACATTATTAGACTATCCGATTGACCAATCATGTGACCTTCTGAGTGATAACCTTATTGGAAAAACCTTGGTTCTTGATTAGGATGAGATCTTAGGGTGTATTATTGGTGGATATAGATGTACTTATCTGAGATATTCAGATATATTTAGGATATTATGATTCATTCAAAGGTTATGAAAACTACACTATTTGATGAGTATCATGATTATATGCTATAATGTGCACTTGATGTTTTGGTACCCATACTAGCATCCATGAAAGGTTGCATAGTGAATGTGATGTGACTATTTTTGTGTATTTTATTTGTAAACTTGAATTTCCTTAGAACCAACATCTTATTTATTTGATTTATTGGGAAGCTTCGAGGCTCTTATTATTATTATTTTTCTTGTGAGATTTTCATAGTTTGAATGTGGCTACTTGTCCATTTTTCCTTAGTTTATGATATTTATTGGTTTTGTTTATTTGTTGAAACTCAAAGCTTCATAGTTTTGAAGCCACTTGGCTAAATGTTGTTAAGAGTGTAACGTGGATTTCCTTACTTGTTTTATGAGCTAGTTCTATCTTCTCCGTATTGTGTACACATGTTATATGGGGGTACTCCCAAGATGTCATGTCTACATGCATGGTGATATAGTAACATGCCCTTAGTTTTTGTGGTGACGAGGCTCTATGCGTCTAGGACCATGGAGTGACCTAGCCTCACTTGGTTATTTGATACTTAGTCCTCCTATGGTGGAGTGACACTTGTGATATAAGTCCTCCTATGGTGGAGAGACATATATGATACTTGGTCCTCTATGGTTGAGATAATTTTATGATACTTAGTTCCCCTATAGTGGGGTGATATTTATGATACTCAATTCTCCTTAGTAGAGTGGCCTCCATGGCATGCATTATAGTTGGTGGATTTGGATGATTCATGTTTCTCCTTGCATCTTATGATGAGGTTATTCACTCGTTGAGATATATATGATATTCAGTTTAAAATTCATGGTTGAGCTTGAGATTATTCACTCATTTAGATTTTGGATTGTGAGATTTTGGAATGTGAGATTCACCAAAAACATATAGATGAGACACTTGAAAAAGTTTACTTGGTTATTTTAGCTCCTTGAGGAGAGGTTGATGTTTTGGACTACAAAATCTTTTGGCAGATATTTGGTACTTGGATTCATTGGGTAATGTACCTAGAGGGATTATTACTTTTGGTCTTAGGAACCCTACTATGGATGTGTTTTTATTATATTCTTGTATGGCGTGTTTTTGTCATAATGTGTTTACTATATGTTGCGCATACCCATTGTATACCTATTTGTTTAGAGCTTATGCTATGGGGAATGTGTTCCAGTGATATGTTACGTACCCCTCCTAGGTAAGCGAGTGTCCTTTTGGTGAGGAAATGTGCTATTTTTATGGTAATATGGTTGTGTCATCATAGATATATGGTTGGTTTAAGTGCTCTGCCCCTTGGTATGGTGAAATTTAGGTATATACCCTTTCTTGTTGGTGAGATCCATGTTATAGTTGTTGCTTCAAATGTGCAAATGTGGCGGGGCCTGTGTTATGGTTATAGGTCTTGGGTAACCTCGTGATGTCTTACATTGTTGGAAGACCTAACAAAATAGTGAAATTTTCTTGTTAAAAAAAAGAAAATAAAGAAATGCAGCTATCTATCAATGAAAATTCTAAGGGACATGGAATCAATGAACTGATACTTATAAGAAAACAAATAATGATGAATATACTTATGAGGAAGAACTATCAAACAAATTTAGATAATTAATTTTAGTTTGGATTCGCTACGATAGAGAAAACTACCAATATTCACAAAATATTATAAATTTGGAGAAAACTTCCAAATTTTGTTTTGTTCCCTTTTGGTCACACATTAGTAATGGGGCATGTTCACTAAGTAGTTGTAGTTGATCTTGGGTTCCTATAAGCTTATGTACTCTTCTACTATCCCTATGGTTGGTCGCATCAAGGACAATTCTCTAATAAAGTGAGGGAGATGTAGTGCCACTCTTGTTATTATGTCTTCAACCCCTTGTGAGATCTATAGAAAAATACTTTGGGTGGTCGATTCTACTCATCATTCTATGTCGACCTTGGGTTTATTTGAGTTCCTAGTAGGATATCAACTCACTTGTCTCATTTGAAAGGACCTCCATGTAGCATTAATCATGATACGAAATAACATATATCATTGGATTCAATTTTTGTAGTGTTATATTAATAGTGAATGGTAACTACATGGAGGTGCATTCATACAATGATAGTTATGGTCACAATGGAGTGAGTTCAATTTTATTCTTGACATTAAATTTGATGTACATCCGACTGTCACGTGACAATTCATCCATAAAATTGATCCTCGTTAAATTGATAGTAAGGTAATTGTTATTTTGTTATCTTGGAGAAGTAAACATTATTATATATACATGTGTGTGTGTGTGTGTATCTTCACATTCATTTATTTACTAGTTGTTTAATTATAAAACAAAAAATAAAGATTAAATAAAACAAAACAAAAATAAATAAGTATACATGTTTAACATACATACATACATACATACATATATGCATGTATATATATATATATATATATATATATATATATATATATATATATATATATATATATATAAAGAGTAAACATATTAACGTTAAAAATATAACATTAATAAATTCAAGTTTGCGAGAAGCGATTTAGGAAACAAAATGATAGGGGCATTTGTTTGTTTTGTTTTCCTTGTTTTAAGTTTCTATTTTTTTCTTGAACTTTTGTTGTCAGACTGATTAGCGATCATGGGGGATTTTAAGAAAATGTTGTTGGGAAATCAGAGATCCATTCTCCTCAATATTTACCCAGCTTCCTCCATGCCATTCCATAATAGTAGTTCGTAATAGGAAAGGACGTCCATCAAAGCATTGTAAAATGGGGGATTTTATCGATGTTATCACTATAAATACCTGTTTGGACAAGTATGTAGGACGTTTAGGAAAAAATATATGAAGGAAATGTGGTCTCATAGATGCATATGGTAGACATGTGAACTATTTAATAAAATGCATGAAAGAAATATGGTCTCATGGAATAGACCCTAATTGTGTAAGCTTCATTTTTGTTTTATTATCCTGAGGTAGCTATGTGGATTTGTCTACGTGGATTTGGTGTCCAAAAATATTGAGGTAAGATTTTGGAGTAATGGAGGTGGCTCTGTGGATGGTTTGTTTAGTGCTTTAGAAGAACATAGGAATATGGTTAGTTATATTATAATAGTTTTCTTCTTTGCTTTGGATAATCAAAAAATGGATTTTTGGGGTTTTGGATTGTCTAGATAGATATGCAATAAAAATATCTTCTCATGGAGTGCCATGGTTGTAGTATACACAAAAAAGGGATTCTTTGAAAGGCATTAGAGATATATATTTGCATATCATTGACATGTTAAAATATAACTCCACAACCTTTGTTATCATTGTCTGAACCTGTGCTAAGATGAGATCTTTGGAATATATTTGAACCAATCAAATCATCATGGAAAGGGGAGTTATGAAGTAGCTATGGACACCCCTCAAGAAAATACAATTGGATTGTGAAATGTCACACCCCTTAACTTCGACTCGCAGATCATTTGTAGGCATGATTTTCTCTCTATTTCTAACATATTTTCTCTTGGATAATTTTTCCTTTTATCTATATTTGAAAATTAATATGAAGAAAAAAAATAGCTCTAGTATAAATATGGAAATGTGTTTTAGCTCAAAAATGTTAAATTTACCTTATGGTTACACATTTGAAGGAATTACCTTGAGTGTTAGTCTTGCTTGGAATCAATTCTTGTAACAATATAAAACTTAGATGATGGGTTAGGATAATGACAACCTCCCAAACGAAAAAAATTGAACTTGAGACTTCATGTTAATTTTCTACTTGTAATCTTGAAAATTTTAATAAAACAAAAATTTTGTTAAACACAAAAACATGCCTCTAAACCCCATGGTAGAAAATAATGCTTTGAATATGTTAACTAGTGATGTGGGATGCCACATCAACCCCTAGAATGATTGCAGACATTTTTTTGACAAATTTTTGTTATGCGTATAAGAGCCTACTAGTTAATATTGCAACGTTGGACAACTGCTGAAAGTTAAGAATTCCATTTTGTTTTGGCTCACGGTTTTGGCACCGCATCAAGAAATGAATTTTCTTCCCATCATACCTCTAGTATTTATAGAGGAAAATCATATTCAAACTATATCTTCAATAAAGTCACCTTGGAAACTTGTTTTGAAAGGGGGTTTTGTAGGCCTTTGATCATTCGGCGACAAGATGAACTGGTGCGATCACAACAAGTAAATCTAGATAAGTGGCAGCCATTTGAACCCTGGTCACCAGATCTAAGTTTCATGAACTTCATGGGCCTCCCTATAGATAGAATAATATATAAAATTTTACACATGGTGTGTTTGAGTTCAAATTTTTTTTTTTCCAACCTAGTTTCAAGGCCACTATGTTATTCCTGACGTCCCTATAAACTTGTTGCAATATTAGAAAATTATCATGCAGAACCTTCTCCTATCCAAATAACTATTAGAAATTCTATCAACACTATCACATGACTCTATATAAATCCTTTATGTTTCTTTTTGGTAAAAATAGCTTGTGGGAAATATGGTCTCTCTCTCTCTCTCTTCTCCCTTTATCTCTCTCTAGCTTGATAATGAAAGGAAACTACATCTATGATTTTTAATCTCTTTTATTTTGTACAAGTGTTTAAATTTCTTGTAAATGGAAAATTTTATTTATGTGAAAAATGTTATACGTAGGGGAAATCCATGCCAACATCTTTTTTTTGACCATGTTTACACTAACTTGACAGGTTGCATGTAGCGTAAGCAAGATTAAAATGGATGATGGAAATCTAAGTTTAATGTTTATTATTGAAAACATGTAATTAAGATGGAATTAAAACTCTATTCTATTTTAGCAATAGTACTTGTATTATTAAATAAATAAGAGCTCCTTTCATTGTATATGTGTGTTAAATAAAGTGATGGTGAAATTTCACTTGTAACCTTACAATTCAATTGTATTGTAGAATAGTGTATTTAGTTATCTCATATTTTTGTAATTTTTATATTTGCATGGTAGTGAGATAAAACTTGAAAGTTATTATATCATAATCATGTAAGTAAAAATGATTTTGTTTGTGATAACATGACTTGCGCCAAGCCCTTGAGATATTTTTACACCTTTCTCAACTTGTTAAAGAAATTGTATGATTCCAAGATACACGTAGTTAGTCCACTTATCATCTTGCATTGTATTTGTATTAGTAATTTGTAAACAAAAAGGTGAATATCTAATCGATATGTGTTGTTATGCCACTCGATATATAGTTGATCAAGGTTACCTTGTATTGCACTTAAATAGTTTTTCCTTGATATAATAGCCATGGAAAAATCTTCACTTCACGAGGTAAACTATATTATCTTTAGTATGGAGTAGATCCGATGGGAATCTCACCATATAGCTGATCTTTCATGGTCTCTTATTTTTGTGACTCTTCTAGGGTGTCGAACTTGTAAGAACTCACATGTAGTCTTAAATTTGAGATAATCGTCCAACTCAAGGACTTGGTAGATTATACACGACAATTGTAAAAAGGAGGTTTCAACATGATCGTAAGGAAATAACATGTTAATTTTGAATAATGGAAAGAAAGAGGACAACATAATGTTGTGAAAGGATAATATTATATGATTTAACAATTTGTGCAAAGATGATATACCTTTAAAGATAATAATAAATAAAAATAAAAGTCGTAAGCTAAAAATAAACCTTTCCTTGAGCATTTTAAGACACGTATTAAAGTGTATCTTCAAATATGGTAGATAATGTATAGTGTGTAGATGAGTCTTTGCTCAATTAAGAAAACAACTCTAGTAACCTTTATGAACATTGTGTCATATGGCCTTACAAATCTGAGTTGAGAACCATCGTAGCGGTAAATAACTTGTTGCCACGTAGGGAGGATGTTTCTTATAAAGGATGTGTTAATGGAACTTCCTTGTGAAGTAGAACCTAGGAGAAGATTGATAACCAATATTGACCCAAGTAAGCATGTCAATGAGCAATGCATATCTAGATTAAAAGAACCAATCTTATGTCATGATAATCTTACAAAACTTTCCTCTCTCTTAGTTGTTAGTTACCATAATATGTGTTTGTGGGATTTTAAGTTCAACTAACAAGATAACTATGGGGTAATGGTCTCATTTAATAACAATTTAGGTGTAGTTAAAGGGATGAAATTTAATGTTATTCATGGGGAAATTTGTTTTAGTAATATGATATAATGGCACTATCATGGATTGGTCTTAGAAACAAGTGGAAGTAGGGTGGAACCCTTTTGCCATGTTGAATAAAAAGGCCATTCTTTTGGATCTAGGTTTAACTTGAGTGTAGGATTTGGAAGGAATGGTTAATGGTGCATAAGTGCATGGTAACCAAGGTAATTTCTTTCAAGTCCTATTCATCACTACCACTAGGCAAAGACCAAACAATGTTAGTCTTATAATGTTGCAATTTATCATTAGAGGTAATGCCTCTATATGACATAAGGGAAAGTACTTCCATGATCTTAAGAAAGGAGTTAGTCATCCCTATCAGTGGATTATGTGGTAAGCTTCCTATAATTATCTTGAGGATGGTATAGTCATACCCATCAAGAAAATGAAATCATGTTCATATGTTAATACTTGAGATTTGATTTCCTTATTGTGTCATTATAGGGCTTAGAGTTATGTGTGAAGAGATATTTAGGTCAAGCTTATGTTTTTCTGTGGAAGGAAATTTCATAGGAATTTGAGTTGTTTAGCAAGTGTCTTCTTCATAATACATGTTCTTGGGTTAACATTAAATGAGTACCTTATACTTTGGGATTTTTTTTTCTCTGGCGGTAAATTTGATTTGAAATAACACCTTATAAAGAGGATGAATTTTGGACATAGTGATATGGGAAATGTTGTGAATTTTCTTAGTCACACTCATGCATTACCCGAGCTTCTTCGTTTTACCAAATTAAGAGAAGGATAAATTTTGTTGACCCTACTTATTGTACCTACAAAACACCTTGGTGAGAAGTACACGGGCCTCGTGAAATGAGTTCCTATTTAAACTCGTCTCCCTTTGCATTGTTTGGATTGCATGTGAGATAGAATTGGTAGAAGAATGATGGTTAGGAAGACCTTCTATGGGTTAAGCAACTTATTCATGCATACCTCACTTCTTGACTGATGGCTAGAGATCATTGAATTTTTCGCTAAATTTCCACACTCTTGGACCTAACATTTTTGTGTTTACGAATGGAAGATGACATGTATGTTTTGATATAGGTAGTTCGAGAAAAATATAGAACTGAAACTATCATGCATTGTGACATTGTGATGTATAATGGTCGTAATTGTGCTTATATAAAGGTAACAATTTTGAAGTAATAAAGTATAATGCTTGTGCATGTAGCAATTGTAAATTTTTGGTATGTCATTTTTTTGTAAGGTAAGTGTTGGTGTTAATTGTTTATTATTTAGTGCAATGGTTCCTAAGTGTTGCGTCATATAATAGCAATTTTATAGTTTTTCAGTTACATTTTGAGTAATTGAATAGTGGGCATTACAAAGAGTAAGAAATTTCCTCAACCTATAAAACCAACATTAAGAAGAAATGAGAGGTAAAAATAGAAAGAGAAAAGAAAAATAAAAAAATAAATTCGTAAGATGAGAGTAGGGTTTGTAAGAATCCTTAAGATCAATGTTAGAAAATAATTTGATACTAGGGTTCATGGTTAACCTATGATTATTGATAGGGGTCTTCATCAATTTTTCATAAGCTACGGAGATAGATATAAAGCCACCAAATTATGGAGATAGCCGC